>OY294045.1:88105193-88337526 GCA_958510825.1 Brachypterus glaber | reverse complement strand
AAAAAAATATCAACGAATAGAAAAAACCGGGGTAAAAAACACTAAGATATATCTTTTTTTATTATTTTTTACTTTTCTTTTTTTAAAAATTAACATACCTAGTCTTTAAGAGAAAAACGTTGTCTTGTTAGCAGCAGTATTATTATTCCATTTACGTGGTGATAAAGCGTCACCACATTATTCATTAATTAAAACATAAAATAGGTACATAACATTAGTTATGATTTATTATTTTTTCCTTAGATATACTGAAAAAAGGATTTCAATAATTTGTAACAGCGCTGATTGACACATACGTATGTGTGACAATGTCACAAATTAGTTTTTAGTAAGTCACATGTCACATCTACATCAGACGAGCCGGTAGGCGAGTATGACGGTCCCGCGAGCGCGGAATGACTATTCCATACGTGTTGTAGACTATACTTTTTCTTCGGCTGCAAATATGAAACACTGTATGGCTTTAAACTGCGGACGGTTAAAAATAATGTTTTTTGTGACTCGACATTGTAAATGCAACAAAACACATATTTTTAAATAAAGCAATTAATGTTATTTAATAATTTTATCAAATCAGTACTTAAAAAAGATTTTTATTTAATTTCAGCACATATTTACAAATTACAATGCAAAAATTGAAGGTTATGTCAGATTGTTGTGGCAGATATCAGGTTTAAATATTTAACAATAGATGGAGCAGTTTTAAGTTTTTGGACTAAATTGATAAAAAACTGGTCAAATATTAAGAAAAACTAATAAACTTTATGTAATTTTAACGCAAAACTTTAAATTGCATTAAATTATTCAATATTTCATGGTAAAATATAGATATTTTTGCTAATTTTGCTACAGTTTTCTTTATTTTTATAAACAAGAGATGGCACTATATATGCTCATTTTAACACTTGATACAGAATATTCATACAGTATATAGAGCTAGAATAGATTCATTCTGTGTTTGAAAAGTGTACGTATTTGCTTAAATTCTAAAGCAGTGGTAGAAAAAAAAAGTTCTTATGACGGTTCTTAATCTGTTAAGTTAATGCTTGGGAAACGTTCAAGTATTACGTAACGCAAATTTTGATTATTTAGGACCCCCCCCCTGTAACCCTATTTTCCTATACCATTAACATGGGCGTAACACTCCAAAATGACCCCCCCTCTAGGAGCGTTACGTAATACTTGAACGTTCCCTTGACTGTTTTGGCTAAAATAATATTTAGATAGGACTGATTTTTGCCCTTTGCTTAAGATAACAGAATCTATAATATATGTAAATATCACGCAATTTAACCGTAGCCCAGTTTTAATCTATTTTATGTGTCATAATTTTAAAATTTTAATTAATTTACTTTTTATTTTTTTAAAAATTCTTTTATTTTATTTTTTACTTTTTTTTCTATGTCCTTTTCTCTTATTTAAAAATTAACATACCTAGTCTTTAAGAGAAAAACGTTGTCTTGTTAGCAGCAATATTATTATTTCATTTACTTGGTGATAAAGCGTCACCACATTATTCATTAATTAAAACATAAAATAGGTATATATATAACATTAGTTATGATTTATTAAACCTTATTTCACTGTAACTAATTAATTGTCATTTGTTTGTAAATTAAACAGACAAAAGCCGCATAAAATATACACGGTGTATTTGAAATAGGGTCGGAAATTTTAACAGATGGTTTTACATCATAAAAAATGACAAAAAGTTCCTATAAACATATGTCTAAAAATGCATCATAAGGGAGCTACGCCCCTTTGAAAGTGGCTAAAAAAATCGGTTTTTATTTAATAACTCAGGAACCCTTTTAGATATATTAACGAGGTTTTGCACGTGAATTAATCCTAATAAGGCCCATCTTTGTATGTAATTTTCACGTACTTATTTAAACCAGGGGTGTGCGAAATGGGGGGGGGCTTATCAGTTTTTTGTCCCAAACTTTTTTCTGTGTAACTTTTTTGTAATTTTATTTTTGAAATATGATTCCCCAGATCAAAATACATAAAAAAGGTACTCTTGTTGTAATACTGTAGGATTAATCGTTTTCGAGAAAAATTCATTTGAAGGTAAAATTCCACGGTTCGAGGACGAAAAATTAAATACTAAAATGTTGAAAACCAAAATTTTAATGATGCAGGGCGAATGTACATTAAAAACTAAGAAAAAAAATATACAGGTACTTCCAAAAATCAATCCTAATGGAGCTATGGTCTCCTAAATATGCACCATTTTTAAAGGGCTATGGTAGCTTTAAAAGCGTTTTTTCGACCTACATGTATGGAAACTTTTTTTCTTAGTTTTTGATGTAGAATAACATTGCATCATTAAAATTTTGGTTTTCGACATTTTAGTATTTAATTTTTCGTCCTCGAACCGTGGAATTTCACCTTGAAATGAACTTTTCTCGAAAACGGTTAATCCTACAGTATTACAACAAGAGTACCTTTTTTATGTATTTTGACCTGAGAAATCATATTTCAAAAATAAAATTGCAAAAAAGTTACACAGAAAAAAGTTTGGGACAAAAAACTGATAAGGCCCCCCCCGTTTCGCACACCCCTGGTTTAAATAAGTACGTGAAAATTACATACAAAGATGGGCCTTATTAGGATTAATTCACGTGCAAAACCTCGTTAAAATGACATACAAAGATGGGCCTTATTAGGATTAATTCACGTGCAAAACCTCGTTAACATATCTCAAAGGGTTCCTGAGTTATTAAATAAAAACCGATTTTTTAGCCAATTTCAAAGGGGCGTAGCTCCCCTATGACGCCTTTTTAGACATATGTTTATAGGAACTTTTTGTCAAATTTTATCATGTAGAATCACCTGTTAAAATTTCCGACCCTATTTCAAATACACCCTGTATGCTTAAAATTAATATTTGTATTGTTATTGTAATTAGTCGCATTTATGGCAGAGAATCATTAAAATTTATGTAAAGAACTGAATCACACACAGGTGTCTTGAATCAAAATAAAGTTTTTTTTTCTGGCGCCAAAAACTCTCTTCACAGATTGAAAGAGGGTTGTCTGAAGAATAAAACCTGTTAATATTAAAATCCTCCCCCGAGTCCTTTTCGAGAAAATGGGGATTAAAAAGGCTTAAATGGGTCTAAATTTAGTTTTCTAGGGATTTCATAAAAATGGCTAACTCGACGAAAAAAACTGTTAAGTTATAAAAGATAGACAAAAAAATTATCTACAAACAACTTTTTTAATGAACTCGCTAGCTCAAACCCTTACCGTTTTATAGCTCAAACAAAGTTGCATATTAAGATAGCTTATAGTCAATCATTTTTTAAGCATGCATATTTTGGGTTTTTGTAAAAAAACTCAAAAACCACAATTCCAACAACAAAAATAGTTATTACATAAAAGATTCTTAGTTAAATTCAACACAAACCAACATTTTGTTTATCTTAATAGCTTTAATAGATCAAGAGATATATAGCTTCAAATGTTATCGTTTTAAATTTCATGTTACAATTTTTTCCTTCATATGCAATAAATTGGTTTTTTGTAAATATCTTAAAATCGAGTAGGTAAAAGAAAAAAAATCATATGAGTGAAAAAATAGTTAAGAAAATTATCTAAAAAACTCTGTTTCATTTGTTTACTTAGCTCTTTTGGTTTGCAAACTATAGCTCGTGAAAGTAAGAAAATATTGTAATAATTTTGTATATATATATATAATTTTTTATAATATTAATATGTAGCAAAATGTTAATTCTTAACGTTGTTTGTAATAAAAATATTATAAAAACTCCTAATTGGGCCATGTTATGCAAAAAGCAACTAACCCACAATATTTAAATATTGTGGGTAGGAATGTAGTATGGACATTTCTAGATCAGTATACACGGAAAGAAATTAGTGGGCTCTGCGCTATACATTATAAGATATATCTCTTGATCTATTAAAGCTATTAAGATAAACAAAATGTTGGTTTGTGTTGAATTTAACTAAGAATCTTTTATTTAATAACTATTTTTGTTGTTGGAATTGTGGTTTTTGAGTTTTTTTACAAAAACCCAAAATATGCATGCTTAAAAAATGATTGACAATAAGCTATCTTAATATGCAACTTTGTTTGAGCTATAAAACGGTAAGGGTTTGAGCTAGCGAGTTCATTAAAAAAGTGGTTTGTAGATAATTTTTTTGTCTATCTTTTATAACTTAACAGTTTTTTTCGTCGAGTTAGCCATTTTTATGAAATCCCTAGAAAACTAAATTTAGGCCCATTTAAGCCTTTTTAATCCCCATTTTCTCGAAAAGGACTCGGGGGAGGATTTTAATATTAACAGGTTTTATTCTTCGGACAACCCTCTTTCAATCTGTGAAAAGAGTTTTTGGCGCCAGAAAAAAAAACTTTATTTTGATTCAAGACACCTGTGCACAGCATGCTTTTCTCATGTTTTATCTTATTTAAACAATTTTAATAGGCCCACACTTTTATCATAATATTTTTGTAACTGTATAACAGTACAGTATATTAAAGTACTAGTTTCATAACATACGTTTTTAGCGTACGAGTACAAGTTTAGAAAACGAGCCACTTGCGGCGAGTTTTCTAAAGTACTAGTGCTCTAAAAACGTGTCATGAAACGAGTGCTTTATACAATTTTTTCTATTTTGCTCTAAAATTTAAAAAACTTACATTTAAATTGATGACTGATTTAGGGATTTTTGTTTTGGGTTGGCATTGCAGTTTACACTATGTTTAAAGTTCTAAGTACAAATGATATTTTGATATATTTTACAGTTATCTCTTCTTTTTTCACTGCAATTAACCAGTCGACAATTTTTACACGGTAAAAATTAAACTTTAAATCGACATTGACATTTGCACGCAAAACATCAAGAGATAGGCTTTTGTATGTTGCCAACCCAACAGAAAAAAAAGTAGAGACCTCTTATGGGCCTATAAGAACACGCAAAATGCGTGTGATTATAAGCTTATGAGTCGCAAAATAGAAAAACAATTTAATAGGCCCACACTTTTATCATAATATTTTTGTAACTGTATAACAGGAACAATTTAATGTCATTTACTTAATTAATTTTATACACTGATAGAAATTTCGCAAAATTTTAATACCATTTAAGTGTATTCATTTGTTTGTAGTAGTATAGACTTTTTTCTATTATATACTTTAAATTATACAGGGTGATCATTAACTGCCATGCCAAAATTTAAGAGATGTATCTACATCCAAAAATATGAAAAAAAGTTTTTATAAAGGTCGGTCCGGAAATGATCCCTAAGGGAGCTCAACCCTTTGAAGATGACATATTGAATGGGGAACAAAAAAAGTATCAATAATGCTGTAGGATGATTCTTCAGTTAAAACTGAGCAAAAAAGTATTCTTCACCAAAACACCTAAATTTAATATTAAAGGAGTAATAGCCTTTTAAAAAGTAACGTTTTTGGTAGTACAAATGTTACTTCCTCTTAATTGCATTTTTTTGAAAACGGTTGCTCCTACAGTGTTACACTATATGACATGTTTTATGTATTTTTACTTAAGGAATCCATATTTTTACAAAAAATCCAAAAAAAGTACACATAAAAAAGTTTGGGGCAAAAATGTGTTAAGCCTAATAGATTTTTCCGTCTAGGGACGCCTCTGGATAAATTCAAAAAAATAAATCAACGTAAACTTATTGCCCTTATTAATACTAGTATACATGCAAAAGCTCGTCGCTTTAGCTTAAAGGGTACCAGAGTTATTGATTAAAGACCTTATTTTTATTACAATTTTAAAGGGCCGTATCTCCCTTAGGGCTCATTTGCAGACCATCCTTTATAGGAACTTTTTTTATATTTTTGGATGCAGAATCACCTCTTAAATTATGGCATGCCAGTTATTGATCACCTTGTGTATTATACATAATTTATGTTTTAGTAAAATTATTTAATACACAAATTATGGATTCTCCTTATGTTAAGCTACAAAGACTAGCTAGCTAGCTATTATTATTTACGGTTGAATGTGGCCTCCTTGATTACACGGTAAAGCATCTGCTTCCAAGGCTGAAGGTCCAGTATTCGACACTTCGTTTCGGCGGATGGCTTTTTTATATAAATCCACATTGTAGTTGTATTTCTTACTATAAGTAATGGTCGGCGCATATACCATAACTACAAATTGCAATTAACATTATATTTATTGTATTATTCACAGTTTTTTATAAGTGTATTTATCATGCACTAAGATAAAAGTTTTCCAGCTTCTCTGTTAAAACAGATTAATAAAAAAAGCATCGCTCTTAACTACCCAAAACAGGCTACCTAAAAGATGCGATGCAACAGGCGCTGAAACTACCCACTTCGGAGGGTATCCCCGGCAATAATGCCATACGCTAAATAAAATAATAAATAAATAAAAAAATAAACGAAAAAGTGTAATACTCGATTAAAATAAAAAATAAATAAATAAAAACATTCCAATTAAATTTAATGCATTTTGGTGATATAATAATTGATTTACTAGAGACAACACGGTGGTTTGGAAACAACATTTAGTACGACTTTAAAATAACCCATTTTTAATCAAAAATAGGAGATATGATTTTTTTTTAGTTACGAGGGTTTAAAAGTAAGAATTTTTTTTTTTTAAACTATTGTGATAAATTTAAATAGGAAGATAGAGCACTTTTAAGGAGCATTTTTAGAATATTTCCCTCTTCATAACGCAGAAACGGTTTAACATATCTACATGAAATTTTCACTGTAGTACAACACCAATAAACGTAAACATTTCACGTTTTGATCAAAAAGTCCAAACTTCGTACATGGAGAAAGAATCATTGTAACCAAACGAGATTAGTCACTCTGACATCAATTTTCATAAAAAAATAAATAAAGAACATTTTTGCATCGATAGTTTATATCCTCGACCTAAAACACGAAAATCAAGGTTATTTTGAAGTTTGGCAGCGAGCTGTTATATCGGCAACATTCAACAACCGTAAAAGATCATTGGCTTGCTAATAGATGGCACCACTTGATAAGACGTTTGTTGTTACACGGTAATTTGTGTTTAAAATTTTCAATTTTATATTATAATAAAGGTAATGTGTTATTTATTTATGCTTGTGAATAAAATCTTGTTCTAACCACATAAGAAAATTACATTTCCAACTCTCGAGATACTAATTTACCCTAGGTTACGCCTCGACTAAATAGAATTATCTCGAGTTGGAAATGTTTCATTTTCTTATTAGGTTAGAAATATACTATTTTAAATTAGTCTAAAAATGATCGCAGAGCAATAAATAATAAAGTTAAAAAAAAATTGTTTCTAAACCACCGTGATAAGGCAGCTCTTTTGTTAAACTAAACTATGGAGTTTAAATCCATTTATTCAAGTAGACAAATTCTATTTAGTCTGATAATAATCTCTTTTAAGACACTCTGGATTAAGAATATTCAAATTTAATGATCGTTGCTGAAGTTAATAAACTCTTCATGCATTCATATTCGTATATTATCTATATATACTCTGGAAAACTTTAATCGTATAAGGGTAATTCTAGTAAAACTACCCAAACTTTGAAAATATCAGCCAAATAAGTTCTAAAATTTACAGGAAAACTTGTGTTTTAATTGATCCAGCAATATATGGGCAAGATCATCTTGACAAGAGGAAATTGAGGAGGCAATGATTAAGAGGAGGTGATAAGGCTCAATTCTGCGCAAGTGAATAAAATAGGTGACATACAGATGGAATCAAAAAAAGTAGTACAGCATTGAACCTTGAGGTACAACAACTATTTAAAATTTTAGCTGTTTTAAGTGCAGTAAATGAAATTTTTAGGGTTATGTACAATGTGAAACTTTTAAAGAACCTGAACCTTCATTCCTATATATTTGGTTCTGGCGTGTATAATTCTTTAATTTCTCGGCCATATTGCTTATATTAGCCCCAAAATATATTGTTAAAATTGATTTTTTTGACACTTGGAAAAATTATGTTACAAACAAGACTGTTATACTTAGTTTTATGTATCTCTGACTTAGTTAAGTCGTCAACTGACTTTAGTGACAGTTAGATTTAAATGGTACAATTTTTGGGTGTAGTACTTTTTAAAGATCGTAACTGTACATACATTTTAAATAATATTTGTTGCGCGAAATTTAGATTGTCAGACTGGACAGACGAACTATAACAAAAGTCCCTAGAAATTACTAGTTTTAGCGGTTTTACGATTTGAATAATGTTCAAAATATCACATGTGACAGAGATAGTATTGGGTAAGTAAGAAAAGTATATACATACTGAGGTGGAAAAAGTTTCATTTCTTAGGGGAAGGTTGCGGACCAAGGGGCGTTAGCCCCGCGGTCATCTAATTCCCGAAGGAAAAATTAAATTTTCCCCCGAGGTTTGTATACTATTTTATTCACAACCATACCTGTTTTATTTACAATTATTTGCCTTCTTTCCCACTACAATAAATGTTTGAATTTTGACGCCATATTGAAAAGGTTATTTGCAGTAAAGTTTGTTACAAATGTTGCTTTTAGAATATAGAATAATAAATAGAAATCAATAAAATTAACTTTGTTTTTTGTTAATTAACAATATTAAAGGTCGATTCAGAAATAATTATCACTAACAACACTAAACTGAATTAATAAATTAAGAAATTAACAAAATTAAGAAACATAACCTCAAATTTTATAATAAATTTTCCGTGGTATGCAACAATAAGGTAACTGCTAAATAGATAATAGGCATATGTAAATACGACTGAATAAGTAAAAAAAAACAATTATTTATTACGTAGGACGATTATTACTATATTTGCAGTTGTTGGGTCTAAAAATCGTATTTTAAAACCTACTTATCTCCAAAAGTACCTTTTATTTTTTATGTAACTACTGTGTTTTTCCTTAAGACTGAAAATGTAGGAATTTTTAAAATACAGATGTGTCGCCATCTTCATTTTTATTTTGATACTTGGATAAGGATTGTTTATAAAATGTTGCACTAAAGTTTGTGTATTTCAGATATTCTTTTTCTATGGTGTATTTTAAGATTCTATTATTATTTTATAAACTATTTATTTATAGTTTTCCGTGTAAAATACGAAGAAAAACAGAAAATTTAAATTTATACACTAACCAAAGCTTAATGACAATTTGATTATAGTAGGGATATGCCAAAGAACTACGACAAATGATTGGCCACCGAGGTAAATAATTTTCTTAAATTTATCTTACTTTAAAACTATGTTTGGTATTAAATGTATTTAAAACTGTCTTGTCCTAAAATTTAGTTCAAAAAGTTTTTGACAAGGGACATATGTGAAGTTAGCTACAAGAGCCTTCCTGACCACGGGGGTGAAATGAGTTGTTTCTAAATTTTTGTCTAGTTGCAGTTAATAATAATTAATTTTACAACTTTTATGTATATATCGTCATCTAAAGGCTCTAACGGTCTAACTCCAAAACGTCATATTTTTCAGGAGACGTAAAAAACGATTTAAAACTTAATTATAGCAATTTAGAACTTTAAAACTACCTTGTTCACAGGTAAAAATGTTTGAAATGTGTTAATGTATTTAAAACTTTTCATTTTTATCTATTTTATATAAATTATTTGAAAATTAAATTTTAACCACAGAATTTAAATTCACTAATGGTCTAACTCCAAGGGAAGATAAAAGAGGATACCTATCGTATTATATCGCGTAATATTATTACAAAAAATTTATATTTTTATATTTAATATATAATATTACTACTAGGTAGGCATAATATATATACATTATTAATGGCAATAATTATAATTATCATCAAACAGTAAATTAACAAATATTTGAAACGGGATCCCCTGTTGTCGAGAAATAGTTTGACATTAGTGACAGTTCTCATTTAATTGTTTTCTCACAATCATATGATGGAGTTAGACACTTAGCGACTTAAAATATTTACATTTTTGCATTTTTTGAGGCTGATATTGGTTTAATGTAACTTTTTTTTTTGAAGTATGTTGGTAATCAGATAATGAAGCAAATTTGATAAAAATCTCATTTTTGAAAAATTTGGAGTTAGACAACTAGAGCCTTTAGTGGACGATATGTAATTAGCCAATTACTAAATGGTTGTGAATAAATAAAATAATTGCTGCCATCAGGTTGAAATCAAAAATTTGTATGCGCAGGACAACGCTCGCGATTGCAGATCTATTCCTTCCTCTCAATCATTGATAATAATAATAATAATTTATTTCACCATGTAAGATACATACAGTATATATGGTTGGTCAGTTAATTTATAAATAAATATATTATACGTAAGTTAACGTATAAGTCAGTTTAAACAATTAAAATTTAGATATAAACAAATAGAATAAAATTATACAAAACAGAATAGAATAAAATAAACGGAACAAACAATGAAATAAATAAAATAAATATTACAAGTTTAAAATCATTATTAAAGAGACAAATATTCGTTTAATGTATAAAAAGCTCTATCAATAAAGTACTTTTTTACGGAGTTTTTAAATAGATTGAAGCTTTCTATATATTTAAGATCTTGTGGTAGCTTATTATATAAGGTAACACAGTTATATAGGGGCGATTTAAAAAAAAAAAGAATTTCTGTGACGTGGTACCCGAAGGTTTTGACTGTTGCGGGTGTTATGTGAATGAGTATCTGTGTTCAAACTAAAACTGTTAAGATTCTTCTTGGTATAAACAACACATTTAAAAATAAAAATACTAACTACAGTTAAAATCTGCTTATCTCTAAAGATATTTCGGCATGATTCGCCAAAAGGTATATCAAAAAGAAGTCTTATTAACCTTTTTTGGGAAATTAGTACTCTGTTAATTTCGACAGCACCTCCCCAGGCAATAATATTATAAGAGTACATGTATGTTTTAAATTGCCGAAAATATTGATATGGATAAGGAATTTGTAGATAAAAATAACAGACAGTTATTTTTAAAATGTTGTTTTTATAAATATTTTATTTATGAAGCATATTTATATAATTTTACACAGAACGATGTTATATTATACTGTATAATTTATACAAAGAATAGAATCCTATAAAAAACTCAATTTCCATTTTTTTTTTGAACTGATGCATCAAAACAATGTCATGATGTTCTTCCTTTCTTCTTCCTTTTTTTTGACCTTTTCTCAGTGAGATAATTAGCCAGATCCCTCTTAGTTACCTAATTCACCAAGAGTGGTTCTTGTCTGGCTTGGCACTATGCCCACTCCCGTTTTGATTATATAAAATTTCCAGTCTTCTGTAAGACCTCTGTTTTTTTTTTTAATTTGTAATTATATTTGCGCATTGGCTAGTATGTAAAAAAATTCTGTACGTATAAAAATTTCTTTACGTGTTAGTTGCTTCCAAATCAAAATTTAACAGCATTATAAATGATTAAAAAACATAAAATTCCCTTCTTAATCCAATATAATCACATGTTCGTCATTTTACTGCACATCATCCATACAATCACTATAAAGTACATAAAATCGAATCCAGGGCATATCTAAGATAGCAAATAAATAAATAAATAACTATACTAAAACACTTGATGCTAAAAATTAAACGCGATTAACGGATTACCTAATTCTTGCCAAAAGTACATATTGCTCGTTTCACTGGTGAAAAGCAACTGAACATCATGATGTTGTTTTCAAAATAAGTGATTCAATAATAAATATCAAGGTGTTGAATAAACCTATGTTGGTTTTGGATGTTTAACTAAGATCTTCCCATAGCAAACTTCCATTATTTAACATTCTCAAACAAATTGTTATCGCATCAAGGATGTGCTATCAAAATACCTTTTGCAGGAAGTTGCAGGGTCCCGCTAATAAACGACTCTCTTAATTCACTCCTGCACTAGCTTTATGGAACGATTACGAACGTTGAACCCTTTTAAAACGGAACCATGATTACACTATTTAATTTAGAAAATTACTATGTAGAAGGATGGAGCGTTTTTTCTTCAATTATTCTTTCAACCCTTTCGGATTCACAGCCGCATATATTCGTCAAAAATTAAATTGGGCCCCAAGACCACTGACGAATAATGTACGAATATTCCGAAAGGGTTAAATGTAGTGAATATGTTTAGTTAAAAACTGACTTTGATTTATAAATTAATGTGTATTAATATTTTCTGGTTGGAAATATAATATATTAGGGTATTTAAACCAGGAGGAAACAAACTTTATTTATAAAAGAGTTATGATAGCTCAGCGCTAGGCTATACAGCTAAGGACCTTTATAAAATACTCAGTAACAGCAGAACTGCTGCTGCTAAATAACTGCAAAATAACAACCGATTTTTTATTGAGCTACCTTTTTTACCCTCCACTCATTCTTGAAACGAGTACCTGGGATTAAAATCATAAGATAACAATAGGTGGTTGAAGTCTAGTTCTGGTCAATGTCTGACTTGATGCAAGTGAGTTAAATGTACTGCTACCAGTAGGCACTAAAAAAGTCGGAACGAGAACTAATCACCTAGTTGAAGTTATTGGGTTTATTGCATTTTTTTTATTATGTATATACAGGGTGTATGGTACATGGATAGAAAGTTTTTAAGGGGTAATAGCTGATTTTGAGTCTATTAGAGTCCCGCCGTTTTTGAGATATCGTCCTTTTTAGATATTTTTTACAGGGAAAAATTCAACTATTTTGCAAAAATATCTAAAAAGGCCGATATCTCAAAAACGGTGAGACTTTGTATAAGGTTATATTTGGTCTAATAGACTCAAAATGAGCTCTACTATCACCCCTTAAAAACTTTCTATACATGTACCATACACCCTGTATAAATATTTAAAAATTGGGATCGAATTTTGACACCATCAGAAGGTCTTTATTTAATGAAGCTATTTCTGAATATTCAGAAACGATTTATTTTTAAATTTTATTAGATTTTTATAAAATTTAATGAATTTGTCGGTTTTTTGAATTTAAGGATTTATATAACCTGGTGTAGGGGTCATGACCCAATAACAAGATACAGCCACATTCATTTTCTACTCGTGGATGCCGTGTAATAGCATCCTGCTAAAGGAAACAATTTTGCATATCTTCTATAGAACCTACGATAATTATAATTGGCGATATAGTAGAATACTAATTAGCGTATGGGAAACTGATATTTTTATCGTTTCAACTAAATACTACAAACTAAACAAATCGTTGTAAAAGAAGTTTTTAATTGGTTGCAATAGACCTGTTTTTAAAATATACTAAAAAAGTTATCGATACCTACCTTAATATAAAAGTTTTCTGTTTCGATTTTCCAGTTTTGGAACTTTTTACCGCGCGCTTACCACAAAAATAAATAAACTTATTAAACTATATTTCACTAATGAGTTTGTAACTAAATTAACCTATTTTAGTTATTCCAATTATTTATTTTTAATGTGCTTTTATTATTAGTTTATACATTATTTAGCCTTAATTAAGTCTATAAATATTGCTGCTACAGCGTTAATAAAGTTATAAAAGGTTTTTCATAAAAATCGAGATTTTAAATTGTTGCAAATAATTTTAAACATTTTTTTTTGTAACTGGTTATGAGTTCTATAATTTTGGATATTAATGTCTAATAGATTTATGTTGGGGAATCCAGGATCTCGTATCCCATTGTATCATACAGTTTGTATGGTATCTGTTCGTTGTATGTTCTTAAAAGACGATTCAAACTTGATAACATTAAATTCTGCTAAATTAAATAAAAATCTTTTTTAAGTAATGATTTGATAAAATTATTAAATAACGTTAATTGCTTTATTTAAAAATATGTGTTTTATTGCATTTGCAATATCGAGTCACAAAAAACATTGTTGTTAACCTTGTCCGCAGTTTAAAGTTATACAGTGTTTCATATTTGCAGTCGAAGAAAAAGTATAGTCTACAACACGTATGGAATAGTCATTCCGCGCTCGCGGAATATTGTCTATTCCATACTAGTTATAGAATATACTATTCAAATGAGTAAAAAGAATTGCCTCAGGCGCTAGGGTTTTTTACAGAGTAGGTATTTATATAAATACATATAAATTTAAAATTGTAAAATTCTTGGCTGCGGCGCTAGGACTTTCTAACTTTTTGGTAAAATTTTCTAAAACTGTTTTAAAATTAACATAGATTTTAAAATTTTATAACATTTATAAGGTGCCTATCATGTCAAGTTTTGCTTATGTGCGCACCATTCCCCCACTTTCCCCTACGTTTATTTCTTCTTTATGAATGCGGTTGTGACCTCTCAATAAGGGCTAAGCGTTATAAGGCAGGATGTGTGCAAGTAACAGGGACAATACCGCATCCTAAAAATTCTTACTATACAGGGTGACCAGTAACTGACATGCCTAAATTTAAGAGGTTATTCTACATCCAAAAAATTGAAAAAAAGTTCATATAAAGGTTGGTCCGGAAATGAGCCCTAAGGGAGCTACGGTCCCTCAAAGACGGACATATTGAATGGAGAACAAAAAAAGCAAAAAATTTTAATTCTGCAGGGTGATTCTTTATTAAAAACTAAGCAAAAAAGTATTCTTCACCGAAAGACCTAAAATTAATATTAAATGAGCCTTTTAAAATATAACATTTTTGGTAGCACAAAATGTTATAAGTATACTTCCTTTAAATTATTAATACTAGTATACGTCGAAACCTCGTCGCTCTAGCTTTAAGGGCACCAGATTTATTAATTTACAACCTTGTTTTTAGTACAATTTTAAAGGAACGCAGCTCCCTTAGGGCTCATTTCCGGACCAAACTTTACAGGAACTTTTATTCATCTTTTTGTATGTAGAATAACCTCCTTAATTTTGACATGCCAGTTACTGATCACCCTGTATAGTAAGAATTTTTAGGATGTGGTATTGGCCCTCTCTCTTGCACGCACCCTACCTTACGACGTTTTAAGACCACTTTACACGGAGCAATTTGTACGCAAGTTTGATGCTATGCAAGTTTGCTGCCAGATATAGCATGAGGACAATTGGACATTGATTTGCCTTTTCACGGAGCAAGTTGTACGCAAGTTTGGTGCTATATATTGCAAGGTAAACAGTGCTGCCAACCAGACAATTTTGACGTGTCTCTGCGTTTGTTGACAAAAACATAACCTAGCATTTGCTTTTTTAAGGAAGTTTTTTAGTTAGACAGACCGACCTATTATTAATAATAATAATTATTAACATGTGCAGTTGCTACTATATTAGTAAAATGAAATCGATTTGGTAACTTTATTTCCAGGTTGGTACCACGAAAATAACCATAAAACTTGCGTGAAAATCGCCACAAAATAGAACATGTTCTAAATAATTTGATGGCACGAAAATGGCCTCAAACTTGCCTGAAGGCATGCGCACTGACTGAATTATTCTTGCAACAAACTTGCATAGCACCAAACTTGCGCACAAATTGCTCCGTGTAAAGTGGCTTTTAGCCTTTGTTGAGAGGTCGCAACCGCATTCATAAATGTCTTACTATACGTTGATTTTGCTAAATATTTTTACTATCCCGTTTTGTCCGATAAAGTGAATTAGGGAATATTCGATAATTTATTTTGCTTGCTTGCTTGCGAAACAGGGGGCCTTATCAGTTTTTTGCCCCAAACATTTTTATGTGTATCTTTTTTTGAATTTTTCACAAAATGCCATTTTTCCAGCGATAAAAAAAAATACTTAACATACTGACTTAAATCCTTCGGCATTTTGTCGAGAATCATGTTGGCTAGTTCGCTTGTGTATTTTTTTTTCAAAGGCTAGTAATTTATTTTTTATTCCCCCTTTTTTACCCGTTTTTGGTCGGAAAAATAGCATTTTTTTATTTTTTTTTTCACTAAAATACGCGTGAAATTTTTGTTTTTTGGAATTTTGACATGTCTAATAATGACATGTAAAAAGTTTTGTAAATAAACTAATACAAGTTGTCTGAAAAAAATATCCAAAAATCGTCAATTTTTTGCCTCAAAAATCAGAACAACCCCTTAAATCTACAAATTGCAATATCTGCATGCTTGTCTAAAGAGATTAATATAAGTAAATTAATTTAAAATTTATTTTACGTTAAAAAAGCAATTTTAAATTCCAATAAATTTTATTAGTCTTTTTGTTCATAAACAGTAATAATTAAACTTGTAATTAAATTTATACAGGGTTATTCAGAAATAAGTTCGAGAAATTTAAGAGGTGAAATATGAAAAAAAGTTCCTATAAAGGTTGGTTCGGAAATGAGTCCTAAGGGAGCTACGGCTCTTTAAAATTGTAATAAAAATAGGGTTTTTAATTAATAACTTTCGTACCTTTTAAGCTAGAGCGAAGAGCTTTTGCATGTATACTAGTATTAATAAGGGCAATAAGTTTATGTTAATTTATTTTTTCGAATTTATCCAGAGGCATGTCTAGACGAACAAAATATGTGAGACTTAACACATTTTTAACCCAAACTTTTTTATGTATATTTTTTTTGACTTTTTGGTAAAAAATATAGATTCCTTGAGTAAAAATGCATAAAACTTTTTGTCATACAGTGTAACCCTGTAGGAGCAACCGCTTTAAAAAAAAATGCAATTAAGGAAGTAATATTTTGTGCCACTAAAAATGTTACTTTTTAAAAGGCTATTACTCCTTTAATATTAAATTTAGGTGTTTTAGTGAAGAATACTTTTTTGTTTAGTTTTAAATGAAGAATCGCCCAGCAGCAGGGTATACATTACAATTATAACTAAATCCGAGTTTCCTCGTCAATTTTGCTAAGAAGCATTATACACTTAACAGTTAAAATTATAACATTTAGTTTTGTTTTTTAATCTAAATGTTATAATTTTAATTGTTAAATATATAATGCTTCTTAGCAAAATTGACGAGGCAACTCGGATTTATTTATTATTGTAACGTAAGTTTTTTATATAGTTTTTAAATTTTTGATTTGAGAGTAAGGTTAGGTAAAATGTTAAACCCATCCTGTAATTTTTTAGGTATACCCTGATGATGATCTTAGTTAGAAAAGATTGAAACCTAGGTTGGAAAAGCAATAAATAAATATAGGGAAATATGACTTTTGTTTTAATCAATAAAATATTACCATGTTTAAGAATTTGAAGTACTTAAATCATTTTAGATAAATCTAGTTTTTATTAAAATAATAAATTTTTTATGAAAAAATGGTTTCTCAAATTTCAGTTATAAAAACCGATGCAGTTACAGCGTAGGGTACGCAGCGTACCCAGTACGCTGTGTACCCCTCTGCGCACCCACAGAAAAAACAACCGTCCGAATCAATATATCACGGTTTAGAGCATTGGTCCATGGAACATAATATGAAAATTATTATTTGATTTTACCATATATCGTACACTAAAAACTAAACCGACAACTCAAAAAACACAAAAGTAAAATCTCGAAAATAAAAAAGTTCTTACTTTCATTAATCATTAAAAAAAATCAAGATAAAAAGAAAATGTAAATATTTAAAATATCGCCTCAACGCTAGAGTCGACGCGGCGCCTATGCGAGTACTGGAAATTCGCCGACTACTGGTGATTATAAAAGTAATTCTTAAGATATTTTATAATTGTTTTAAAACTGTACGTTTTTGAATATATCTATTATTTTAAAACATAAATTTGACATTTTTTCGTTAGTTTACTGATAAATTAGAAAAACTTCGAGTTGTGACACTTTGAATTTTAAATATACTGCACACCGTTAGCAATTAATAAAAAAAAAATTACACTTTGTGGAATCGAAGTTTATTAATAAATCGACACAACACAAAATATGACGTTTTACACTTTACACTTTTCGAGATATGTTACTTACTTTATATAACACATTTTTATAACTATCATCTCGAATGCTTGGACACAAAGAAATGTTTCACTTTTGATCTAAAGTGAAACATTTTCTATAGAAGGAAGATTTTGCTCAAAGTTGGCTAAAATGAAATTTCTCCAACGAACTAATAACTCTTCTCTCTAGAATAGGCATTTCATTCGTTAAAACTGACAAAAACTTCGGCAACATAAACATTCGTCTGTCTTACTCGCACATATTTGTTCTAACAGAGACAACAATACCAGTTACTGGTAACTGTTATTGTTCAGGCCTGAATATACCTACTATTTGTTTACAAACAAACCAAGATGTTGGCGATACTTTATTTTAACGGTATGCGTATTTTAGAAAGAAGAGTTATTAGTTCATTGAATTTCTCGGATAATAGCAAAACTAGTTGCCATTTGTTGCTAATTCCTCTTTCTATCGATAGATGGCATATATTTATGTCGTGCTAGCACATAATCTCAAAACTGAAAATTTTTGAGTTGTGACGGTTTAGTTTTCAGTTATATGTAAAAATAAGTATTGCAGCACAAAGCATTAATTACATAGGAATGTTTACATATATGTACATATACTTACAATTATTTTAAAACGGCTTTAATAAAAATAAATGACAAAAGAAATATTAAATAAATAATCATATAAAGAGAATTGGAATTAACTGATATTTAAAATGAAAAATATTAAAATAAAATGTATGCTATTTTATGTAAAATACTACAATAAAATTTAATTAACATACATAAAAGACAATTTATTTCATTTGAATTTTAAAACGATCTGAAATAAAAATTACAATTTTCATTAATTCATTGTATAATTGTCGGTGTCATCAATCGCAGTACTCGTATTTATAGAACTAAAGTATAAACAAGCCGTGAAGATATGTAATGGTACGTATTTCATTATACCATTCACAGTGGATAGTACACTGTAAAAACTGCATGTAAAATAATGTAAAAATACATGAATTTACATAGTACGGAATAGTAATTTTACTATTCTGGACTATGCATAATTCATGAATTTATGCAAAAGAATGTAAAATAATGTAAAATAATGTAAAATAATGTAAAATAATGTAAAAGAATGTAAAATAATGTAAAAGAATGTAAAATAATGTAATAAAATATATTTACATTGATTTACATATTTTTACATGATTTTACAATGTCGGGCTATGTTATTTTAAGACGCGCGTGCGCTTTGGACAATAACCAAGAAGGCGTCGCATCATTAGACGAACCGTTTAATACTGTTATTGTTAGAGAGATAGAGACGCATGCTGCTAGGTTAAAGTGTTAAAAGTGTAAAAAAAGGTAAATATTATTTATGTACGATATTTAAATGCTTTATTTGTGGCCTAAAATTTACATTCATTATAAATTACGATCTTTATTAACCAATAGTCCAATAGATCTTTAAAGAAAGATGTAAGCACTTTATACTCGTATTAAGGGTGCAAATCGTTTGGTTTATTAAACCAAATGAGCTTTATGCTACGATATTTCAAAAAAGCTTTGACACAGACTAGTAATTTGGAACAAACATTTTCTAAGTAGTAAATATTTTTTTTCAAATTTCTAGTCCAAAACATTCTGGACTATGTAATTTTTAGCGTTCCGGTCTATGCAAAATATTACCATTCTGGACTATGTAATTTTTACCGTTCTGGTCTACGCAAATATTACCATTATGGACTATGTAATTTTTACCATTCCGGTCTATGGCAACATATTACCATTTACGGACTATGTAATTTAATGTAATTTATTTTTACCGTGTATAATATAATATATTATTTTATTATTTCATCAATCTATTTTCTAATCATCGTACAGAGTGATATTGGTAGACTGACAGTTTCGGGCTGCTGGCTCTCTTCAGTACCAAGAGTCGACTCTGCACGCTGAAATTTTGGTTTTAAATATATTAGTATTGAATTTTTTTTCCTTGAACCGTAAAATTCCACCTTCAAATAAACTTTTCTCGAAAACGGTTAATCCTAAAGTATTACAACAAAAGTACCTTTTTTATATATTTTGAACTGAGGCATCATATTTTAAAAACAAAATCACAAAAAAGTTACACAGAAAAAGGTTTGGGATAAAAAACTGATAAGGCCCCACCTTTTCGCACACCACTGCTTAGAATAAGTATATAGAAATAACATACGAAGATGGGCCTTATTAAGAATAGTTCACGTAAAAAACTTCCTTGCTATATCTTAAAGGGTTTCTAAGTTATGAAATAAAAACAGATTTTTTTAGCCACTTTCAAAGGGGCTTAGCTCCCTTACGACGCATTTTTAGACATATGTTATAGGAACATTTTTCATATTTTCCGATGTAGAATAACCCCTTAAAATTTATGACCCTATTTCTGTTCAAAAAAATAATGTTTAAAAACAAAATATAATTAAAATTTGAATGTAGAAAGACCCCTTCAGCATAGTTTGACGACATGTTTTAATAAAACATTGTTTTATGCTTCAAATAAGGTAACAGCTTAATATTTCCTTATAGCTCAAAGCATTCGTGTCTGTACTACAACTCTCAGGCCTCTGCAGCTTTACAACAAAAGCATTTACACACACAATACTGGTCCATTAAGCGTTGTTCGGTTCCACAAGAACAAGGTTTCTGCCGCCTATTGCAACGGCACCAGTGGCGGTATAACTGCATTTCAGTGGACACCTACATGTGTCGCGGATTCATTGTGTTCCGAGATGATATGGCATAATGCCAATTTAAAATCACAATGGGAAGTTTTAATAAACGTTTTAGCTGGCGAACGATTAAGAGATGTGAGATTTTTACTTTTTGATATCGACCAGAAAAGCAGAATGTGAGGAAACGGCGACTTTTGGCCTCGCTGCAGAACTTTTCTCACCCTAATAAAATCATTGTTTGGGCCCCTATAGGACAGAAAATAACCAAAATTTTTCTAAGAAGTAAATGGAGCATTTTTAAAATACAGTGAATTTGGAAAACCAAAAGTCGGTCAAATATGTAAATTTTCGCATACGACTATTTTTGGTACCGCTGATTTCGAATATGATAATAAAAATTGTAAAAAACCAAATCCGGTTTCATTAGGTGGTAATTTTTTTTGTTTTGGCTTATGTGTGGATTCATATCGACAAGCTCAAAATTCAAAATGACGTAGGAAATATGGCAAATAAGTTTATTAAACAAACGAAGGTGACTAAACATCCGAAAAAAAACAAAACTATTTTTGTTATTACCTATGTCACTTGCGTAACTAAGACGTATCTTTTGCTGACTCGATCGTTAAAATCAGTCTAGTTTGGACTTGTGGAAACAAACCAACAAACCAAAAATATATACAAAACACTAGTTTTGCGTTGCTGTGGTCGAATTAAACAGCCGAATAGATGGCCACGTGCGGTAAAAAAAAATTAAAATCGATGAGACAATGTTACTCTGACTATTTAGATAGTAATTTCGGCGGGAGGTAGGTTGGGGGTGGTTTATTAAGAGCCCAAACAAATGTCCATTTTAACTTATTGCACGTGGGCATAAATTCGGCGATATAATCCAACCATAGTAACGCGAAACGAGTGTTTTGTATGTATCTTTGTTTGTATGTTTGTTTTTTCCCAAATAAAGCCCAAACTACTAAACCTATTTTAAAGATTCGTCTTGATTACGGGAATATCATAGGTAATATAAATGTATAGTTTTGTTTTTTTGTCGGTTGTTTTGGCACTCGGTATATTTAAAAAACTTCTTTTGCCATATTTCCTAAGTCACTTTGAATGTTGAACCATAAGTTTGTTTAAATTATTCGAAACAGTTTTTATTTAAAAATAAAGTACTAATTTTTTGAAACCTAGATGTTTGAATTCAAATGAGGAAAATAATACTATAATACTTAGTTTTTTAGTACTTTTTATATTTACCACAAATATTTTTTCCTGCATTTCACAAGAAAAACACAAACAACCACAAAAAACATTTATTGATAGCTCACAAGGCACTGTTTATAACATTTATTATCCTTCTCAGTCTCAAAAGTAAAAAACATTGACTAAAACTGTACAATTAAGTTTTTTATACCAAATGTATTAGATTATATTCGTGTTTATCATGACAACAGCAGTTCAGCCATCTAGCTTTAAGCATTAATAATGATATTTTAATCGGTGGCGCCATCTGGCGGAAATAAATGATTTAAATTGCAGACCAGTAATAATTAGTTTACTGGACTCTATTTTTCATTACAGGTTAGGTCCAGGCGTGGAAAACAGTTGGACAAAAAATCACGTACTTCCCAAACTTTATTAATACATGTAATGTATGTATTACATATACAGTTGTGAATAAAATATATTTAATGTTCAAGTGTGCACAGCACAAGTGATGAAAAAACTAACATTTTAATAACAAATTTCATAAAAATATTTCTACCTTAGAAATAGTAGCCACTTTAGCTTAATTTACATATATCTTTTATATATAATGGATAATTAAGATGTTATAGGGTATTTTAAAGATTTTAGCAACAAAGTAATATAATTTTTATTTGATTGATTCTAAAAGCGACACTTTTTGTTTATGTTTTACGCGCCAAAAGTTGAACTTTGTGGCCCTAGGGCCAAAAAGTTTTTTTCGCCCGCTATCTAATCTAAGCTTTTAAGCTTTTTAAAAGAAGATGCTTTACCTTTACACTTTTGGTCTTGAACTAACCGTTCTTTTTGACCAGATACAGTTATTATAATCATTTCATACAAAATAAAAAAATATCCATTACATAACCTCAAAATATATATCAACCAAAAGAAACGATTCAATTGTTTTTGTAGCGATTTGATTGGACAGCAATTTGGCATGGATAACTAGATAAGTAATAAGACAGTAAAAAGAAATATTTTTTGCACTTTACAATTAAGTACACGTTAATAATTTATTATAATTAGTAACAATCGAATAAAAAATATTGTATAATACACGGGCAAAAAGTTAAATTTCGATTTCGTAGGTTTATTACCCTCGGGCCGTTCCTATCGGCCGGCCCTCGGCTTCTAAAAACATACTCAATCAAAAAAATTAAATTTTCGCCCTTGTATTACAAATAACTATTTCTTGGATCATAAAAGTTTAATACTAAGCATGAAACTGTTTTAAAAACTAATGTAGGTTTAACAATGTTGATATTTAGAGAGCTATCTATCGTGTCAATAAATTATTGATGAGGAATTAAAGCAATTACTAATGATACAATTTTGGATTATCAACAAGATTATTTCTGTATACAATGAGATATATGAAATATTCATACGTAATAGGCTTCAGTACACAGAAATAAATGGTGCAATTAGTGAAAAATCAAAAGTTAATATTGGGGTCCCCCAGGGGAGTGTATTAGGGCCTGTATTATACCTACTCTATGTGCGTAGCTTACAGTATTTAAACTTGGTTGCCAAATATCTGACATTTGCTGATGATACGGTACTAATTTTTTCTCATCGAAACCTGGATCTCCTAATAAACAAAATTAATCAAGACCTTCATTTGTATTCCAAATGGCTCTACAG
This sequence comes from Brachypterus glaber, assembly GCA_958510825.1. NCBI lineage: Eukaryota > Metazoa > Arthropoda > Insecta > Coleoptera > Kateretidae > Brachypterus > Brachypterus glaber. The sequence goes on along the minus strand of OY294045.1, from coordinate 88,314,109 downwards.
AAATAAGCTTAGCATTAATGTTGGCAAAACAGTATTCATGGTAGTAAAGCAAAAGAACAAACCTATGCCACAAAACCTAAATATCACTTTTAATAGTATACAGCTCAACCAAGTGAGTGAAAACAAATATCTGGGGCTACACATCGATGACAAACTAACATGGGAGAAGCATATCGAACAAGTATCCAGAAAACTAGTACCTCTAATTGGAGCATTATACCGATGTGCTAACTTTCTAAATACAAGATCCTGAAAGATTTTTTATCACAGACTGATTGAAGCAAATTTAAGGTATCTAATACCATGCTGGGGTAATTCTGCTGATACTCATGTGAATTTGTTAAAAATTATCTAAAACAAGGCTGTTAAACTTATTTTTGGGTATAATAGCTATCACAGCACAAGTTTACTCTACAAAGAAACCAAACTGTTGAATGTAAGGAATCTAAATAGGTTTTGAATCAATCAAATTTATATATGGAATTATTGGAGAAAATATTAAGTACAATCAAAAAGTTACAACAGCTATACTGCCGGTCTAAGCTGAAAGGTCATATCTAAAAGTCCTATAACATATGCTATCATGCTTTTTTTTTCGACTATTTTTGTTTTTTCGGTCCCATCACGAAATTTTTTTGGAAGTACCCTAAAAAAAATTCCCTCAAAATTTTATCCCTTAACATTAATATTAAGTAGTGGACCAAGGCATGTAAAGATTTCCCATTGAAAATACACGTAATATTTGATTTTTTTTCTTTAAATTACTATAGCTTAGCGGCATTTTATGGCATCGCTTCGACCATAGACAGGTATTTCTCAAAATTGAATGCTCTACAAAAGTGCCTATTGCGGCATAATCATAACTCGTACTGGTGAGGTAGTTTGGGCCACCAAACCCAATTTTTTCATAAAATTTTCGTTTTTCTGTCCTTATCTCGTAATTGACAAGAGCTACAAAAAATATTCAAATGACAAACTTGTAGGAAATTTAATTTCCTACAAAAATGGTCCTTTGCACTAAATCGCTAACATCAATATTTCTTGAGATATTAAATTCTAAAGTTTTTGTTATTTCAAATTATTATCGAGTATCACGTCAAATTATAAAAAATCGTTATTTCATTATACATCACTACGTTTATAACTAATTACTTTTTTTTAATGGGAGGGTAAAAAAATGTAAAAAATCTAAAATATGTCATTAATAATTAAAAAAAAAATGTTACATTCATAGATAGGTTGATAGGTTAGAAATTTTTGTAATTTATAACATATTTGCTTAAGTTAAAATATGTCCAAACCTATCAATCTATCTATTTTTTTTTTTTTCAATTATTACTGACATATTTTAGATTTTTTATATTTGTTTACCCTCCCATTAAAAAAAAGTAATTAGTTAAAAACGTAGTGATGTATAATGAAATAACGATTTTTTATAATTTGACGTGATACTCGATGTTAATTTGAAATAACAAAAACTTTAGAATTTAATATCTCAAAAAATATTGATGTTAGAGATGCAAAACTCAAACAGCACCTATGTATGTTTGATGCAATATGTACAACCAAGTGCCAGATGATATAAAACAACTAAAAAATAAAAAAAAAAACTTTTTGTAAACATTTAAAACTTTATTTAAGTAGTAATAGTAGTAATTAAAAATATTATATTTATAACCTAACTTGTAAATGATATTCATTGTAATTTAATTTTATTATCAGTTCATAACTGTTTTAGAGGTCAGAAATAAATTTAGGTAAAAAAAGTAACTGAGAACAGTAATAGCATTTCCTACTTCTAGGTGGTATAATATTTTTAATGCAAAAAATATTTGTAGGCATAAGATATGTAGGTATAAGATATGTGTCTGTAACTGGGTGGTGTACCTACTAGGGGGTAAGTTTGTAATATTTATTAAATAATTAATTAATTGTGATTTCAAAAGTTTCCCAAAAAAAATGATGTTCAAATGTCTAAATTAAGCTTCAGTTACGAGTCAAAAGTTGCTGTGTTTGTGTCGTCATCCTTAAAGGTAAACCTAAGAAACATGTTATAGTCGTATTAAAGTTGCAAGCGTCTTGCCAAATAACTTTACACTACGATATTTTAAGAACGTTTTTACACAGATGCTTAAAATTTGGATTACAGATTTTTTAAGAAGTAAAAACAAATTCTTTCTGATTTCAAGTCTCTATGTCAAAGCTTTCTTGAAATATCATAGTTTCATAGTTAATACGACTATATTTTTAATTTTAGTTTAATTAAATTTGTATCAGCTTTTCCTATTTATTTTTATATTTTGTCATAACAAAATAACTTGTACAATAATTAAATACTAAAATGAAACATTTTTTTCTATTTACTTTACAAAAAGCCTACTTGGGTAATTGAGTAATTGGGTCACTTTTCACCACTTTTCACATATTATTTAATATCTTAGGATTTTTTTCGCAAGGGATAATAATTCTGAGTCAATCTTTTAACATTATTAACTTTATTTTCTTATATTTTTTAAATGTTGTGGATATATTATTCTATTGAACTCAACTTTCAGATACATAAAGAAAAAATTTTAAATTGAAAAAGCAAATATTTTGAAAAAGACAAGGAAGATACGGGTCCTGCACTAAAGTTTATTGCTATTATGTAGTGTCTGTAAATGGGTACCGCCATGTCTGAAAGTGGGCAACCTTTTATTTTTTAGTATCTGTAGATGGGGTTTACTTTTATTTAGGTGTATATTTTTTTTTTAAAGATTTTATATTAACAAAAACAAATACAGATAATTTCTTTCAAGACAATGCACCATTAAAAATATATTTTATAGAGAATTAGTATAATATTTTACGATAATAAAATGTAAAGTTAGGCTCTACTCTTAAAGTGTCTGTTTATGTAGATATTTAGACATTTATATTACTTTTTATAGACTGATGATTCATCATCATCGTTAGTGTTGAACCTGTATTTGATAATTTTCTTAAACAGTATTTTTTTCCCCTTAACTATATACTATTTGTCCTATGACTGATTCAAAAGCAGGGCCGTAGCGAAGAAGGTTTGGTGGGGGGAAGGTCAAAAGTTACAAATTTTTTTAACCTAAAAATATAACTTTTTTCCTCCTTTTACCCCTAACCAAAATTTTGATGACTAAAAAAAGGTCCTTACCTCCAAAAAAGGCTTTGTCCGTGGCAGTTTTTACCCATAACCAAAATTTTGATGACTACAACAAAAAAAAATGTGCCTCTGCCTCCAAAAAAAGCTGCCACTAACAGGCAGTTTTTACCCTAACAAAAATTTTGATGACTACAACAATAAAAAAGCCTCACCTTTTTGGTGAAATATACAACTTTTGTCGTCTGAATCCAACTTTTTTTGTAAAATATGCAACTTTTGTATTTTGAATTCATAAAATATATAACTTTTGTTTGGATCAATGAAATATACAACTTTTCAAGATGGGTGGGGGCCACTCCCCCCATGAAGCAAATAATCATAAGCTTTCCTTTTTTAAAACGGTTCCCAAAATAATAATAAAAGACAAATAAAAGTTAGTTATACTAAAGAAATTGCATAATAGTTATTTATGGTACTAGTGGGTAAAGTAAGATACTGAAAATTAACCTGCGAGGCGTCAGCCAAGCAGGTTTATTTTCGAGAGGGCAATATCGGTTTACCCATGAGTGCCATACAAGGTTTTATCCAATAAATAGCTTAGGAATTCATAGTTTTATTAAAATTTTAATGACATTTACAAGAAAATAATTTGACAAGTGACAGTTGATTGGGTAAAATAAATATCCACTCAATAAAGTAAAAGCCACGCGGGGGTTATTATTAAGTTTATCTGTTTAAAATAAAGCTGGTAATTGTCTTATTATCTGTATGTATTGGACAATAGTTATTTTCTTAACTAGTGTATTAAGTGGATAAAATCACTTAATACACGAGTTGAGAATTTAATTTTATCCAACACCTTTTATTTTTAAATAAAAATCTATAATTTTGCGAAAATTTATGTCAAAAATATTAAGATTAAGTTTTCTTAATACTAAAATAATAGGTAGCCATGGCCTAAGTATGCCTATTAAAAATAAACAATTGCTAGTTTTACATTTCTTACAAACGTCAAAATGGACGCGGTGATGACAGAATTTTTAATAAAAACAGTATTTTATTCAAAAACTAAAGAATAATTTTCTTTAATTTTTATGGTTTAGTTAACGTGCTTCTATTTATAGAATAGTTATAATACTTAATTAATAAGGGTATGTAACTAATTTTGGGTGAGATCAAAAGCTGTACGTGAAAAAATTTTTAGTCACTACTGGAAAAAAACTCACTTTTGACATTTAAAATAGTGCTCAATACAAGTGTTTCTGCGAAGGTGTTGGATAAAATAATTTTAAATTTTAAACTGACTCAGGCCTGAGTTATCTCATATTAACAGAAGGCCCCGGACAGTACATTCCTTGGTGACATAGTCCACCTAATTAATACCTTTAACATCCTTAACTGCCCCCATCGTATTTCCTGTTCATATTGCTCGAAGCTTTTGTCCAGACTGATTAATGGACCTTGCTGCTGCGTTCGCTGGCTTGCATTTCCTATGAATTGTGGCAGCAGAAGCCGTTTTGCATAATTTTGCGCAAATTCCCGACAGTGTTAAGTGAATTTCGCATATTTATCTTTGAATAACGCACATATGGAGCTTTTTCTCTATTCTTCTAGTCGCAATAAAGCGTGATTTATTAAATGTTTCGCTCCAATTTAGTTTTAGGTGCACTATTTTTGAAAATTACAATTTTTAATTATAACCATATTAAGTGTGCACAGCTGTGATTCTATCCCAATATATTTAAAAGTACTACTTAAGAAAGACAGACATTACCTAAAAAAATCGTACATGATTTTCCTGTTATTAAAGCTTTAAAGAAAATTTGTAACTAACTCTTAAATATTATCATATATTATGATCCAAGGACGAGAAATAATGTTTTTCGGTCGCATGCGAAGATTCTGAATCGAGGCGTGAGCTGAGTATCACAACCACGTAAGACCGAGAAATATTTCTCGTCCGTGTATCACACGCTATTTTTTATTCGCTTGTAAACAAATTTTTAACAAAAAAAGGTAAAAAAATAAGTACAAGTGTAAAATTAGTTTTAATTTGGTTCTGTCAAATATCTGACAATTTTCCATAAGGGACCGCAAAAGTACTTTAGTGGGATGCAGTAAAACAAAAGTCAAACACAAAAGTGTCACTTTTAACGTAACATTTCTAACCAAAAAACGTCACTTTGGAATACAAGCGAATAAAATAGTTATTTTTACTACAAGAGAGAAAAGTTTAAGTTTTCGATTGAGTAGGTTTTAAGAAGCCGAGGGCCGGCTGATGGGGCCGGCCCGAGGGTATGAAATCGAAATAATAAATTATTAAAATATACTTAATTTGAAATTGCAAAAAATATTTCTTATTGTATTGTTACTTATCTAGTTATCCATGACAAATGACTATCCAATCAAATCGCTATAAAAACTACTGAATGGAGATTTCTCCCGTTAGATTAGACAGGGACAAAAGTTCTACCCAAAAAGGATAGAAGACATACATACACTCCCACTTCCACCCAACCAAACAAATTCTGAGTTTGTTCTTTGTTGAAAAAATACAATATTTACTTGGCCGGATGAAAAGTGTAACTATACTATTTTTAAAAAAGAAATTACTGGCTCCATCTAAATTTTAGTAGAATTATCTTATTCTACAGATTCACTTTAGCTATGTTCGTTCGTGCGGCTCACTGCTACACTTTCCGGCCAACCAAATAAATACTGTATTTGTTGTATGAAAAACAAATACAGTATTTATTTGGTTGGCTGGAAAGTGTAGCACAAATGAGATAGAGATAGGGTAGATGTCTTTTGTTTCATAATTCTAGTTGTAGAGAGCTCCATTGTTTCTTTTGCGTGCGGTTTCTATTTCAAATTAGCTTGGTGTTTGGATTAATTTCTATTAAATTTTAACAGTTAAAATGTGTTTGTTATAAAAATATTAATACTTCTAAAACCGTTCTATGAATATTATAAATATTGAAATTGATTTTACAATTAAAGTTCTGTGTTTGGACTTTTATAATATTTAATATTTTTATCCCCTCCAAAATGGCAGCCAAAAGGGTACACGCCCCATTTGAGGTAAAACGTTTTAGTGAGTGGTTTTCTAGAATCAGTCAGAAATAATCAGTATCCCATAGTCGCTCAATGCTGACGTAAACAGGCTTATACAGACTTACATTTGATTATTAACGAACCATCAAAAGTCTTCATGTTCCTTTATTTACCCGGTATAATATAGTAATTAAATTATATTATTATTAACATGTTATGGAATACACGAATAACCCGAAGCTGTTGTAAAGCAAATTAACTAATTTATATGTTCTAATTGGAGGACATTGCAGAGGTTGTGTGGTCTGTGTAGTTTTATCTGTCGCCCAAAGCTGATGGGTGTGCGTTTATACTCTTTATGAAACACATCATCATACAATACATTACATGTATTACAGCCTAACATTGATTATTATGCTTCAAAGCAAAAAAGGCAATACTTGGTGCGTTTTAGGGCTGAAAATTTTCAAACTAGACTGAACAGATTGAAATCCAGTGCACTAAAATCCCAGAAAGCCAGATTGAGAGTCTAGTATATAGCATCCTAAACTTGCTTTCATATAGCAAGAAAAATGGAAGAAATTATTAAGACGTTCAAAATATTTCTCAAAAGTTGAATGAAAAATGGACGTTATAATTGTACGTCTAAAAGCACTCATAATTATATCGAAATATGTATGCTATTTCTATGTCTTATTATTATAGGTTCCATTTTTAATTCTAAATGCTCCCTAGTTTTAGACGGTAAATTAATAAACTATTTTAGGTCGGTAATTTACGCCTTTATTTGATAAAATTTAGGACGACCTAATAATGACCAACTTTATGTAGAAAATATATAGTTTATATTAGTTTAATTGAGAACATGCTATAAATGAACTAAAAATATACTGCTTATATCGCCTCAATTTAGCTCGCTAATAATGCTTCTATTTTTCGCACTAAATGCAAGCAAATATTTCAAAATAGTATGTTTTTTTTCTTTTTTCTTAGCAGACGTTTACTATTACTAAAGTCTTCAGATGCACGCCACTTTAAAAATTTACGAATTGTAAATTATTCTCAGGTCTTTCAATAATCGTAGAAAAAAAAAGAAAATTTGATTATTTAGCTTCTTTAACAAGTAAAGAAGTAAAGAACAAAAGTAAAAGCGGCCTTAGTGAATGCAGTGAAGAAGAGAGATGTTGTGGTCAAAGCAGTAGTGAAATAGTGAATAATAGTGAAAATAAGAGTTAAAATTATATTGAAAATTTTTGTAAATAAGAGTGAAAGCGAAAGTAATGGCTGTGAGGAAGAACATGAATGTGAACATTTAATGAAAAATTATCTAAAGTGTGTTGTGATACAAGTCTGAACCACAAACAAATATATTGTACCTATTCTGATCCTCCTGTTTAAAAATAATAACCTTTTTTTACGTATATCACCTGTTTTATTTCTATCAAAATATAGATCAAAAATATACTGCTAAACTAGGTAGAAAATAGCATGATATTTTAGAGCTAATATAGGTCATAAATAGCATGCTATTTTTAACCTTATTTGAATTAAAAATAGCATGCTATCAGGGGGGGATTTATTTCATTTTAAGGGGGGGGGGCATCCATAAGGAAAAAAATTGCGCTTTCGCCAAAAATATAATTTTGAACGTATTTCGATGCTAATATATCCCGCTGGGGGGGGCATGGCCCCCGTGCCCCCTCCTCACTAGATCCGCCCATGCATGGTCTTCAGGTGCTATCTTAGGTCTATATTTTCGATCTATTATATGTCGAAAATAGAATGCTATTTTAGGTTTCCAAATGGATAGGAATAAAAATGCGAGCTATATTATTAGGGCTAGTTGTGTGCATTTGGGGACATTTTCAGGATGTTTTTAGACCATATAAATAGCTCGCATTTAGTCTAGTGCTATTTTGGTTTTCTGGGAATGGATTGGTAGAAGAAACGTCATTGCTAAAGCATATATTTTCTTTGTTATCACGTTTCCTAGTCTAAAAGATGAATGAAATAGATTAATTCAAAAAATATCTAAAAAAAAATAACCAAAAAGTCTTCTTGAACAAATTAACATCGGAATTTACCGGGTAAATTTATCCCCACTTTCAAACCAATAAAGTACATAAAGTTTAAAAATTTGTCAGCAGTGAAATAACTGGTAACTTATACAAACACCAATTAATTATTTTAATTAGTTTGTCTATATTGGAATCATTAATTGGAGTTTCTATAAGTCATCAGTCATCCTGTATAAAATTTATTAGTACAAAATAAAGAACTTTTACCTCAATTTCAGACCAATGTTTATGAAGGTGTCATCTTTTTGTTTGTTTATTTACTAACAGAAACGCAATACAGCTTTGTGGTGTAAAATGTAGATGTCGCTAGTCGATTTCAGGCTACCTGGTAGCGATATTGCGTAGATTCCACCTTATCATGAATTCAAATCATTATACTTAAATTAAAAATGTAAAAAACTTTATTGTGTATACTATTATTATGTTTAATAATATAGTATATTTAAATATATTAAAATTAAACTACTAGTTCATATAAAACTCATACAGAACTAATGTTTCTTAAAATTTACAATAAAATATCCCAAGTATATGTTTCCAGTCGGCAACACTGTACCCCTGTCAGTCATTTTACGACATTAGACTTTACGCGTACTAAGTGTAAACAATAGTCACTCCCCACCAGCCCCTCACCGGTTCACTGGTTCACGCTTCAAACAAAGCATACGGTAGATTTCATCATGTACCTTCTTGAGGTAAAAGTTCTTTGGTACAAAGAAATAAAAAAATATTTTTTGGAGATTCCTCATTAAAAACTATAAAAAAAAGTTCGCAATAAAAGTCCCACACACAAATGTTAATTAACTAATCGCTTTTAAGGGAGCTACGGTCCCTTAAAAAGTTTTATTCCTTAAAACTGATTTTTTAACCTAGGTTTTTTTACAGTTTTTAATATAGAATCACCCTGCAGTATTATAGTATATTTCTAACCTAGTAAGAATATGAAACCTTTCCTATTTGGCCGAGGCATAGCCTAGGCCAAATTAGCATCTCGAGAGTTGGAAATGTCATTTTCTTATGTGGTTAGAACAGAATTTTATTCACAAGCATAAATAAATAACGCACAACCTCGTAAAATTCATACAAAAGTCCAAATCAAATGATCTTCTACAGAAATTTTGCAGGTTTCTAACGTCACAATAAATTTCAACTAAATAATAATTTAAATAAGTGGCTTGTTGTTATGTCCTATTATCAGTCTCGATATGAACCATATAACCATATAACCATATAACCATATAATATATAAATAAATATTCTTATTGTTTTTCGTAGAAATAAACAAAAATGTTAGGTTATTTTATTCGCAAACTTCAACTGTTTACAGACAATGTGATTGTTTCGCCATCTATGAGGTATGACCAAAAGCTAAAAAACAGGTTAGATATGAATTCATTTCTAACCTTGGTTAAGAATGAAAACCTTTTTTAACTTTAAAAGAAGTAAACAAAAATGATAGTTTTTGCAACTTTTTATAAGGCATATAAACGACGTTTTTCTGTATGCTTGTAAATAAAAATTTTCATTTGTCTTTTTTATTTCATATTTTTAATGCTTAGAACTTGAAATGTTCTCTTTAACTCCAATTTTTACTTTTATTTCAGAAATGGCTGGTTATACGGTGTTACCTAAGACTATTTTTTACTAAAAAATTATATTTTAATGTTGAAATTCCGAAAAATCTACAAATAAAAAAGTTAGAGCAAAAAACTGACATCGCCCACTAATTTTGCACGTTCCTGGTTAAAACTACCAGCAAATATAACAGGATGATAGATAACCTTTAATAATGTCAAGACACGTGCAAAAATTCGTTCCAGATATATTAAATAAAAACTACTTTTCAGAAAAGGAAGAGCATATTACTTATATTATGCATTATAATGCATCGCGATGCATCGCTGATAAATCCTGCAGTATTTCCATTTGTTATATAATCAAAACCGTCTGGCTCAGACAAAGGCAAAAGTCCTAATACTCAAGACTAACTAATTACCTGCACAATGCTCCTTTTGTTTGCACCATTTCTACCGTTTTATTGTCAATTACGCTCCAAAATTTACTTACTGTCTGAATCCTCTCTCCAATTGTGCTGGTACTTATGACATAAAGGCCTTATTTTTCGTCATACAGTTTATAAACTGCGAATAAAATCCTATCCTGTTTATAAAGCTATACAGGGGCGGATCTAGAGTCAAGGTATGAAAGAAGTAATAATTTTTTTTGAGCACATACACCAACATTTCTTAATAGTAATAATAATAATAATGTAATGGCAATTCAGGATAATGAGAACTAAGAATTATGAAAAACATGTTCTAATGATGGATTTCATTGACAAATGCGTAAAATGTGGAACTATTGGAGAAACCATTGAACACATCATGGATGGCTGTTCTCTATTGTCTGATTCTGCATACCTTGGTAGGCACAATCAGTTAGCAAAAATTATTCACCAGCGTTTGGGTATAAAATATGGACTTTTAAATCTGGCTACTCCACCTTATTATAAGTATAGCCCTAGTGCAGTTTTGGAAAGCCGAAGTCATGTACTTTATTGGGATAGACAAATCATTACAAATCATACCGTGGATTTTAATAGACCGGACATTATTCTTATCGATAAAGTACAAAAAGTTGGAACCATTATAGATATTGCTGTACCTTTAACGCATAATGTACGTAAATCTGAAATTGAAAAGGTCAATAAGTATGAAAATTTGGCTATCGAACTGAAACATCTTTGGAAGCTGCAAAATGTTGAAATATACCCATTTGTCATATCTGCAGAAGGAGTTGTTGGCAAAAATGTTGAGAAAAACTTAAAAATGTTGGGTTTACCTACTAGAATTTTGAATGTGGGACAAAGGGCAATCTTGTTACAAACTAGGCGTATTGTTGGAAAATTTCTTGGCTAAACGAAAGGAAATGGGATAGACTGAATTTTCTCCCCATTTAAACCTTTATACCAAATATTTATAATGTAATAAATTGTAAATATGTGAGAAATATGGAGAATAATTATAATAATCTTTATTAGTCCATTTTGCTATAATAAAATAGATTGGATATGCCAAAATAAAAACATGAATACACAATTAAATTAATTATAAAGGTTTGGACTTTTTTAAAAACAAATATAAAATATAAACAAATATATAATTTAAAATACTAAAACAATGTAGCTGCGAACTCTTAAAATCCTTCCAAGGAGTAAAGTGTTCTCTCTAAAAGTAATATTTTCAGCTTTTTTTTAAATATACACTGCCGCATATTAAATTCCGGACACCTAAAAAATTGACATTTTTTAAATTCAAATATTTCGGAAACTAATTAATGGATTTGACTGATTCTTTTTTTGTTTTGAAGCTTAAACATTCTCTACTTTTGTTTGTTTCAAGAATGATTACTTTTTTTGCGTATTAACAGCAACAAAAAAGTACTTTTGTATTAACAGCAACAAATAATGTACAACTTTGTTTTTTGCCCTATCTTCTAGGACTTGCATGATACGCCACTGCAACTGTTTATCAAATTTTTAAGGTCTCTCTTATTGCCGCAGTTTTAATAAATATTTTCTTTTTTAGTTTTTTATATTTTTACTTCTGGTTTAGGAGACATCAGGATTTTCCTGAAAGTTGTCATTTTTTCAGTTAACTTAAAAAGTACTACTTGAATTTAAATGACGGTGTGCATTAAATTTGAAGCTTAACGGAGTTACGTTTTTCTTCTAATCAAGTATATCAAAAACATAAATTGGGTTTGATAAAGTTGAGTAGAAGAAAAAATAGGGTCACTCCATCCGGCGGCAGTTCTGCGAAATCACCGTTAAGCCTCCTTCAGACGGCAATAGAAAGTTGCCCTGGGATGAAGAAACTCTAGAAGAAGAATTAAAAGACATGAGCTTCAAATAAAAAACACCAATTCTACTGATTTAGTACTTTTTGAGTTAAGTGAAAAAATGACAACTTTCAGGAATATCTCTTAAACCAGAAGTAGAAATATAAAAAACTAAAAAAGAAAATATTCATTAAAACTGCGGCAATAAGAGAGATGTTAAAAATTTGATAAACAGTTGCAGTGGCGTACCATGCAAGTCCTAGAAGATGGAACAAAAAACAAAGTTGTACATTTTTTGTTGCTGTTAATACAAAAATACTTTTTTTAATCATTCTTAATACAAACAAAAGTAGAGAATGTTTAAGCCTTAAAAAAAAAAAAAAAATCAGTCAAATCCATTAATTAGTTCTCGAAATATTTGATCTTAAAAAATGGCAATTTTTTAGGTGTCCGGAATTTAATTTGCAGCAGTGTATATGATTTACTACAAACAAGACCCCTTTTGGCGTGAGTCCACAATTCCCTCAACCAACAGTTTTAATATTTTAAGCCGAAGCTGATAACTTTTATATCAAAAATTTACCACATAAATTTTAGTTTGGAAACAATGGGTCTTAGAGTAAAATTTTAAGTGAATAATATTCATTAAAATGTTTGAAACTGAACTCGTTTTGAAACAAGTATCTTACCAGCACCGGATTTTCTGAATTTTCCGTCCTAAGCAATAGATAACATGCCGCCTCCGCCTCTTGACCAAAACATACTTTGTTACTTGCGAAATTTTTGGTAATTTAGAAATTTCAAGGTCACGTACAGGGTGATCCAGAATTCCCGCCTTCGTCATTTTTCTCGGAAATGGTAAGGGATATTAAAAAAATTCAAGAACCATGTTTTATAGTATCACCTGTACTACAAGTTAAATACCGAAGGACGCTTTCATCATAATACTTCTGGGCCCTGTGACGACCTCTATATTTTTTTCCCATAGTAAATGATTTTTTATTTATGAAATTAAAAGATCTTTAAATTAGAATAGTTCACTTTCATATATTTTTTTTCTGCGCTCATTTGTTTTCTAGTTATAGGCTGTCAAAATTTGCTTAATTAACTGTGCATAACTGTTTAACCATTACAGATATTAAAAAAAAATCAAATGAGTTACTTTTATCTTTATAAATACTAATTAATTTTAAAAGGCATCCAATTTAAAAAAGGTCCTGAGTGCCATCTGGATTACTATATTTGTGGTTTGTTAAATGCAGGCAAGCATTTTATTAATTCTTGCATATCCGATCTGGGAATCTTATTTATCTTTCTCTCTTTAAGCTAAAAATAAATATTTATATGGTTAATTTTATTGATAAACCCTGGTATAGTGTTAACAATAAACTGTTGTCATGGAAATAATTACTACCTACTAATACTAATAAGATGAAATATATAGTAATACTAAAATTTTATAAAATAAAAATATTGTACGAGGTCGCCTACGAGGTCACGTATTTTCCAAATAGACCAGAATATAAAAAAGCTAATTATTTTTTAACATTATTACCTTTTTTAAGCAAATTATTGTATAACAATTTTAATTATAATTTTAATTACAATTACATCAAAAATTTGAGGGGTATAGAATCAAATGATGCAATGTCCACATTTTTCTCGAATTGAGTAAGAGATGGCGTTCAAATCAGTTTTTTCCGCTCTATCCAACGTCATAAACTTTGGATCTCAACTAGCAATGTAAGGGTATAAGATAGGGTTAAAATATGCGATTCAGTTTCAAGGAGTACAATGTCCAGTCATCCGTTAGTCAGAAAACTGTTAAAACCGAAAAAAGTGGATGTTAATGCATTACTTGTTTGTCATTATGGACAGAAGTGGCGAACCGACGAAGATTTAATCTTCTATCGCGGAATCACAGAGTCCGAAGAAGCCGTTGAGGATCCAAACATAAATGAAAATGATGTACTTTGTGAATTGACGGAAGAGTTTCCAGACAAGCTCGTTTAATAATTATTTCTTCTTAATAAAGTTTCCAATACTGTTGGGTTATTTGTTTTTTAATTCTACACATAAGTAGGACTTTATAACGTTATAAACGTCGGATCTAAACTAGCAATGTAAGGGTATAATATAGGGTTAAAATATGCGATTCAGTTTCAAAGAGTACAATGTCCAGTCATCCGTTAGTCAGAAAACTGTTAAAACCGAAAAAAGTGGATGTTAATGCATTACTTGTTTGTCATTATGGACAGAAGTGGCGAACCGACGAAGATTTAATCTTTTATCGCGGAATCACAGAGTCCGAAGAAGCCGTTGAGGATCCAAACATAAATGAAAATGATGTACTTTGTGAATTGACGGAAGAGTTTCCAGACAAGCTCGTTTAATAATTATTTCTTCTTAATAAAGTTTCCAATACTGTTGGGTTATTTGTTTTTTAATTCTACACATAAGTAGGACTTTATAACGTTATAAACGTCGGATCCAAACTAGCAATGTAAGGGTATAATATAGGGTTAAAATATGCGATTCAGTTTCAAAGAGTACAATGTCCAGTCATCCGTTAGTCAGAAAACTGTTAAAACTCAAAAAAAGTGGATGTTAATGCATTACTTGTTTGTCATTATGGACAGAAGTGGCGAACCGACGAAGATTTAATCTTTTATCGCGGAATCACAGAGTCCGAAGAAGCCGTTGAGGATCCAAACATAAATGAAAATGATGTACTTTGTGAATTGACGGAAGAGTTTTCGGACAAGCTCGTTTAATAATTATTTCTTCTTAATAAAGTTTTCAATACTGTTGGGTTATTTGTTTTTTAATTCTACACATAAGTAGGACTTTATAACGTTATAAACGTCGGATCCAAACTAGCAATGTAAGGGTATAATATAGGGTTAAAATATGCGATTCAGTTTCAAAGAGTACAATGTCCAGTCATCCGTTAGTCAGAAAACTGTTAAAACCGAAAAAAGTGGATGTTAATGCATTACTTGTTTGTCATTATGGACAGAAGTGGCGAACCGACGAAGATTTAATCTTTTATCGCGGAATCACAGAGTCCGAAGAAGCCGTTGAGGATCCAAACATAAATGAAAATGATGTACTTTGTGAATTGACGGAAGAGTTTCCGGACAAGCTCGTTTAATAATTATTTCTTCTTAATAAAGTTTTCAATACTGTTGGGTTATTTGTTTTTTAATTCTACACATAAGTAGGACTTTATAACGTTATAAACGTCGGATCCAAACTAGCAATGTAAGGGTATAATATAGGGTTAAAATATGCGATTCAGTTTCAAAGAGTACAATGTCCAGTCATCCGTTAGTCAGAAAACTGTTAAAACCGAAAAAAGTGGATGTTAATGCATTACTTGTTTGTCATTATGGACAGAAGTGGCGAACCGACGAAGATTTAATCTTTTATCGCGGAATCACAGAGTCCGAAGAAGCCGTTGAGGATCCAAACATAAATGAAAATGATGTACTTTGTGAATTGACGGAAGAGTTTCCGGACAAGCTCGTTTAATAATTATTTCTTCTTAATAAAGTTTTCAATACTGTTGGGTTATTTGTTTTTTAATTCTACACATAAGTAGGACTTTATAACGTTATAAACGTCGGATCCAAACTAGCAATGTAAGGGTATAATATAGGGTTAAAATATGCGATTCAGTTTCAAAGAGTACAATGTCCAGTCATCCGTTAGTCAGAAAACTGTTAAAACCGAAAAAAGTGGATGTTAATGCATTACTTGTTTGTCATTATGGACAGAAGTGGCGAACCGACGAAGATTTAATCTTTTATCGCGGAATCACAGAGTCCGAAGAAGCCGTTGAGGATCCAAACATAAATGAAAATGATGTACTTTGTGAATTGACGGAAGAGTTTCTGGACAAGCTTGTTTAATAATTATTTCTTCTTAATAAAGTTTTCAATACTGTTGGATTATTTAATTTTTTAGTTCTACACATAAATAGAACTCTTCTTGATAGATGTCAATTTCAAAAAGTCCAAACTAGTAAGTTTTATTTGGTGCAATGTCCATTTATTTATTAACTATAATTAAAAAACTATTACGTACTTAATCAAAATCTTATTAAAATTAAGAAATATTAAGTTAAAGAAAATCACATTATACAAAACAATACAAATTTTCCGACCGTGTGTGTTTTAATTCGTTTTTTGCTTCTGGTGTAAAATTCACATGAGTGGACATTGCACCATTTGATTCTATACCCCTCAATTATCTTTGACAATATTTTCAAATTAAAGTTTTGCTCATTGGGGGTGTGCATAATAATGTTTAATTGTTTGGTAATTATTAGTATACCTAGATTTTAGCGAATTGCCAAAAGCAACCATTATTACATTCGATCACATTGCTTTTCTGCTTTATAAGGCATGGGTTGGCGGTTTGCTAGAGTCCGGATCATATGGCCAAAAATTGTACGGACGAAGAAATGCTTTTACCCCCTCTAATGTATTCTCCAGAGGTTGTGGCGGAAAGCTCAGCGGATAGATGTGGGGGTTTCCGGGGAATTAGAACACTGGTGGTATTGGTGTTAACAGATTTATTTTTCAAATACCAAAGTTTATAATAAAGACCTAGAAGGAAAATCATATTTAGATATTTTATACACTAGAATTAAAATATTAAATATTAATAAAAAAATTACAGAAAATTACATTTTAACAAATTAACTTTAAATACAATATAATAATCAAAATGATTATTATTTAAACAATTGAAAAATATTTATTGAAAATTAAATTACTAATTTAAACTATTGAAAAACAGGAAAAATACTACAAAAAAATATACGTTTGAAAAGGCCAAAATGCAAAAATTTTAAATAAAAAGCGAAATGATTTAAATACAAAAATAGACACCTACCTAGGCCAAATCGGTTGATCATTTAAAAGAATGTAACTTGGATTCAGAGGACCCAATCTTCCCTATACGGTTTCAGTAAGAAAAATGAAACTACCGGACGGTCCGATAGCCGCTTGGGGTCGATAAAAGTTTAAAGAATGCCTAAAAAAACTTTATCAAAACCTGCATATACAAAGCTTATTTAGGATATTAAATATAATTACCATTAACACCAAAAAATAATTTTATACAAAAATAAGAGCCTTTTGTCTCCAGGTTCTCAATATTTGGTTAAACCAATGAATTTCCTACTATGCATATTGTTACACCAGGCGAGCATTTATTATTTAATTAGCTAAATTATTTAGCCTAAATATAATCCTATTTGATTCTTAAAATATATCGCCTTCTAAATTCTGAAATATCGGATCTGGAAAATGACCACTTGATAAGTAACGTAAACAAACGCCCCCCATTAAAAAAAAACACATAACCAACAAAAAACCAACGCCCACTCAAAAAAAAAATACCAAACCAACACAAAACCAACGTGAACCAACGTTAACTTAAAGCAATGCCTCCCATTAAAAAAAAACACCAAACCAGCAAACCCAAACCAAACCATTGTTAACGTAAACCAACGCCTCCCATAAAAAAAACACACCAAACCAGAAAACTACCAAACCAAACCATTGTTAACGTAAACCAACGCATCCCATTAAAAAAAAACACCAAACCAGCAAGTACAAACTAGCAAACTGAAAAAGTCCAAACGTGAACCAACGTTAACTTAAAGCAACGCCTCCCATTAAAAAAACACCAAACCAGCAAACTACCAAACCAAACCATTGTTAACGTAAACCAACGCCTCCCATAAAAAAAAACACACCAAACCAGCAAACTACCAAACCAAACCATTGTTAACGTAAACCAACGCCCCCCATGAAAAAAAAAGTCCAATCTAGCAAACTACTAAAGCAAACCATTGTTAACGTAAACCAACCCTCCCATTAAAAAAAAACACCAAACCAGCAAGTCCAAACTAGCAAACTACCAAACCAAACCATTGTTAACGTAAACCAACGCCTCCTATTAAAAAAAAGTTCAAACTAGCAAACTACCAAATTAAACCATTGTTAACGTAAACCAACGCACCTATAAAAAAAAACACTAACCAGAAATTCGTGAATATTTCAACAATTTTTTGTTATACCAATTTCAACATTTTATTATATTTATAATTTGCAGAGAATAGTAATAAGCAACCTGTTATATAGCTCTATGTATAAATACTTGCTTACACTTTGAGAGCCACTGAAATCAGTGCTGCCACTACTACAAACCTGGCTTTCGGCCGTTTGATTTTCGGCCGTAATACCCACCTCGGTTGGCTATCCCTATAGACCAGACCATGCCTAATCCATTAATTCGTTATTACCGTGTATACCAAAAGTCCGTAATTTACATAATGTAGATGCTCGTCTTTAAAAGCCCATATAAAACGTTCCAAAACAAACATTCAGATGCTTATCCAACAGGTTGTAACAATGGGCATTTGTTCCATTTGTTGTAACAAATATCCCACATTAGACGTGTAAAGATGATTGGATTTCTTACAGGCCAGGACTGGGCCAATTTTGCCACAACGGCATTTCTATATAATGTTGTTTAGTTCTTAAATTTTTAATTTAAATATGAAACAATATTAAACATGTTGCTAATAACCCTAGCGGTTGATGCATTACTAATAATAAATAAATAAATATTAATGGTAAAATTATATAGTTCCTTATTTTGTTTGTGAAATAGTCTTTCAAAATACCATTCGTGCATGTTAAATTATACATATTTTTTTTTTTGAATATAAAAAAACATTTTGGTTAAGGAAATTGTGTTGTGGCATTTTTCGTCAAAATTTCTCGGAAATTCCACGAAAAATGCACTCAAACCATTTCCAAGCAAAAAAATGTTTTAATACAGTAAAAAAATTAAAAAAAGTTATCGATAATTCATCATGCACTTATGATATTACTACTGATAATTAACAACATGCACTGATGATATTACTACTAATAATTATAAAATTCACAGCGTTTACTACTTTAGGCATTAATAATATAATTAAAAAATATTTATTTTTTGTGTTAAAATTTATTTATGCGTAAACTAGTATACTAGTAGGTAATCAAATGATAATACATATTTAATCTGTTTTAACTTCATGTTTGTAGTTTACATAAACACTGGTAATTAATTACAGTATGGAATTTTAATAAATAAGATGTTAATAAGAGATACTATTCAACACATTTTATATTTAATGAAATAATTAAGTACTATGTACACTATTATTTTTTAACATCTACATAATAATTATTAATTAACCTTTTAGTAATGTTTGCTTTAACATTTGAAAATCCTATCGAATTATCATTTATGATCAAATTAATTTGATTATAAGTTTCTAATTATGGTTATTAAAGTTTATACATCATTCTATCTAGAAAATGGTTTGTAACGTGAGTGGTAGTTTTTTTGGACGTGCCGAATTCATGCGTAGGGGGCGTTTGGGACCATTCGTACAGGGGGCACATTCGTACATCTTATCTTACCTAAAAACCAAAAGGTTTTATTACTCGCATTTGCGTCCGCACATAGCGCTTTTTGTGCCAGATCTGCCAGTGAGTGGCAGGCGTCTTCAGCCACCATCGAGAAGTAGTACTGTGAAAAAACTGTTTTAACGCTCTTTAAATTAGCGCCTACAATTTTATCTGGTATATGTGGGATATAATAATAATAAAGTGCTTTTTGTTTCAGGTATTTTTTTAAGGCAAGTAAACATAGTCAAAATTAGGTTTTAATAATAAATAAGAAAGTATTTATACTTGAATCTTGAGTATGGTTACAAAATATAAATAACTGCATAAGTGGCAGATTCATACGATGTCGAAGGGGTACATTCCTACCGGTCTGTATACATATGCCTTCTTCAGATCCAGCAAAACTTTACCATCACGCGGGTTGATGGCCCAATGATGGCCCGTCAGTAATGTTTTGCTGGGGACATAAATTGGATTTGTTAATTTTTTTAGATTTTTTTTCTTATATTTCTTTATCATATGGTACAGAAATATAAGAAAAAAGAAGTGGCACGGTAAACGAAAACTCGATGAAAGAAGCTTTAAAAGGGAAGTAGAGGAGGAGAGTTCCGACCAACAATCAACCACTCAAATTTAATTTCAATTTCAAATTGTAATGTTGTTTTTTGTTAATTGTAGGCTTATTTTTCATTAATGTAATAATTACTCGGATAATAATAAAAGTCCTAGCAACACAGATTTTTTTTATTGTACAAAGGTACCCCAATTTTACAATTTTAAGTTTAGGTTACAATGAATCTTGTAGAGGCCACTTTAAGAACAATAACATATTGACATTGACAGGCTTATACTTGTATGAGCTTCTCGTATTTATTTTCAAAAATAAATTGCTATTTCAGCCTCTGAGGTCCAACAGGCGTCTTGAATATAATTTTCCAAGACATAGGCTTGCGCAATTTGAAAAAGACTCCTTTTATGCTGCAATAAGTGCCTTCAATCAATTACCAGAAGATATAAAAACGGTAACGAACTTTAACATGTACAAAAGACGTATTCTAACATTTTTAATAAATTTAGAACCTTATAAAATATCTGCATATTTTAACTAAATTTGTAATTGAATTTTTATACTTTATAAGTAATTTTAATTTTTGTATTTTTTGAGACAATTTTCATGTTCATGATTGTCTATACATTGTTTTTGTGTACTCATTCATAATTATTGAAATAAACGTATTATTTATTTCAAAATTAAAAATTATTATGTCTACTCCAAAGTTTTTTATTGAAGCATTTTATTTATAAAAAATAGCTACAATTGTTTCAACCCTTGAATTTAGGGTCATCTTCAGGCTAAAATAGTGAAGCTATGTGTATGTTTATAATGTAGTCCGTGTTGTTTGTTTTTAAATTTTTTGACTATTTTAGCCTGAAGATGACCCTAAATTCAAGGGTTGAAACAATTGTAGCTATTTTTTATAAATAAAATGCTTCAATAAAAAACTTTGGAGTAGACATAATAATTTTTAATTTTGATTTATCAAAACTCCAATATGAGAATGGATCTCGATCACAGTTATTATTTATTTATTTATTTATTTATTTACCCTACACAGGGGCACATTCATACAATTTGCATAAGGTTTTAAAAACACATTTTTTCGTTTAGATTTTAATTTAAATTTTCTTTAATATACAGGGTGTATTTGAAATAGGGTAGAAAATTTCAACAGGTGATTCTGCATGATAAAATATGACAAAAAGTTTCTATAAACATATGTCTAAAAATGCGTCATAAGGGAGCTACGCCCCTTTGAAGTTGGCTAAAAACATCGGTTTTTATTTAATAACTCAGGAACGCTTTGAGATATGTTAACGAGGTTTTGTACGTGAATTAATCCTAATAAGGCCCATCTTTGTATGTCATTTTCACGTACTTATTTAAACCAGGGGTGTGCGAAACGGGGAGGCCTTATCAGTTTTTTGTCCCATACTTTTTTCTGTGTAACTTTTTTGCAATTTTATTTTTGAAATATGATTCCTTAGGTCAAAATACATAAAAAAGGTACTCTTGTTGTAATACTGTAGGATTAACCGTTTTCGAGAAAAGTTCATTTGAAGGTGAAATCTCACGGTTCGAGGACGAAAAATTAAATACTAAAATGTAGAAAACCCAAATTTTAATGATGCAGTGTTATTCTACATCAAAAACTAAGAAAAAAAGTTTCCATACATGTAGGTCGAAAAAACGCTTTTAAAGCTACCATAGCCCTTTAAAAATGGTGCATATTTAGGAGACCATAGCTCCATTAGGATTGATTTTTAGAAGTACCTGTATATGAGGTTTTTTTTTTAGTTTTTAATGTACATTCGCCCTGCATCATTAAAATTTTGGTTTTCAACATTTTAGTATTTAATTTTTCGTCCTCGAACCGTGGAATTTAACCTTCAAATGATTTTTTCTCGAAAACGGTTAATCCTACAGTATTACAACAAGAGTACCTTTTTTTTATGTATTTTGACCTGAGGAATCATATTTCAAAAATAAAATTGCAAAAAAGTTACACAGAAAAAAGTATGGGACAAAAAACTGATAAGCCCCCCCGTTTCGCACACCCCTGATTGAAATAAGTACATGAAAATAACACATAAAAACGGGCCTTGGTAGGATTAGTTGAAGTGCAAAACCTCATTGATATATCTCAAAGGGTTCCTGAGTTATTAAATAAAAACCGATTTTTTTAGCCACTTTCAAAGGGGCGTAGCTCCCTTATGACGCATTTTTAGACATATGTTTATAGGAACTTTTTGTCATATTTTATGATGTAGAATCATCTGTTAAAATTTCCGACGCTATTTCAAATACACCTTGTATGTTTTTTATAGCTAAATTCATGTTAGTTTGATTTTTTTTTCTCCGTATTTAATGTTAAATAACCACCCATTACTAAAATCTTTGTTTTTGGCTTATAATTGTTTTATTTTTTGGTTCTTGGTGTGTAAAAATTTACTTTTAAACGCATTTATCTTCAAAACGGTTAATCCTGCGATGTCTCACCACCCATACTTTTTTGTGTATTTTTACTTAAAAAAGTATATTCCAATAAGAAAGATTCAAAAAAAATAAAAAGTTTTCGGCAAAAAACAAAAAATCCACCCGGTTTCGAATTGAAATTTAATTTTTTTAACCCGACTTGAGGAAACAAATAATGTCTTCTGTATACGCAGGCAGGTTAACATGTATATATACTTGAATAGTAATATATAAGTTTGTGGTTTTTTTGTTTAAAACATTTTTTTATGCACTTTTTAAAACTTGCAAAAATTAAATTTTCGCGAAATCTTCAAATAATTGGAGATTTTTTTGTATGTTCTAACTTAAGGGGATGGGCGATATATAGTTTTTTAGTTTCTTTCAACTAGTATTGTTTGTAAATATTACCAAAGAGCCCTCCAAAATTTTCCTAATTTTAAATACAATTAAGTAGCTTTTATCCGAAAAACAGGTACCGATGTTTTTCAAAGTTTGAGTCCTTTGAGCTGCCTCTAAACATTAATCTATTATGCTAATTTTTGAGTGGTCACCGTTTTTTACAAAGGAGCAACTTTTGAGCCAGAGAGCGTTTTCGATTTCGAAATTCGGGGTTTTTTGACACACCCTAACCAACAGTCGGTACAATAAATAAGCAAAATTATGTTGAGGTATAGTTAAGTTTACATATTTTTGTTTTAATTAGGAATTAAATAAACTTTTATTAATATTAACCAGAATATTTACTTTTTTAAATAAAATATGGTTGCTAATTACAAACCGATCTTTTTTTAAAATAGCTTTAAACAAATAAACTTGAACTTGACTTTACTCCAAGGTCCCCTTGACGAGATGTTAATTTATGATAAAATTACCTATACATAATACATATTAAAGTATATTAAAGTACTAGTTTCATAACATACGTTTTTAGCCCACGAGTACAAGTTTAGAAAACTCGCCGCAAGCGGCTCGTTTTCTAAACTTGTACTCGTGCGCTAAAAACGTGTTATGAAACGAGTGCTTTATACAATTTTTTCTATTTTTTTCTAAAATTTTAAAAAACTTACATTTAAATTGATGACTGATTTGGGGAAGGTTGGCATTACAGTTTTCGCCATGTTTAAAATGCTTAGAACAAATTATATTTTGATATATTTTATAGTCATGTCTTCTTTTTTTCACTGCAATTAACCAAGCCAAAATTTTAACACGGTAAAAAATAACTTAAACACAAAATTTTGTAGAAAATTAAACTTAAAGCGTTGTTGACATTTGCACGGAAAACGTCAAGAGATAGGCTTTTGTCTGTTGCCAACCCAAAAGAAAAAAAAGAACATGCAAAATGCGTGTGATTATGAGCTTATAAGAGTAGCAAAATAGAAAAAGTAATATAATTAAAAATAAAAATAAATTGTCTAATACTTTTGGACATAAAAATTAACTTAAATTTATAAAAAGGCTTCGCGAGTGCACGAGAATTACACGAAAAAGAATCCTTGAATTGAGGTGAACATCCTTAATTTAAAGAAACGCTTGTTTCGATTTGATTAAAGGAATTATTACCTTATTCGCAGAGAAATATTTCTTTAATCTATGTTTCTTCTTATTTTTAAATAAGGTTCGTTTTTTTACTTTGATATTATAATAATTTTAAATAAGATACTGAAGTACTTAAAATATAAAACCTTACCTCACATCAAAATATTTATGTACTTATAATCAGAATTTCCACTTTTATTTTAAGGTGTAACGGTTCTTCATTTTTTAGATATTATATTTCAGAAAATAAAATACGACGTAAAATTAATAATTATACAATTTATGTGATTGGGGGTAATCACTCCCATTACCTCCATAAATCAACCTGTTTAGGTTTCGTTCAAATAATAAATATAAATTTATTATTTTCCTTTAAAATAAAGGAAAATTTAGCCCAGTGAATCTGGCAACGCCGCAATGCGTGAATTGCGGCTCATCCGGGTTGACCGAAGTCACCTGGAAAATTAGTAGTAATTAGATTAGTATGCAGCACGTACATCGATATTATCAATCAATATCGCTGTTTGGGTCACTCGCTATACAAAAAGGAGATTATAGATACCATCTATGATATACAGTTCCACTTCAACACA
Source organism: Brachypterus glaber (assembly GCA_958510825.1). Lineage (NCBI taxonomy): Eukaryota > Metazoa > Arthropoda > Insecta > Coleoptera > Kateretidae > Brachypterus > Brachypterus glaber. The sequence continues at coordinate 88,289,372 of OY294045.1, read as the reverse complement.
AAATTTTTCGCGTTACTGAATATAGAGACAGGGCCTATCCATCGCCACTTCTGAGCTCAGACATAACCAGAAAATTTATCATCAAGGTAAGTCCAATCTCTATGTTTCACGCATTTTCTTATCTCAAATTGTCGTTTTGAGACCCCAGGGTCCAACACAAACACTTTTTTTTTGGTAAGAAGTCTGCTTGGTTCAAGGAAGACCATATTTTAATGGCTTGTAAGTCACCAGGCTCTCGGCGGACTATATTACGAAAAAGTTTTTGTGTGTTCAATGGAGCTCTCTACAACTAGAATTATGAAACAAAAGACGTCTACCCTATCTCTATCTCATTTGTGCTACACTTTCCAGCCAACCAAATAAATACTGTATTTGTTTTTCATACAACAAATATAGTATTTATTTGGTTGGCCGAAAAGTGTAGCAGTGAACGGCACGAACGAACATATCTAATGTGAATCTGTAGAATAAGATAATTCTACTAAAATTTAGATGGCGCCAGTAATTTCTTTAATACGAATAATACTTTTCGCCCGGCCAAGTAAATATTGTATTTGTTCAACAAAGAACAAATACAGAATTTGTTTGGTTGGGTGGAAGTGGGAGTGTATGTATGTCTTCTATCCTTTTTGGGTAGAACTTTTGTCCCTGTCTAATCTAACGGGAGAAATCTCCATTGGACTTTTCGATGAAGTGTATTATTGTTACTGAAAATGGTTTAACTTTATAGAGCATAAAATTTGTCAATAAAAGTTATGACTGCAAATTGAGCAATTTCAAAATATTATTAAAATGTTTTATTGTATTTACATCTACCTAGAGATAACTAGTTTTATTGTTACACTCTTTCCTGCTCTACAGTTGAAAAATATCCATAACCATAGCATTAACTGACTTTACAATTTAATAATTAGGGTACTGGTCCCTGAATCATAGGGTGCGTTTTTGTGACACCTTCCCAGTGTCAAGATAAGCCTTAGGTTCGAGTTTCAGATGATTGAATCTTTTTTTTTATTGACAACAAACACATTCCTGTTTGAAACTTTTTCCACCGTCAAATTAGTAAAACCAAAAAAACATAAACACAAAACACCAAGTGTCATTTAAAACTGACAGAATATCCGTTTTTATAATATCCACCGACAAAACATCCAGCGACAAAATATACAGAATAAAAAATTGATGCGATCAAATTCCCGGCCACCTAATACACGGAAAAAAAAAAAGCTAGGAGCGCTATAACACACATACCAAGCAAATTATAATCGCTTATTATATAAATACAAGGCTTTCTCTTACAATTATGGCAGTCAGTGTAAAAATTTATATGAAATACTTTAATTGTTTAGTGAATAATAAAATATAACAAATAGTATGGCATTTATACCTTAAATAGATTTAATTATTGTCCGTGCTAATAATTTTTATAATATAATAAAATTTCTGTAAATTTATAATAGTGCCTGTAATAAATATAATCGTGTCTGTAATATATATAATCGTTTCCAATTTATTTTTAACATTATTAGTTATTGTGTCCCTTATAATCTATAGCTTAAATCACTATAATTTGCCACTGCAGTAAATCCGGCCTTGTCTGTCGAACAGTCTATAGCTAATACTCAGAGTATACAATAGATTGTAAAGCAATAAAAACTATATCTAGGACTTGTTTAATAAACAATGTTTATATTTTACTATGTTTCAATTTTCAAAATATGTTTTATACTATTTATAAATTCCGAAACACTAATAAAAATATAGATAAATATGCTATGCTACTTTTAAGTAATACAATTTATAAATATTTACAATTTACATTTATTTGGCGCATACCTACCTATAAGTTATAACTGCTATCAAAAATAATATTTATAGCCCATTTTAAAGACGAAAATTTTTCATTCCCTAACCACTGCCGGACTGTGGTTTTAAAACACATAATGCCTAAAAAACTGGCAGACTAACATCCCTGACCGTAAGAAAATAGCCAATAACCTACTCCTAATTTCCTTACTACCCAACATCCCTTCTTCATAACATCCGTACTCCACAACAACACTACTCCGTAGCATCCCTACTCCGTAACAACCCTACTCCCCAATAACCCTACTCTGCACTATGTGCACTTGATTAGCAACTTGACACAACATAAAATAGCATTGTGACAAAAACTCATTGTGAAAAGAAAAGAAATTTTTTTCTCTTTGCGTTAAAATATTTATTTTTAGGTACATTTTTAGGTTAATTTTTGTGCCGTTATTTTAAGTTGTATATTTTAAAACCCATTTTTTTTTTCGAAAAAAGTTCTTTTTTTGAAAAACGACAAAATAAAAAAAAATATAGATATAAAAAGCCTAACCCCCATGACTTTTTTTTGTTTTTAGGGGGATCACTTTCAAAAATAATAGGGATCTTCCCCCTATAGAACCTAATTTTTCCTAAAATTTTTGAGTCGATCGGATTATTCGTTCTTGATTTATCGTGTACACAAAAACGTGACACCAGACGGACAGACATACATTTTCCAAGGTTCTTATTTTTTCATGAAACACATTTGCAGCCACTAATTTTTTATGACGTTTTTCGGTGATTTTAGATCACCGGTTCAAGAAGTAATTGGCCTAGACAGTTTAACTCGGCCTTTATTCACCGAAATATTAGGTGGAAAAAATGTTCTCTATACCAAAATAGATACCCTGATTCAATAATTAATAAGAAACGGGAAAACTATATTTAAACTGGCCAACCGTAATCTTTTTTTTTTGTGCGATAAACGTAAGAATAAGATTTTGCTTAATCTTATTCATGCATAAAAAAGTTACATGTAAACCACACACAGAAAAATGTTTCTTAAATTAATTTGTATATAAGGAAGAAAATATATTCTCCGTTGATGCATACCATAAAGAATAAGAATACTATACAGGATGATCAATAACTGACATGCCAAAAATTAAGAGGTTATTCTGCATCCAAAAATATAAAAAAAATCATATAAAGGTTGGTCCTAAGGGAGCTACGGCCTTTTAAACTTGTAATAAAAATAAGATTTTTAATTAATAACTGTGGTACCCTTTAAGCTAGAGCGGTGTTTTGGTGAATAATACTTTTTGCTTAGTTTTAAATAAAGAATCACCCTGCAGTATTAAAATTTCATTGATGCTTTTGTTGTTCCCCATTCAACATGTCATCTTGGAAGGGCCGTAGCTCCCTTAGGGCCCATTTCCGGACCAACCTTTATAGAAACTTTTTTTCATATTTTTTGATGTAGAATCACCTCTTAAATTTTGGCATGGCAGTTACTGATCACCCTGTATAATAATGGTGTGCATCAACGGAGAATATATTCTCTTCGTTATATAAAAATCAACATATTCTTGATTTGAGAAATATTTTTCTGTGTGCACCAACTACTTTATAATTGGAGATAAATACATTTTTCCGGATCTTGTTAATTAAAAATGTCCTCTCGTTTTATAGATAACGCTAAATGTATTTAAATTTAGTTGTTGACTTATTAGTCCAGACACCTCATTATCTTATTTGTTTGTTTCTTTCTTTAATAAAAATTCCTTATGCTAAGTAATTGTTATACTTAATTAACATTACAACAATTATAAACATTTACTTACAAAGATAATAATACTTTATTGTCGGTTTAACACTTGAACAAACACTATAAGATAGAAAGTCAAATTATAGGGGACAGTAGGGTAAACGTGCGCAGTGGGTAACCGTGCGCTCGACCGAAAGTTGATATTACGCGGTATTTTAAAACATCTATCTTTGGCATCCATGCTTAAGGGGCTTGTCTAACAATTCGTTAGCGCCAAGAACGGCGACTGACACATAACAGTTGTTTAGAACTTAATTAAATGGTTTGGACTTTTTACAATTAAATTAAAAAAAACAAGTTTATAAAGTTAGTTAGTTAGTTACATGTTACGTATAACTAAAAAGTAGAAAACAAAATATTTATGAAATTTTTCAAAAACAGATTTTTAAAAGAAGGGTTTCGGAAACTTTCTTTAAAAGATCAAAAATTTCAATATCTTGCTTATAAAAATCTAGTTTTTAAAGACCTATATAAATATCTTGTGTTTAAAAAATATTTTTGCATAATGTTCTTGTTTTATCTTGTGATAAAAGTCCAAACCAAAAGCTACTAAAATTTTGATGTTACTCGATGTTAGTCTTTAAAGTAAGGCTGTTTTTCCACTTAAAAATTATAAGTTATAGAATAGAATAGAATAGAATAGAATAGAATTTTATTTTCTCCTTATGTACATATTACAGTTGAAAAAAAAAAATAACAAAAATTGGTTTATGCACAAAACCTAGTTAAGGTATTGAGAATAATTTTGTAAAAGATTAGAAAAACATATATAAAAAATTATAAAGGATAGTAATTATATAAGGTATACAATATAATGCAGTTCAATTTAAAAAAACATATATAAATACATATAGTAAAAAAAAAACTAAAATAAAAATAACAAAATCTAAAAAAATCTAAAAAAATGACTCTAGAATTGTTTATTTAGAAATTCGTTTTTTAAATCATAAAAAACATTTGCCTGAAGAAAAGTTCTTAGTTTGGACTTAAATATATTTATTGAAGATGCCTTTTGAATTAAATTAGGTAAGTGATTGAAGTACTTGATACCAGAATATAAAGGCCCTTGTCGGGATTTTTCAGATCTATAATTAGGTAATAGCAGACAGTTATTTGTTCTAGTAGGGTAGTTATGCCTAACGGATGACGTTGATATATTTTCACGGTGTTTGTATACTAATATGCAAATCTTGTAAAGGTATAGATCATAGATCGTAAATATCTTCAGTCTTGAAAACTGATCTCTGCACGTTTGCCTACGTTTGAGATTACACATTACCCTTATTGCCCTTTTTTGTGTCTTGAATATTACTTCGGTATTCGGCGAGGAGCCCCATATTGAGCTAAACTGTGAAAATAGGCATAATATGCATTTTTAGCAGAGCATAGATCCAGTTCTCTTCCAACCTTATCAATAGCAAAAATTGCTTTACTTAATTTGGAGTTTAGTTCGTTGATGTGCGATTCCCATTTTAGGTACTTGTCTATTTTTAGACCCAGGAACTTAGTATTATCTGTTGAATTTATAATACCTAGATCAGTATTTAAATTTACATTTTGTACGGGCACGTAGGACATTTGAAAAGAAATACTATTAGTTTTACTAGTGTTTACTAATTAATAAGGTGCCAAAACATGAAGTTTTGCTTAGGTGCTCACCATTTCGCCACTTTCTCCTACTAATATTTTACATTAAAAGTACAGGAAATATTAAAATAACATATAATTTTTAAAGCGATATTTTGAAATTAAATTATATTTCTTTGCAAATGGTGACTTTAATGAAAAGCGTACAAGCTTGGTACAACACTTAAAAATATAAGGCTGAAAAATATGTGTCTAATCTGAAAATAATCCGTAAATCTGTAATACATCGCATTCCATAGCATACTCTTCACATAGCTCTCGAGCTCGAAAGAGAAATTATTGTTTATTTTTTAAACTATATTAAAATGTAGCGCCCCCGATAAATTTTTTTGAAAATTTTTTTTCCAAAACCAGTATGAATATCTATATCCCTATATTTTGTTTATATTGGATTTTTCCAAAAAAATAAAGTTCCTCCTCTCATAGAACTTTGATTTAGCTAAACATTTCATGCCAATTGGATATTTCGTTCTTGAGTTATCGTCGCACAAAAAACGGGACACCTGGACAACCGGAAGGACAGACGGATGAATAGACGGGCAGACAGACAGAAAAACGGTTATATATTTTTTAAGTTGTTTAAAATAAGATAAAAAAAACTGATATATAAAATTTTTTGATTTCATGTAATTTTTGTAGATTTTAGGAATTTGAAAACCATCACGATGCATTTCATAATACTCTTCTAGAACTATGCTGTGAAGAGTACAATAACAGCCAGTAACAACAGTAACAAAAACGATTTTTACATCTACTGGGACATAGCGATTTTGCCTCTGGAATATTAATGATGGACACAGTTTAATTGTAGTTTGTCAACATGTTAAATTCGTGCTAAATATGCAAAATAACAACATTTGGCATAATTATACATATAAAAAATAATAACTCAGAATAATTACTTTCGGGAAATAGCCGACCGCGGGGCTACGTCCCTTGCTAACTTTCCCTCAGGAAATGAAACATTTTCCGTCTCAGTATGCAAAATAGTATTGCTGCTACCTAGTTAATATTTTAAAGTACTTTTTTTATTTGGGCTCTCTTTCCCAACATTCTTTAAAGGGGTGGTCCATAAAATACGTCACGCAAATTGACCAAAATTCATACACTTCATACCCAGTTTCTTGCGTTATTAAAGGCTAAAGATTTTATATTTTGGCTACCGCTACTAACACTAGCCAAAATATGAAATGTCAACATCCTTTAATAACGCGAGAAACTGGATATGAAGTGTATGAATTTCGGTCAATTTGCGTGACGTATTTTATGGACGACCCCAAATCAATTGAAAACATATTATTTTTGTTCTTTTTTTAAATAATGTTCTGCTTTTTCTATGCATAATAATAAATATATCAATTTAATTTTGACGTCTTTAAGTCTTAATTTAATTAAACTCGGCAGCTATGATTAATGGTTTAAAAATTACTTTTGGTGATATTGTACAGACATTGTACATTTGATAATTTTTGACATTGACTGTCATCTTCATACTACAAATAATTACATAGAAAAAACGGATTCCTTAAACCAAGGACACGTGTCTTTGGATATATTCAGCGCATATTCTCTTGTTTCAAGGCTGGCATTTTCTTGAACCAAAGTCAATGTCCTTGAATAAAGAGTGCGGATTTTTATTCCAAAACCCGTGCTCTGGTCAGATTAAATAGCTTCCTTTTTAATTAGTATTGAAGATGGATTTTTTTTAATTTTTTTTTTTCATAATTTCCAGAGGGTTTTTAATATACCCTCAATTTTCTGTACGCGAGTTCTGAAACAGGCTGTATATTGCTTCATTTAACCAAAATCTTTGTAGCTTGATGCATTAGTTTCCTTTTGAAAGACTTTTCTTGCTATTTCTTCATGCTTTTCAAAAGTTATTTGTTTTTTTTTTCTATAAATGTCAGAATAATGTTTTGAAACAAGCTAGCAACCATACATAGGGAATTCAATTTCTTTTGCCAACCATACAAAAAGAAACAAATAAAAAACAACTCAGATAGATTCAGCGCGGAGTTTAACAGTAAATACAGTTTTTTTAGTAATTTTAATTTTCGACCTTACGATTATAAATTTTAGAAACAAAACAGCAGTTTTATACAAAAAAACTCCGATTATATTTCAAAGAGAAATTTAGGTAAACAAAATGTCATCACCGAGATAAAATAAATAAAACTCGCTCAATTTATAAATTTAGTAAGGTCATTTTTGCATTTTTAGACTGGATTTAGCAAAGTTATGTATTTTCATCACGAATGCCAACCGAAAAAAGCTCCGAATAACATTTAATTTGGCAAAACACATACACACATTAACCAACGATATTATGACATTCTTAATAAATTTATGAGGCGCCATCTACAATGAAAAAACTTCAAAAACATGTACTATGAATATATTTTTTAACTTTTATGTCCAGTTGAATATTTCTTTGTATTTTATTTGACAATAAATCAGGCGATATTTCACTAAACAAATGCTTCATTTTTTTTATGCAACTGTTTAAATTAAAGAGCTGCAATTCAGTGCCTATTCACAGGCTCCCATAAGAACATAATACATAAAATGCGACTCCATGATTGTCTTGATGTGCCGCCATGTATCTTGTAAGAATCACATATATGTTCTTATGCAAGCTTCTTGATAGGCCTTCACATTAGAACAAAACATATAGTCGCATATGGTGGAAAGAAAATTTATAATTTTTAATTTCGGGCGAACTCGAAGAGAAGAAGATTATTGCAGCAATTTTTTTTTCAGGTTTTGATGTGTTTACTTATCTGTTTTTACCCCTCCCTATCCCATCCCTCCTCATCCCCCTCCCACTTCTTTCCCCGCCCCCAACGCCAATTTATGACAGATGCAACTCCAGCATCAGTGAGCAAAGACTCACTCCCCCAATTACACTAGGCAACAAATCGCAACTTTTTTTTTGCCCCGGTCGGAAAGTAAATTTTTCTTACTAATTCGAGGGCGTAGAATCCGAATCTGACCTTAGAAAAATTCCAGCAAATAAAATTTTTGAGATAAAGGTTCAGGTAAAAATTACGTTTTCTTTCAAAATCTTTAAAAAAAAGAGTAGAATTTTGAAAATTTTAGTGTATATTAAAAAAAATACGAGGAATTCAAAAATCTATATGTCAAGAACCTACAGTCAGAGTAGGTACGCGAAAAAAAATAAAAAGCTTAAAATGAAAGTGCAAAGTTTACTTAATTGCTCATTTGTGGCAAAACTATCAAATTTGTTTAAAAATTTTATAGAACTTAATTTGTAGATTATAAAATTCTCTACAAAAATATTTATATAAATATTTTTTTATTTTGCTTAGTTTGTTCCTAAAAAGTAAATAAATGAAAAAGATATAAAATTAAAGTACACAGTGTAAACTTTTTTCCCGAGCCCAAAAAATATATTTTTCTTATCAATTTAAAGGCGCAGAATCCAAATTTGACCTTAAAAAAAATTCAGCTTATTTTTTAAATTTTAGTACATGCAATTATGCCAATTTAAAAATAATTTATAAAACAAAATATTGTGTATTTTTGTTTTGTTTTTTTAATGGTTCTACATCATAAAAATGTTACTTTATTACATAAGAACCATAATATGTAACATTTTTTTAGTTTATTTTTGACCCCCTAGTAATGATTTTTGACAATTTTTAGCATGAGTACGTGGCGATAAGCTTGTCCCCATATGCACCCTTCTTCTTACCCTCCAACCCTACTTAGTTTTGTCACATTATCCATTTTTTTATTAAATTTTTTTTTTCATAATATCCCTATTTGAACAGCCTATCTGGAAAAAAACTGAGCACCCTCTGGAGAAAACACAAAGTCGTGCCTAATTTTTTTTTAGTTTTTTTGGACCCCCTGCAATCCCATAACCACCACCTGAAAGTTCTATCCACATGTACTTAAATTGAAAACAAGCCGTGAAGATATGTAATGCTACGCATTCCATTACTAATATACACAGTAAATGGTATAATATTATTGTATTTTCCCAAATACTGGAAAAAAAAATAAAAACTAAATTTTCAAAAATATGATCTTTTTTTGAAAAACAAAAAAATATTTTTTTTTTTGAAAAAAAAAACTTTATTTTTTTGCGAAAAACGAGATTTTCTTTTAATGATAGTTTTTTAACCTCCCATAACTGTTTTGTTTTTGGGAAGATTACCCTCAAAAATAATAGAAGTTTTTCCTGAAAATTTCAAGTCGATCGAATTATTCATCCTTGAGTTATCGTGTTCAAAAAAGTATTCTACCGTATAATATTATTCTAGCGCAGAGGCTGTGAATAGTGTAATAATAAATATACGGTTTGTCCGATCTAAAGTTTTTATTTTAACTCCAGCTTATTATGCAATTGAACGTAAACTGCGTTTTAGGATAAATGAAATACGAGTCAAATAAACATGTTTATTTTTGCATTTCGTTTACTTGACTTAATGATCTATCTTTAAATTGCAGCGATTCTCTTTTTATTGTACAGATCGGTTTTAATTGACGATAAAACAATTAGCAATTACGAAATCTAGATCAACTTTAAATTGATTGTGACAGCAAAAATTGTTTTCTAAAAACAACATTAATTTGCATTTTCGTTTAGTGGAAAATAAAAAAAGCCATTATTTCCAGTAATTTAACTATTTTTTTATACACGATTTAATGCGTTATTAGTAAAAATGTCAAAATAAATTTTATCCCAGTGATTCTAGACCCAACAAGATACCAGTGTACTCAGCATTTGTTTTTGGGTTATACACGGTAAAAATAAATTACATTAAATTACTTAGTCCGTAAATGGTAATATGTTGCCATAGACCGGAATGGTAAAAATTACATAGTCCATAATGGTAATATTTTGCATAGACCGGAACGGTAAAAATTACATAGTCCAGAATGGTAATATTTTGCATAGACCGGAACGCTAAAAATTACATAGTCCAGAATGGTAATATTGTGCATATACCGGAACGCTAAAAATTACATATTTCCGAATGGTTTGGACTTTTTGAATTTGAAAAAAATATTTACTACTTCGAAAATGTTTGTTCCAAATTACAAGTCTCTGTGTCAAAGCTTTTTTGAAATATCGTAGCGTAAAGTTCATTTGGTTTAATAAACCAAACGATTTGCACCCTTAATACGAGTATAAACTGCTTACATCTTTCTTTAAAAATCTATTGGTTGATAAAGATCGTAATTTATAATGAACGTAAATTTTAGGCCACAAATAAAGCATTTAAATATCGTACATAAATAATATTTACCTTTTTTACACTTTTAACACTTTAACCTAGCAGCATGCGTCGCTATCTCTCTAACAATAACAATATTAAACGGTCCGTCTCATGATGCGATGCCTTCTTGGTTATTGTCCAAAGCGCACGCGCGTCTTAAAATAACATAGCCCGACATTGTAAAATCATGTAAAAATATGTAAATCAATGTAAATATATTTTTAACATTATTTTACATTCTTTTACATTATTTTACATTCTTTTACATTATTTTACAGTATTTTACATTCTTTTACATTCTTTTACATAAATTCATAAATTATGCATAGTCCAGAATAGTAAATTTACTATTCCGTACTATGTAAATTCATGTATTTTTACATTATTTTACATGCAGTTTTTACAGTGTAGAGCTAGAATGGATTTATACAGTGTTTAAAAAGTGTGTGTATTTTCTTACATTACATTACATAAAGCAGTCGTAGAAAAAGTTTTTTTTCAATTATCAACTTTTTTTTTTAAATTATCAACTTCCTAAAAAAAATGGGAATAGGGCCTGTAAATTAACATGGATGTTAATATGCAAAAATTTTTAAAATAAAAGAAATTTACAGAGGAAATTCTCGCGACAAGCTTTTATATCATATAAAATTGTATTATGTAACAAAATGATGGGTTTGATTTACTTGAAAGTTTATTTTCTTCTTTTTAGTGCACTTAAATAAAAGCTTGTTCTTAAAAATGTTTGTTTACTTGGGATTTACTTGAAAGTTTATTTTCTTCTTTTTAGTGCACTTAATAAGTAATATATAATATATAAAAGCTTGTTCTTAAAAATGTTTTTTTACTATTAATTATTTTTTTTTTTAGTCGTCAAAATTTTGTAGGATACAAATTTTTTTCAAATAGGGGCTCCGGCCCTGTCTATTATTCAATGCATGGTAGTCATTACATGTATATTTGCTTATGATTGACTGACAGAAATTTTGATGACTAAAAAAAAAAGGTCTCACATATAAAAAGATGTGGGTAAAAAAAGGGATTTTTTTTTTAAATTAATTTTAGTGGTAGGAAGGTTGGGGGTAAATGTTATATAAAACTGTATTGTTATCAGAGATAAGCATGTGTACCGAAGTTCAGCTCTCTACGAGAAAAAGTTCTTCCGAGGTAAATTTTTTCGAGGTATTTTTTTTTTGCTTGCGAAAAAAATTTTTTTGGAGGCAAAGACCGGCCCCCTGGTTAAGGATATTCCTTCGGTAAACCAGTAAACAACCCTTAATGGTTGAGTTTTATTTTTTTTAAGCTCCCCAATTAAACGCAGATTAATTTTTTTTTTTCGCGAAAAACAAAAAATAAAAAAAAAATCAAATTTTTTTTTTAATTTTCTTTTGGTGGACTTGATTCTTGATAATAAAAGTATTTTTCCTGAAAAATTACGTTAATCGAAATTTCTTTCAGCTTTTTCCGACCCCCATAACTTTTTTGTTTTTGGGGGGATTACTTTCAAACAATAGGGATCTTCCCCTTGCAGAACTTGATTTTTCCTTAAAATTTCAAGTCGATCGGATTATTCGTTCTCGAGTTATCGTGTTGACAATACATCATACGGACGGACGGACAGACGGACGGACATTTGAAAAAAAAGGTTGCTATTTATTTATGAAACAAATTTATATGCAAGAATCTATTGTCTGGGACGATTTTTGATTTTATTCCAAAATTTGAAACAACCGTATTTTATTATTCTAGCGTAGGCGCTTTAAATAATGTAATAATAATTAAAACCTCAAAACTTATCGACAGATTTTCAAGTAAAAGTAAGTGCGGTGGAACCGTACCATTTTCATTTTATTATCAATGTCTGCATACCTACTATTTAAGTGTGCTCTATAATTAAATCTTGTTTAAAAAAGGTTTTAAGGGTCAAGTTCATACGGGCACTTGTGTAGGTTTTTAATTAAGAAACAATAACCATCTCAGTATAACAATTGTGGTATGTTATGTCTAAGAACATTAAAATTATATTACCTCACAGCATATTAGACTGCTTTCTAAGCTTAAAGGTCGTAAGCGAATTATGACATCCATGTGTAATATGCTCACCAAAAGTAGTCAAAATATGAAATCTCTACAGCCTTAAATAACGCGAGAACCGGGGTATGAAGTGTATGAATTTTGGTACAATTTGCGTTACGTAATACTTAAACGTTTCCTAAGATTATTTTTCGAGAACATTAATTTAAACGATTTTTCATTTTAATTAGTGTATATTTGCGCTATGCAGCATGCATGCAATATTTATTTATTTATTTATGTGAGAAAAAAAATTATAAATATTTTTTTCTTAAATCATCTTATTCTTTAAACTGCTAACATAAAAACAATGATAAAATTAAGTATAAAGTAAATTTATTTTTAACCGACTTCCAAAAAAGGAGGAGATTATCAATTCGACGTGTGACTTTGTTTTTTTTTTGTTTGTTCCCGGATAACTTTGGAACGGATGAACGGAATTTGATGAAACCTTTTGCTACATAAAGAGGACATGAGGTGGTCCCGTTTTACGCTCGAATAATGCCGGGTAAGCCGGATAATGAAGATATATCTAATCGTCTAAACGCAATTTTACTTAAAACCAGCTTAATTTGGTTCTAATACCAACCAAATTTTTAGAAAATGATCGGACAACTCGGTAAGTCGGATAACTTGATTAAGGGGTCACTCAAATATTACGGCAGGCTATAAATCTTTTAAATGCCGCTAAACTTGATTTTGTGGACCTGCAATATTAAAATACCAAGAGAAAATTATAAAATTTGTGATTATACCATAAGGCGTTATTTGATTATTACTTAACTCTTAAAGTTTCACAAAGATTTTATTTAGTATTTCGTTTAAAATAAGGTTGGTTGGACTCTTGGTCGCTGAAATAATAAATTTTAGAAATTTATCTTTAAGATGATAAAGCCACTACGCACTAATAGTGCGTTGTGACGTCAGCAGCTTGCCGAGATGGAAGGACAACTATAATTTAGCTTAGATGAACTTACAGATCTACAAGTTCTGTGTCTCTAAAAAGTAAAAAATAAAAACTTTTCGCAAAAAAATGAACCGACTTCTGTCTCTAAAAAGTAAACAATAAAAAAATAAGTCGGTGCCAATTTCACAGCAAACAATTTAACAACAAAAATAATTGTTAGTATTTAATTTAGAGAGTGGTGAAATTGGCAAAGGCTTATTTTTTATTTTTTACTCTTTAGAGACAGAAGTCGGTTCACTTTTTTTGCGAAATGTTTTTATTGTTTTTAAAACTGTGTTATTAGTATTTACATTACAAAAATTATGGGAATCTAAAATAGTAGTTAATGATACAAGGAAAAAAATATTGTTTTTATGGGATTAAGGAGTCTGCCACCCAAGCTCTGAGGCAACCGTAATCGCCCAAGAAACATTTTTCGTTCGGGTATCATACCTAATTTTTTATTTGATGGTGATAACATTACAAATAAATTTGTGTTTTTGACAATAAATTTGAGGTTAGAATTAATGTCGACTATTCTACTCTTCGCACTAGTGCGAAAAATCAAACTTCGTACAGATTTATTATACATATACTTTGACGCACGCATCAGTGGCTACACGAAAAATATTAGGAATGTGTGTGCAAATGAGAGGACTGTTGTTGTCACGCACGCCTTATAAACGCTTTTGACGGAAAGAAGAGAGAGCGAATAATTCCTCCCCCTTTCGTCGGAGAATTTGTTTGATGTGGAGAACTATACCTGAAGTGTACATAAAGTGCCTGTTTTAGAAACATCGAATAAAAAAATATTTCTCCGCATTATTGGCAGTGATTATATTTTATAATAAATTCTACTTACAGCGTTTAAGCTTTGTGGTGTTTATACATTCCAAATCTAAACCATTTCTTTTTTATGCAGTATAAGACTACAAGTATAGGTTAAGGTTTAATTGCCCATAAAATAGTAGGTACCTATTTAAAAAAAATCCGCTACATATTACCATAGTCGAACTATTCTAGCTCGTATTCTAGTCTAGTAAGTAACACACATAAAATATAGTATATTAAAGTACTAGTTCCATAACATACGTTTTTAGCGCACGAGTACAAGTTTAGAAAACGAGCCGCTTGCGGCAAGTTTTCTAAAGTACTAGTGCGATAAAAACGTGTTATGAAACGAGTGCTTTATACAATTTTTTCTATTTTGCTCTAAAATTAAAAAAAAACTTACATTTAAATTGATGACTGATGACAAATGATATTTTGATATATTTTATAGTCCTCTCTTCTCTTTTTTACTGCAATTAACCAAGCCACAATTTTAACATGGTAAAAATAACCTAAATAAATTCAACTTTAAAGCGACATTGACATTTGCACGGAAAACGTCAAGCGATAGGCCAGATCTGTTGCCAACCCAAAAGAACAAAAAGTACAGACCTCTTATGGGCCTATAAAAACACGCAAAATGCGTGTGATTATAAGCTTATAAGAGTCGCAAAATATGTCATTATCGGCAGTGATTATATTTTAACACACATAAAATATAGTATATTAAAGTACTAGTTTCATAACATACGTTTTTAGCGCACGAGTACAAGTTTAAAAAACGAGCCGCTTGCGGTGAGTTTTCTAAAGTACTAGTGCGCTAAAAACGTGTTATGAAACGAGTGCTTTATACAATTTTTTCTATTTTGCTCTAAAATTTTAAAAAACTTACATTTAAATTGATGACTGATTTAGGGATTTTTGTTTCGAATTGGCATTACAGTTTTCGCCATGTTTAAAATTCCAAGAACGAATATTATTTTGATATATTTTATAGTCATTTTTTCTCTTTTCCACTTCAAGTAACCAAGTCACAATTTTAACACGGTAAAACATAACCTAAACATAAAATGTTGTAGAAAATTAAACTTTAAACCGACGTTCACAATTGCACGGCAAACGTCAAGAGATAGACTTTTGTCTGTTGACAACCCAAAAGAAACAAAAGTAGAGACCTCTTATGGGCCTATAAGAACACGCAAAATGCGTGTGATTATGAGCTTATAAGAGTCGCAAAATAGAAAATAGCTATTTTCCTAACAAGTGCGGAAAGAGGCCCTTTCCAGCACTCGATTGCATTTGCCTGAACGACGCGTGGAGCAGTTCAGGTAAGCAATCGAGTGCGGAAAAGCCTATTTACGCATGCGTTAGGTACAATACTATTCCTACAAGCAGGGTTAAAATAAAATATACTTTTAAATTTTATCAAATAAATCGAAATAAATCTTATTTTTATAATTTTTCAATAAGAAAATCAATTAACAGGTAAAAAATTTAAACATTTTTGTAATATTACATATATATATATATATATATACAGGGTGAGTCAGAAGTAGATACATTAATTTAAGGAGGTGATTTTACAGGTCTTTTGAACCCTATATTGCCTTATCCAAAAGTTATTAGTTTTGGAGATATTTGATTTTTTTAAGTTTTTGGTTAAAAATCACGTCCAGGATTACATTTTTCAAAATTTCTCGAAAAGTATTAAGGATATTTAAACGATTCTTTTTTTATTAGTTAGTATACTTAGTGACACATGTCACGCAGTAATAGCTTTTCCAAAAAAGCTTTATAGGACGTCAGTACAACACTATAAAATTAATTTTTATTCGATGAGTTTGACGGCATGTTAAGTTCATCATGATTTTATTTTTTAATTTTATTATACACTTTGCGTGCAAATTGTTTAAAAAACTTTCGTGATTTATTACCTTTAAAATGATGTATAATATGTCAAGAAAAACTATTTTTTTTGATAGGAAATGTCACATTTGTAAGACACATACAGGTTTTAGTTTACGCTAGGATTAACAATTCCAGACAGGTAGTACGTGAAATAATGAGGGGTTGATGTATCATTTGTGTATAAACAATTACAGGTAATATTGAACTAATTACAGGTAATATTAAACTAATTACAAATAATATTGAACCAATTACAGGTAATTTGTTCTGGGATTATACAAATTAATCTTTTAGGTATTAGAAATTTTGTATAAATAAAGGCGAAATAAAAGTTCTATATTCATTCCTGATGGCAACCTTTTCAAATGCTGAATACGCTGATATTATGTTTGTATATGGATTTTGTGATGGAAACGCTACCAGAGCTCGACGGGTTTATCAAGAAAGGTTTCCACATAGACGCGTGTCCAATGAAAGGGTATTCAGTACGACATACCGTCGTATTGCTGAAACCGGTAATGTTATACCAAGACCACGCATTGGAGCTCCTGAACTTAATGTAAATGAAGATGAAGAAGTTCTAGAAAGATTTGAAGAAGATCCAACTACCAGCACAAGAAGAGTGGCTTCTGAGTTAGGTTTATCACAAAGCAAGGTTGCACGTGTAATTAGACGGTCAGGCCAACATGCATTTCATTATACACCTGTCCAGGGTCTGGAGGAAGCTGATCCCCAACGCAGAATTAGCTTTTGCAGATATTTATTAAATGCTAACATTGATGATCGCAATTTCTTGTCTAGAATTTTGTGGACTGACGAGTCTAAATTTAGTAGAGAAGGTATTACTAACTTTCACAATTTGCACTTCTGGGCACAGGATAATCCACATATGACACGACAATCGAGTTTCCAAAGAAAATTTAGTGTAAATGTTTGGATGGGTGTACTTGGCCGTACATTGATCGGTCCTCACTTTTTACCAGACAATTTGAATGGTGAAGCTTATGAGGCATTTTTGAATAATGTTTTTCCAGAATTATTGGATGATGTTCCATTAGAAAATAGGGTTGAAATGATTTTCCAACACGATGGATGCCCAGCCCATTATAGGTTCGCTGTTCGACAGTTTCTAAATGAGAGGTTTCCAAATCGTTGGATTGGTAGAGGGGGACCGATATTATGGCCACCAAGGAGCCCTGATTTAACACCTTTAGATTTCTATGTGTGGGGGCACATGAAAGACAGGGTCTATGCAGTTGAAATAACCAACAGAGACCAGCTAATTGAACGAATACAAGACGCGGCAATACACTTAAGGGACAACTTGAGTAGAAGAATTACACGCAGTGAAATAAAAAAAAAGGGCACGATATTGCATAAGAAATCATGGCGGATACTTTGAGAATCTACTGTAGGCTTTATCTTAGTCAGTTAAAAATATTTCAATAAATAAATGTTAACTTAACACTCTAGTATTTCACTCACTGTTAATCCCAGCCTAAACTGAAACCCGTATGTGTCTTACAAATGTGACATTTCCTATCAAAAAAATTTAGTTTTTCTTGACATATTATACATCATTTTAAAGGTTATAAATCAAGGAAGTTTTTTAAACAATTTTCACGCAAAGTGTATAGTAAAATTAAAAAAAAAAAAATCATGATGAACTTAACATGTCGTCAAAATTAGCGAATAAAAATTAATTTTATAGTGTTGTACTGACGTCCTATAAAGCTTTTTTGGAAAAGCTATTACTGCGTGACATGTGTCACTAAGTATACTAACTAATAAAAGAATCGTTTAAATATCCTTAATACTTTTTGAGAAAATTTGAAAAATGTAATACTGGACGTGATTTTTAACCAAAACTTAAAAAAATCAAATATCTCCAAAACTAATAACTTTTGGATAAGGCAATATAGGGTTCAAAAGACTCTAAATAACCTGTACAATCACCTCCTCAAATTAATGTATCTACTTCTGACTCACCCTGTATATATATATAAGAATAACACTACGCAATTAAGAAATTAAACAATATTTATGCGTGCGGAAAAGGCTTTCTTTCCACTCCCATATGCGTGTGGAAAGAGTGATCTTTCCGCACACTCGTAGGAAAAATGATTTGGAGGGGCACACTTTGTATCATGATTCGTTTCTGATAGTCTGAACCAAGGATTGTTTTAATGTGCAGCTGGACACTAAATGTTCTGTGAGGAAAGAGTGACCGTACAGTTAGCCTCTTTTTCAAACATCTGTAACTTCGATTGGAACTGATAAAATGTAACGTATAAGTGCTCAAAATTTTGGTCATGAACTTGTGCAAAAAGCAAGATTTATTTTTCTAGAAGATAAATATCCCCTTAAACAAAGGGTTAACTATGGGCACTTGAATTCAGCTTTAAAATTTATTAATGATTCACATTTAGATCTGTTTTCTTGCAATTTTAAAAGCTTTAAATTATCTGTCCGCTCCTAACAAAATACAAATGTATATTTTTTTTTCTTAATTATAATTTCATTTACATACATTTTCATATATATTTCTGTTCCTTAACATTTTTATGTATTCTTATATTTTTTTATATATGTATTAGATTTCAAATTCAACGTAAACATATTGCATTTTTTAACATGAAAATGGGGAAATGTAAGTGGCTAGGATCGTTTTTCCTGTTAAAAAAAAACCTCACAAAAAATATCATTTAAAAGCACTTTTCTTGCGTTGTTTATCGTTTTTAATAAAGTAAAAAGTGCAAAGTTTTTGAAACAGTAACGGACTTTTTAAGTGAGTTAATCCAGTTCGCTGGGCAAGTTAATAAAGAAGTCCTTTTTTGCTCTGTTTTGTTAAAAGGCACAGCAGATTTTTTTTAAACATTATAATGGTTTAAGTCAACTACTCCACTTAAAAAAATACTAAATTTTACTCCTTGTAACTTTTAGGTTTACGTTTTATAATTTTTATACCACAAAAAGTCCAGTCAAATAATAAAATGTAAATTGCAATAAATGTACACGGGCTGATATTTTAAAGGTTAATAGTGGATGGTAACAAAACACTCCAGTTAGTTTTCACCGGGTGATTTGCGTAAAGGGTGTCCGCTATCTTGAATTTTAGGAATGAGTTACTTAATATGCATATTTACAGATTTTGAAAATAATCCCCTCAAAAATAAAAAAAAGTTCAAAGTTTTTAAAAAATGAGAAAAACTATAATTTAAATTATTTTTTTCAAAATTTTTTCTCATTTTTTTTTTTTCAAAAACAATTTTATTTTAAAAATTATTTGTTTTTGCAAAAAGAAAAAAAGTTGTTGATTTTTTTTAGGTAGGTACACTTTTTTATGATTATTTTTTTTCAAGTATTTGGGAAAATCCAATATACCATTTACTGTGAATAGTATATAATGAAATGCGTAGCATTCCATATCTTTACGGCTTGTTTTTATTCTTTATTTGAGTGATAATCTGGTAAGTTCTAGTTAGGCATAGAAGAGAAAAAGATGCAAGTCGCTTGTAAAACAAATTTACACTACAATATTTCATAAACGCTTTGACCCAATGACTTGAAATTTGGAACAAAGATTTTCTAAGTTGTAAACTAAATTATTTCCAAATTTTAAGTCTCTATATCAAAGATTTCTTGAAATATCGTAGTGTAACGTTGTTTTGCAAGCGACTTGCATCTTTTTCTCTACTATAAGTTGGGAACCTCGCAACGTCCCTAGCTCTACCTTTTATCAAAATAGAGAATAAATGAAAAAAGTGTTGATAATGTAGCTGTCTGTATTCATAAGGCAGACCGGCTAGCATGTCGCTTGTCTCATCAATGTTTCAGCCACTTTTCCTGCAAAGTAAGCAGGATTTTGCCGCTTTATCCTTTTTCGTTTCTCATTTTTCCCACCGTACTCTTGAATTTTAACGGGATGCGTTTCGATGTCGTAAAATATACCTTAGTAAAGGACTCCGCACATGGTTTATCGTTGTCTTACTTTCTCAACCTCATATCTCCAAAAAAATAAATTTTGGCTTCTTTACAATAATTAATTTTGTACATGATAACTGATGACTTATACAAATTCTAATTAATTATTAAAATGTCCACAACTAACTTATAAACTAATTTGAATAATTAGTTGTAGTTTTTATAATATTAATATTATAATTAATATTATACATCGACTAGATTTGACAGCCATTGAATAGCCTGTTGTGTTTGAAGATTTTTTACTTTTTTTTTGTTTTTTTTTTTAGTGAGCTGCTTTATGTATTATTTAACAGATAGCATATAATGCACATTTTTTGCTGCACTTTGATAAAATCCAAATATAATTTTTTTGAGGATTTATAGTATAGAAAAAGAAGCAAGTCGCTTGGAAAACAACTTTACACTACGATATTTCAAGAAATTTTTGACACAAACTATTGTTTGTGTCAAAACCTTGCATTTTTAGTTTTTTGACCAATCAGATCAAAATAAATCTGATAATTTTTGCACATGTGCAATTATCACGTGGTTACTATGGAAACAAGAAACTGACAGTTACTGACATCTTAATAAATGTGTTTTTAATTTGTGAAGCTTACCTTTAGTTGATTTATTTTTATTGATAATCAATATAAATGCTTACTTTATTACCAAAACATCCTATATAAACCCTAATTAATTTCAGATAATATATTATATTTTGATCACTTTCCATCTTAAAAGCTTTAAATCACTGATATTCATAAATTTTAATTTATTTAATTGAATCTTGGTATTAAAAACAGGCCGCTCAAAACTAATTTAAACACTTATTTATTAAAATAGTAAAGAAGTAAATAATTTACTTCTTTTAAATGACGGATATAAAAACATCAAATGACTGCGCTGGTACCAGTACAGCGTTGCCAAACTTTATTATAAACCGATCGCAAATTGTTTTTTACGGGTGGAAACAATCGTTATTTTTTTTTTCATTCGAAAACTAAATTTTTTAAACAAAAACAGCAATGATTTTTATTTAAATGCTAAAATATATGATAACAACTATTTTATTGGAATAATTTCAAGCATAAAATATCCCTCAGGCAAAGTTTAGACTTGGCAACATTCGCGAACAAGTGAACATCGTGGATTTAAAAAGCGCGGCAAATTTGAGATTTAAAATTTTAATTATAGTAGTAAGGTAATATTGTTGTTTAAATTTTTAATTTAAATATGAAACAATATTAAACATGATAAAATTATATACTTGTTTTGTTTGTGAAATAGTCTTTGAAAATACCATTCGTGCATGTTGAATTATACATATTTTTTTTTACTGTATATAAAAAAAAACATTTTGTTTAAGGAAATTGTTTTCGTGCATTTTTTCGTCAAAATTTCTCGACCTGTGGTTTCGGAATTTTGTAACACGAAAAATGCACTCAAACAATTATCAAGCAAAATAATTTTTTAATACAGAAAAAAAATTATTGATAATTCAACATGCACTTATGATATTATTATTTTTAACTTAATTAATTTAATTTATTATAAATAATTTGTGAATTATAACACACAAATATTGATATTAGAATGAATATTGAATTAATCATGATATGAGTGTTAATCAATATTATAATAAAAATATTATAACAATGCATAATTACCTTAATCAGTTTTTAATAGAATATATAAAACTTACCAAAAAATAATAGGAAATGGACATACCTAGAACAGAAAAGAAAAATAAGAAAATTATGAAATAATAAATTTTAAATCATACACAAATAATAACACTTATAACATAAATGTAAATGTATTGTTAACATTTATAGTATAGTATGTATAGTTAGCGATTTTTTACAAAAAAAAATGTAATTTTACCATTATTTTCATGTAATTTTACTATTTTTTGAAAAATTCATACATATGTAACATTACATTTTACAATTTAAAACTACATTTTAAAATGTAAATTTACATTAAAAATGTAAAATAATATTTACGTCAACATAAACTTTCGACAAAATTACAAAATTAAATAAAAGATACGTATCAAATTATATAATTATAAATATGATGCGTTTTAAATATAAAAATACCCATAATACGTAAAGTTACATAAAAATGTAAAATTCCGGTTAAAACCAACGAAGTAATAACTCTTCTCTCTAGAATAGGCATTTCATACGTTAAAACTGACAAAAACGTCGTCGGCAACATAAACATTCGTCTGTCTTACTCGCACATCTTTATTCTAACAGGGACAACAATACCAGTTACTGGTAACTATTATTGTTCAGGCCTGAATATACCTACTATTTGTTTACAAACAAACCGAGAGTTGGCGATACTTTATTTTAACGGTATGCGTATTCTAGAAAGAAGAGTTATTAGTTCGTTGGTTAAAACCTATTTACAAATACGACGTAACAACGTAAACGTAAAAACGCAAGAAATGCATTACGCTAATTGGTTCAATTTTAACAGTTATAATTGAACCAATCAGCGTACTGCATTTCTTGCGTTTTTATGTTTACGTTTTTACGTCGTATTTGTAAATAGGCCCTTATTAGCAAGGCGTAAGGCGATATTCATTTTTCCTGTTATCAACCCCAAAAAAAAAACTACTAACCTCTTATGGGCATATGGGCACGTAAAATACTTGCACATAATAATAATCTGCTCATAATCACATGTGATTATGGGCTTATAGTCGCAAAATAGAAAAAACAATTATCTGTTTTTTGAAATATTCTGCTTATTATTGAAAGTATGATTTTTTTTTTTGTAAATGTCAAAACAGTTTTTTTTTGCCGACAGAAATATTTCTACTGCAGTGCATAGAGTCGTATAATTTACTTTTTTCCAGTTTAATTCAAAATAAATTGAAAAACCAAATAATTTACCCCCGAAGCAGGATTCTTTATCAAGAAGGATACCTAGTTTAAAGTTTTCGTCCTTGAATCTTTATTTACATCGGCACTTAGTGCTACTAAGAGTGCCAATGTATAAAAACCATCGTTAACTAGTCAAAATTTTTGACCATGTTTTTTTTTGACGTTTTAGACCTTCCTGGGTCGAAATCAGCAAAAAAAATTGTTCCTTCTGCTTTTCTGTTTGTAGACTCAATCAGAGTACACTGATAAATTAGTTTATTTGTGTCAACTAAATATTTGGTTGGATATGGTCAATTAAATTATTTGGTTGTGACAAATAAATTTTATTTCTGTCAAATAAACTATTTTGTTCCTGTTAAAAAATCATTTTGAAATTAAAATATTTGTTTACATGAACTAAATATTTATTTGACTCAAATAATATTTGTTACTCACAACCAAATAATTTAAATCGCCATATGAAAATAAATCCTTTTTATCCAATACATACAGATAATAAGACAATTACCAGCTTTATTTTAAATAGATAAACTCAATAATAACCCCCGCGTGGCTTTTACTTTATTGAGTGGATAATTATTTATTTTACCCACTCAACTGTCACTTGTCAAATTATTTTCTTGTAAATGTCATTAAAATTTTTAATAAAAATATGAATTCCTAAGCTATTTATTGGATAAAACCTTGTATGGCACTCATGGGTAAACCGATGGCTGACGCCTCGCAGGTTAATTTTCTCATGGGCAATATCTTACTTTACCCACTAGTACCATAAATAACTATTATCAGTGTATAATTTTGTTAAGTATCTAATTAGATAATAGTGTATTTTTGTGTTTCTTTTTGCTTTTTAATTATTATTATTATTACGTAATTATTACTATGTAAATCCCGTAAAATAAATAAAGTTAATTTCTAGAAAAGATGTGAGCAAGAGGTTTTTTGCATATTGTTTTTTATAAATAATGTTTTACAGAGCTGATTACATTTTAGGGGTAAACAATTAGGGGGTAAGTGAGTACGAATGAGTTCAAACTCCTATTTTTAGAGTTTTTTAGTTTTAATTAATTAATAATTATAGTTATGATGTTTTTTTAGCATGTCATTTATTTATCTTATTTACACGGAAAGAAATTAGTGTGCTCTGCGCTATACATTATAAGATATTTGGTAACAGTGGCAAATTATAGTGATTTAAGCTATAGATTATAAGGGACACAATAACTAATAATGTTAAAAATAAATTGGAAACGATTATATATATTACAGACACGATTATATTTATTACAGGCACTATTATAAATTTACAGAAATTTTATTATATTATAAAAATTATTAGCACGGACAATAATTAAATCTATTTAAGCTATAAATGCCATACTATTTGTTATATTTTATTATTCACTAAACAATTAAAGTATTTCATATAAATTTTTACACTGACTGCCATAATTGTAAGAGAAAGCCTTGTATTTATATAATAAGCGATTATAATTTGCTTGGTATGTGTGTTATAGCGCTCCTAGCTATAATTTTTTTTTCCGTGTATCCAATTAAAAAAAATATATTTTAAATAAAAGCCCCATTAAAAACTTAATTTATAGTTTTTCTCTAGAATACCGATAACGTTTTGGAAATACAAGCTTTTAAACTTTGATAAATTATGCAACACGCAGGTGTACTAATGGTTGCCTATTCAACCGTCTTAAATTAGTGCCGATGTTTTGATGCTTGTAACTGTTCATCTGCTTTGCCTTGAAGTGTTGGGGACTCATTCCTGTTAGATCCTTTGGGATTACGACACATGTTTCAAACTTGTCCGCTACTTTTAACAACAAGAAAAACGATACTTTAGAAATTCGGGACATCTATCGGGAATAAAAGGACTAAAACCCGGATTTCGACGATGTATCGACGTGGGAAAATTTTATACAATTGCATAAAAAATGGATCAGATTACTAAACAAATAAAAGACATATCAAACAAAATAATTCAAAAAATCCCTTTATGTTTGGTTATAAAAGTTTTTATATTTATAAAGCAAACAATTTTTTTTCAAAATTCAAATATATGGCATATCGGCATACTTAAATATAAGAGCGATATTTATTATGAAAGAAAATATTAGTGGCATATCGGACAGAAGAGAAAATTAGAAAAAAGTCAGGTCTCGAACCAGAGTCCCCAAGGTTTCCGGCCTGGTACTCTACCAACTGAGCTACCGAGACTCCCGTTCGAAAACTAACTAATTGGACATGCCTTCTTTTCTATTCTTCTCAAATTTGTTAGTTGTTAATTAAAGGAAAGATGGTTAATTTTGTTAGTGGGAATAAACTCAATATACAATGTCTTAAGAGCCCTTTTACCCCTTCACCCTTGTATCGTTCACATTTTTAGGAACTTCAACAGAGATCGAGATGCGGTCTCTAACATTGTATTTTAGCCAAATTATTAGAAATATATAAGAAGTATTTTTGACGTCCGCAATAAATTATGAAAGAAAATATTAGTGGCATATCGGACAGAAGAGAAAATTAGAAAAAAGTCAGGTCTCAGTCTGGACTCGAACCAGAGTCCCCAAGGTTTCCGGCCTGGTACTCTACCAACTGAGCTACCGAGACTCCCGTTCGAAAACTAACTAATTGGACATGCCTTCTTTTCTATTCTACTCAAATTTGTTAGTTGTTAATTAAAGGAAAGATGGTTAATTTTTTTAGTGGGAATAAACTCAATATACAATGTCTTAAGAGCCCTTTTACCCCTTCACCCTTGTATCGTTCACATTTTTAGGAACTTCAACAGAGATCGAGATGCGGTCTCTAACATTGTATTTTAGGCAAATTATTAGAAATATATAAGAAGTATTTTTGACGTCCGCAATAAATTATAAAAGAAAATATTAGTGGCATATCGGACAGAAGAGAAACTTAGAAAAAAGTCAGGTCTCAGTCTGGACTCGAACCAGAGTCCCCAAGGTTTGGACTTGGCCTGGTACTCTACCAACTGAGCTACCGAGATATTTATTAACCCGTAGCTACTGATGCGAGGTCTGACGGACTCCGCGTGACATTTAGATTAATATATCCAGCCCGCGATCTCTATTTCCTATTTATTTATGGGAGTAGTTAAGCACAAAAAAATCTTCACGTCAGTAGCTACGGCTTTAGGGGTTCAAGTCTAAAGTTCATGTTAAAAAACATCAAATTAAGAAATTCTTGATCCTTACTCATATTGGAGTTGCTTTAAATAAACCATAGAAAAAACATATACAGATAAAACAATGTTCTTTCGATCAAATTAGTGAATTGAAGCGGATTGCGCATACTTCTTGGGGCTCCGTGCACAAATAATGTAGCACATTTTTTTTTACAGCCGCACATAAAAAAAGGTCAAGAATCTTTTCGGAGAAAATGGAGCTACAACTAGAATTATGAAACAAAAGACGTCTACCCTATCTCTATCTCATTTGTGCTACACTTTCCAGCCAACCAAATAAATACTGTATTTGTTTTTCATACAACAAATAAAGTATTTATTTGGTTGGCCGGAAAGTGTAGCACTGAGCGGTACAAACGAACATAGCTAATGTGAATCTGTAGAATAAGATAATTCTACTAAAGTAAGATGGCGCCAGTAATTTCTTTAATAAAAATAATATAGTTACACTTTTCGCCCGGCCAAGTAAATATTGTATTTGTTCAACAAAGAACAAATACAGAATTTGTTTGGTTGGGTGGAAGTGGGAGTGTATGTATGTCCTTTTTGGCTAGAACTTTTGTCCCTGTCTAATCTAACGGGAGAAATCTCCATTGCATTCCTATGTATTTTGAGGTGCTGATTCCGACAGGTCTAAGTACATTGTAATGTTAACATTTTTTCCATTAAATGTATTTTTTACAATATATTATAATTGTAGAGGCTTTAAAACCAAAAAATTAAAGAAAAAATATTTTTTAATATGAAATAAAACAAAGAAAGCAAAAAGAAAATATATTTTTTTTAATTTTATGGCACTTAAGACAAAATGTACAATAAAATATACATGCTTGTTTTTTTAAATAAAATATTTTAAAAAAACGTTCATAAGTAATATGAATAATATGAATAATAATGAAAAAATCTTGCTATTAAGAACACTTTAATAAAAAAACTAAATATATATGAACAGTTCCAACGCTTCGAAGGTAATTTTTCCCTTCTTCTTCAGGGTAAAAATTAAAAATAGAAATAAAAATTTATATAAATTTAAAATCTAATTGTCAATATGTGTTTATTAATACTGGCATGTTATAGTAAAAATTACTGTAACATTTGGTAAAGCATATCACACTTATAGCATAGTATACTTTGAGTTGTTGTTAAGGCGTAATACTGTTCTAGTTTAAAGTATGTTACAGTATTCAGATAAATTAACAATCGGTAAATAATACCAACATTTTGATTAGTAATAATACAAAGATTTTGACCATAGACAATTACACACTGACAAAATAATCGATCCTTTTTTTTCTTTTCTCTGTATTATTGTTATTTTACTAAATACTTCAACATACTTTAAACTAGATCAATAACACAACAAAAACAACTTAAAGTATACCAAACTATAACTGTGATATAATTTACCAAATGTTACAGTATTAATAAACACATGTTGCGTGGGGATCCAAATGTACCAGCACGGTCTCTATGTTAGTATGCAACATTTTGTATACAATACACACGTTGCAGTATTTAATATCACAAGTAAAGTATTAAATACCAATGGTGGCGATATAAATAATTTTTTTTCACGCGGTGAAAAATTTCTTTTTAATTTTATTTACAAAATATTAATCTGAGGCTGTTATATGCCTATATTTTTGGAATCAGCGCGTCGAGATCTATCACTATGAATTTTTGACACTCTCTTGTTACTTTTACGACCAAGGTAATGACGACAAGGGACTGATGAATTTCTTGAAAAGCAAAGAAAATCCTCTGATTGAAACGAAATACTAGCGTTTCTATACTAAGGGGCTGTCAGGGAAATTGTTACAGTTTGTGATAGGGGGAAGGGGGGGTCTAGGTAAAAGTTACGTAACGGAATTTAATAAATTTAATGTTTATTTCCTAAGCTTGGTATATGTATTTTTATTTGAACATAAATTACTATTTAGTGGCCCATATTTCCCCTTTTCACACAAAAATTGACGAAACTATGCATATTTAAATAATATTGTAATCAGTAATAAAAACTGTTGTCATTGATGTTAAAAAAAAATCTTACGGCCCTGTTCTTGCGTGATCTTGCCGATGAATCATCGGCGGAATGTGTACTCACAGAAAACTAATGTGTGTACTATTTTGTGTATCTGTGCATAAACAATATACGTGTTATATGTGACACTCAGTGTAAAAAGAGGTACCTAGTATTTTTTCCCTGTGTGATATTGATTATGAATATTTTTTTTAAGTTTGAGTGATTTTTTCGTGTAAATTTTTTTTTATGTTATGTTATACTATATTTTAGGTTCATGTTGGTTTTGTCGAGAAAAACGAATCAATAGTGAAAATATTCAGTTAAATTTATTGCGAAACAAAAATTTTATATTGTTACGCGTTTTTCAAAAATTGCGTTACGTAATATATGGACAGCCCCTAATGGTTCACACAAAAAAAAATTAAATTAATTAAAAAGTCCAAACAATTACCAATAAATTACAAAAGAATTACTGACCAATGGACTGAAATATTGACCGTCATTACCACATGTTCTCAACACAAGTACTCCTCTAGCACTAAATTCGAAATGGTTGACTCGCAACAAATGGTGTTTACTGCTAACTTCAAGTCGTTATTTTATAGTTTATAGAATAGGCTATTCACTTTTGAACACTGCAAAAAAAACGCAACAAAAAAGTCCTAATTTTTAAATTTCACATGTGTCAAGGGACTGACGCCCGATGTTGTGTACGCTACTTCAACTTGAAAAAAAGTGATAAAAAAAAAAAGTCTGGATCTCTAGACCAGACATGTGTATCCTTATGTATTTTTGCCCGCTGAATCCGAATCCAAGGTCAGAAAAAGCCCTACACCCCAGGAATTGGCCCCAGAGGCCGAAAATGGCCGCTGAAAGGTGTGAAACGGGAATTCCGGCATGACGGATGCTCAGGGCAGGTTGAGATTGCAAAGTCGAATTAGTGGCTAACGGTGGTTAGATCCGACAGGCATCGCGGCCCCTGAGGCCGGAAAATGGGCCCTTGGGGCCCGAAAAATCGAGATTTTTACGTCGGTATCGCAGTACTTGGATTTTCTTGAAACTTCAAACTGCAGCTACGTAAAGAGGCTGGAACCTCTTCCAGGCCCATTGAAATTCACGCCCAGGGTCCGGAAAATGGGCCCTCAGGGCAGGAAAATCAAGATTTCCACGTGGCTCATTGGAATGTATGCCCGAGGCCCAGAAAATGGGCCTGAAGGGCCGGAAATCGATTACAATGGGCCGATTACAATGGGCCTCGAAATGTTGCTACATTGCCAGTGTTTCCGTGAGTTTTAGAGTCCATAGAAATTTGAGTGCCGTGATGACGACGTGGAAATCTTGATTTTCCCGCCCTGAGGGCCCGTTTTTCGGACCCTGGGTGTGAATTTCAATGGGCCTGGAAGAGGTTCCAGCCTCTTTACGTTGCTGCAGTTTGAAGTTACAAGAAAATCGAAGTGCTGCGATCCCGACGTGAAAATCTCGATTTTTCGGCCCCCAGGGGCCCATTTTCCGGCCTCAGGGGCCGCGATGCCTGTCGGATCTAAGCTCGGTTACCCACTAATTCGACTTTGCCTTGAGAATGCAATCTCAACCTGCCCTGAGCATCCGTCATGCCGGAATTCCCGTTTCACACCTTTCAGCGGCCATTTTCGGCCTCTGGGGCCAATTCCTGGGGTGTAGGGCTTTTTCTGACCTCGGATTCGGATTCCGCGGGCCAAAATACATAAGGATACACATGTCTGGTCTAGAGATCCGGACTTTTTTTTTTTGTGGGGCGGCTGTGTTATTTAAGAATTTAAATTAATTGATTCTTAATACTTTAAAGAGTATCCTTAGAAATAATTAAAAGTAAAACAACTGTATAAACCATAGACAAAATAAACAAATAGATTGATTTTTGACCGTCTGCGCATACTTCTGCGTCCCGACTAAATGCGTCCTCCATTTTGATTCCAATTGTCCAACATAAAGTAAAAAAATATATATTTTATGTTGGTAACACTGTGTTGCGTTAGATAGGAATATTTTCTTTGTTAGAGATATGTCTTTTCATTTCACTTCAGTAGTCAGTAAAAGTTTCTTTTTGTCGTTGTTTTGTTGCAACAGTTTGTTATAATATAACAATATATATTATATGTAAAAACTAAATCAATATGTTATACTACACAGATATTTATTTATTTTTACCAGTAATTTAAATATAAAAATATAATTCTTCGCACACACCTCTAACATATTCGTGCAACAGGTTAACATAACCTAATTTATGTATGTTTTGAGTTTGTTTTCGAGGTTTGGACGTTTTTGAACTTTTAAAGTCTTTCTGTGTTTTTTGTATATTTTATAGTGCTTTTTCAAAGAACTAGTAAAGTCTTTGCAATGACGTGTTTTATAAAAAGTTGTAGAAACATAAAACGACTGCTACCTGCAGACAGCAGTATCATAATTTTTAGGTAAGTTTGATTTTTTTTATATAACATAAGAAACAAATAAAATTTTATATAACTAATGCTTAATAAAAACAACTAACTGCCTGTGACACAGGATAAAATGTAGGTAATTTTTAAAAAGTAAGGTTATGTCGTTTATTTATTTACATTTTACCCACTAATTTAAATTTCCCGGCTGATTTCTGACGTAACTTCCGATCAAAATGGAAGACTCGTAAATTTGTATATAACCCTGATATGAGAGCTCATATATGTTCTTTGTCTATGGTATAAACCTAATAATTTTAAAAATATAAGCATTTAATTATTAATAACTGTAATGGTGACATGACAAGGGACTGATATTTTAAGTACGTAAGGAGGAATTTTAAAATAATCCTAATTTAATATATGTTTATTATTAGGACGATAAAGTACTTGTATTTAGCTGTTAACTGATAGTTATATTTATTAAATACGTCTGATAGAATTCTACATATATGTGCATAACATGAAGTTAACCGATTTTCATAGAAGTACCCATAACCAGAACAAATTTTTTTATTGCTTCCTTATCATATTTCTGGTTACAGCAACTATAAAAATAGTTGTTAACTATTGATATAGTAGCCTCAACCAGATATTTTATTCAGTGTCATTTCGAAAATTTTGATGCCAACCAAGTATAATAAAAAGGCAAAACCAATAGGAACCCGGAAAACCATTATGGAAATCTTTAACATTGTTAACGCAATGCTCAGACTGCGCCACTTTCCAAAGCCCTGGAAAAACGCAGACGTAATAGTAATCAAAAAACCCGGACAAAATCCAACTTTTGCTGAAAGCTACCGCCCCATAAGCCTCCTTTCCTCCCTAGGCAAAATAGCCGAGAAAGTCATACTAACCAGACTTCAAACTCTAGTTGAAGAACTAAATCTCCTTCCAAATGAGCAATTCGGCTTCCGAAGCAGACACTCCACAGTCCACCAGGTAGCTCGCCTGGTAGACTCTGTAACGGACGGACTAAATAGGCGCGAAGCCGCGGGACTGATCCTCCTGGACATCGCAAAAGCCTTCGATAAAGTTTGGCACAAAGGTCTTGTAGCCAAACTCCACTTTCTCGGCCTCCCCCCAGGCATCACCAAACTCATAGCCTCCTTCCTCAAAGGCAGAGATTTTCAGATAAAAATAGGCGACTGTAAGTCCAACACCCGCCGCATCAAAGCTGGCGTTCCACAAGGTTCCCCACTATCCCCCTTCTGTACAACCTCTTTACGGCAGATATTCCAAAACACAGGGCACTGAACTAGCCCTGTTCGCCGACGACACCGGCATCCTAGCAAAAGCCAGAAACCCCCAGTGCATCCATATCGCCCTCCAGCGCCAAATGGATGCCCTAATCAAATGGTTCTCCAAATGGAAAATCAAAGTAAACGCCAATAAAACCAAAGGCATCCTAATCTCTAGGATTAGAAGAGGCCCACCCCAACCCATTCAGATAAATGGCCAACCCATTAACTGGGAAAACCATGCCAAATACCTCGGCATTACAATCTCCAAAAACTTGACGTGGGATCAGCACGTCAAAAACACCCTCCAAATAGCAAACTGTCGCCTCTCCAAACTCTACCCCTTAATAGGCAGAAAGAGTCCCCTATCCATTAAAAACAAACTCCTTCTTTACAACCAAACCCTAAAGCCGGTACTTCTTTACGGAGCCCCAGCCTGGAATAAAATCACCCTTAACAAAGCGCTCTCAGCAAAACTTCAGGCCTTCCAAAACAAGGCACTCAGAATATGCCTCGATGCCCCCTGGTTCATGAGGAACAACCAGATACACAGAGATCTCGAAATGCCCCTCCTACAAACGGAAATCATCCGCTACAGCACGTCTTTTATACAAGACAATTTAGATCACCCAAACCCCCTCATTTCAAACTTTCTAGATTACGATCATGAAATACACAACACTCACAAAAAGATCAAAAACGTCCTCAACCAGTAATGGTACCCACTAATACAGGACAGATGCATTCCCAGCATCAGTGAGACAGTCTCACTCCTCCCGCACATCCCTCCTCTCCCTATCCCATCCCTCCCCATCCCCCTCCCATCCACTCCACAGCGCCAAATTATGACAGATGCAACTCGCATCAGTGAGCAGAGACTCACTCCCCCCAAATTATGACAGATGCAACTCGCATCAGTGAGCATAGACTCACTGCCCCAACTTTCAATTCAGATTAAATATTTTTTTAGATAAATGAGCCATAGGCTGCGCCTGTCTCTTAAAGACCCAAACAAACTATTGATGATGATGGATAGGAACTGCTTTGATTTATTTTCGTCGTTTTGTATAGTAAAATAATTCTAATCTTAACGACTTAAAATATGTCAGTATAATTAAGTAGCAGCTCGACAAGATATTAAAATTATTTTTCCTGCATCTTTTAATCATTTTGTTAATCTTTTAATTAAGTGTTCTTAATCTTTTTTTTGTATATTCATTTTAAAGTTAATCTTTTCATATTACTTTAATTTATGTTCAACCTTCAGGCTTTCAAGCTACTGGTTTTATTAGTAGGCGTCAATAAAATCCACCTTGCGCGTTACAGTTTTTTTTCTTTTATCTGATTTAAAGCAGATTTTGCAAGATTAGTACACTTTCTAACCCTGAAGAACTCGCGCTTGTTTATCTCAAATGTACAGTAATAAAGGTTTTATTTATTGTATATCAAAGAACTTTTACCTCAAGAAGTTATTTCAGACCAATGTTTATGAAGATGTCATCTTTTTGTTTGTTTGTTTACATAAGCGATACTGCTTCTGGTGTAAACATAAGTATCGTTAGTTTTGACCTTCTGGTGACCAGAGCGATGTTGCGTAATTTTCACTTTATCATTATGATAAATCTTTATACCTACATTAAAATTTAAAAAAACTACTAAACTAAATTTATTAAAATTAAACTACTAGTTCATATAAAACCCAAATAAAACTAATATTTCTTAAAATTTACTGTGAGTTTACACATTCTTTCTCTCTCTTTACGCGTACTAAGTGTAAACAATAGTCACTCCCCACCAGCCCCTCACCGTAGTTGGTTCACGCTTCAAACAAAGCATACGGTAGATTTCATCATGTTCATTCTTGAGGTAAAAGTTTTTTGTTGTATATACACAGTGTTTGCAGTCTTTTGGCGGAAAACAAAGGATATAATTCTACATCACAAAACATGAAAAAAGAGCATAGGAACATAGGTCCGGAAATAAACCCTAAGAAATTTACGGCCCTTCGAGCGACCCTTTAAAATTGTACTGAAAATAAGGCTTTTAATTAATAACTCTGGTACCATCTGAGCTAGATCGACGAGGTTTTGCATGTATACTAGTATTAATAAAAATATTTTTCATTCAAATGATATAGGTGGATACTAAATTTCGTTAATCTGTAATTTGGCACATATTAAAATTTATGAATTTCGCGCAAAACCGTAAATACCTGAAAAAATCGTGTCTTATGAAAAATTTTTTTTTTCGCGACGTTTCCGCGCTTCGCTCATGCGAATAAGTCACTTTCCGTACACGTTATGTAATATACTAATAATGGGATATTACCTTTGATGTGATTCAGCGAGCTTGCGTCATATTTGTACCTTCTGCGGTGACATTAAAATGTTGCATTCAGCGCTTGTAATAACACGGTACATTTTTCAGGATATTAATATGCCGTGCTGTAGTAAATTGTTATACATAACCCTTAAGTTAACGGGCTTAACGTTACAATGTTTTCACTTATTATTTTTATTTAGAGTTGTTAATGTAGTAATGCACATTACAAAAAAAAGTTTTTTTTTTTTAAAGAAATTTCTTTTTTAAAAAACCAAAAAAATAAAAAAAAGATTAAATATTAGATTAGAGCTAAAAGTAACACACTTAAAACTTTTTTAATATCTGCAATGGTTAAAAAATTAAGAAAAATTAATTAAGTAAATTTTGACAGCCCATAACTAGAAAACAAATGAGCTCAGAAAAAAAAGACATAAAACTGAATTATTCTAATATAAAGATGTAGATGTCGCCACAGGGCCAACGAGTATTATTATGAAAGTGTCATATGGCATTAAACTTTTAGTATAGGTAAGACTATAAAACACGGTTCCTGATTTTTTTTAATATCCCTTACCATTTTCGAGAAAAATTACGAGGGCGGGAATTCGGGATTACCCTGCTCCCTTCTCATATAAAAGTAATTTTAGTCAGATTTAGCTGAATGTTAGATATGTTATATCCCGTCGCAAAATTGTTTTTTTATTTGCGGCCCTAAGCCCTACCCAATAAACCGAAAATCAAAACTCCCTGAATTATTTCCAGGTAAAGGCTCTTTTATTGACCTGAAGACTGGACTACAACTGGAAATATGCCGGGTACTGATCATAACTTCCTATCCATTTGTAACTGAATATTTAGTTAAAAATGGATAGGAAGTTATGATCCCGTACAAATGTACTTTAATGGCGATTTCTCCCGTTAGATTAGACAGGGACAAAAGTTCTACACAAAAAGGATAGAAGCCATACATCAACTCTCACTTCCACCCAACCAAACAAATTCTGTATTTGTTCTTTGTTGAAAAATTACTATATTTACTTGGCCGGGCGAATTATATTATTTTTATTAAAGAAATTACTGGCGCCATCTAAATTTTAGTAGAATTATCTTATTCTACAGATTCACATTAGCAATGTTCGTTCGTGCCGTTCAGTACTACACTTACCGGTTTGTTGTATGAAAAACAAATACAGTATTTATTTGGTTGGCTGAAAAGTGTAGCACAAATGAGATAGAGATAGGGTAGACGTCTTTTGTTTCATAATTTTAGTTGTAGAGAGCTCCAAACCGACTTCCAAAAAGGAGGAGGTTATCAATTCGACGTGTGACTTTTTTTTTGTGTTTGTTCCCGCATAACTTTGGAACGA
This sequence comes from Brachypterus glaber, assembly GCA_958510825.1. Lineage (NCBI taxonomy): Eukaryota > Metazoa > Arthropoda > Insecta > Coleoptera > Kateretidae > Brachypterus > Brachypterus glaber. Next base: position 88,253,583 of record OY294045.1, on the reverse strand, counting down.
ATAAATGGAATTTGATGAAACCTTTTGCAACATAAAGTGGAAATTCATGAGGTGGTCCCGTTTTAATTTGACGCTCGGATAATTCCGTGTAAGCCGGATAATTAAGATAAATCTAAACGTTTTAACGCAATTTCATTTAAAACCGGCTTAATTTGGTTCTAATACCAACAAAAATTTTAGAAATTGGTCGGATAACTCGGATAAGCCGGATAACTTGATTAAGGGGTCACACAAATATTACGGCAGGCTAAAAATATTTTAAATGCCGCTAAACTTGAATCTGCGGACCTGTAATATTAAAATACCAAGAGAAAATTATAAAATTTGTGATTATACCATAAGGCGTTATTTGATTATTACTTAACGCTTAAAGTTTAACAAAGATTTTATTTAGTATTTCGTTTAAAATAAGGTTGGTTGGACTATTGGGCGCTGAAATAAAAATACTACTAAATTTATTTTTTAGAAATTTATCTTTAAGATGATGACGTCACAACGCACTAATAGTCGGTTCATTTTTTTTGCGAAAAGTTTTTTTTTTAAATGACTATTTCCTAAATATCAAATACGGCAGACTAACATCTCTACTCTAAATTTCTCTACTCCCTAACATCCCTACTCCATAACATCCCTACTTCACAACAACTCTACTCCGTAACATCTCTACTCCACACTATAAGGACTTTATTAGCCACTTAATAATAAATGAGCAGTTCAAAGAACAAAGAATCTTCTTCTTCTAGATTATTTTATTTTTTTCCTAGAAAAGTTTATCTTTAAATTCAAATCTAGAACAATCGTTAATGAATTATTCTAAAAGCCACAATGACCGCGTACTCTTAATATGCACTAATAAGTAAGTAATTAATAAATTAAATTCATATTTGACAGTGACTTAGCATGACAAATATTCATTTGAGTTAAGACAAGTGGCTAATCGAGTGCATATAGTGCGGAGTAGAGTTGTTACGGAGTAGAGATGTTATGGAGTAGAGATGTTACGGAGTAGAGTTGTTGTGGAGTAGGGATGTTATGGATTAGGGATGTTAGGGAGTAGAGAAATTTAGAGTAGAGATGTTAGTCTGCCTCAAATACGACAGTTCAGTTTAGCTAGGCAAACCTATCTTTCAAAGATCAGGTGCACGACTTTAATTTTGAGCAAGTCGCTTTTTCCATATTTGGTAAACAGAATAAACTATGAAACTGGGTTCAGATTTAGTCGGATACGTCAGGTATCCCACGCAATATTTGGAATTTGATATACAGAGCGGTCCAAAAGTCACCCCCCCAACTCTTAACTTTTGAACCAGTTGAGATATCGACTTCAAATTTGTAAATTTTAAATAAGACAACTTAAACTACCTTTTAGCATATATTTAATACTTTCAGCTCTTAAAATGTGGGCAGGGGGGCATGGGTGCACATTTTTTTAAATAGAAAGGGGGGTCGTGTAATACATCATTTTAAAGCTTATAAAATTCTACATTTAACTTCATATTTTTAAATTAAAAAAAAAAAATTGGGTTTAAAATGGGGTTAAAAATGGGTATTAAAAAAAAAACAAATAATTTTTTAAAAATGCCTAATTTCATCATAAAAAAAATGTTAATTATACTTTTAAACTAATTTTAGTTGACATAAATAAAAAATTAAAAAAAAAACTTAAAAAATCGAATGTTTTAGCACAAAAAATTGAAAAATCAAAACCTTAAAACATTTTTAAAAAATTTAAAAATGTTAGTTTAAATAGAGAATTCTATAAGCTTTAAAATGATGTATCACACGACCCCCCTTTCCATTAAAAAAAATGTCCCTCCATGCCCCCCTGCCCACATTTTAAGAGCTGAAAATATCAAATATATGCTAAAAGATAGGTTAAGTTGTCTTATTTAAGATTTCTAAATTTGAAGTCGATATCTCAACTGGTTTAAAAGTTATAAGGGGGGGGGGGACCGCACTGTATAAGCATAAATGGTAATATAATACTATGAAATTCGCATAAATGCATTTTGATGATCTTTGACAGAAATATTTTGCGTAATTAAATTTAACGATAAGGTTCTTGTGAGGGGCTATTCAAGATATTTCCTCCAGTACCTATTATAATAATTATTAATATAAGTTTACACTTGATATACCGGGTGTAACAAGACAAAGGTATAAGGTAAGTTGCAATATTATATTAATGGGAGGATTGATGTAGCGTCTGTACATGACAAGTCTACTACAACTAGCGTGAGTTCGATTCTCACTGGCGCCGATTTGCCTTTTTCAGTTAATTAATAATTGAAATTTGGCGAAGGCGTAAGTGAAGCGGACACTCCCTATAAAAACTGGTTCGAAAGTCAGTATAAACCGGTGGTTCCCTCTACTACTAGCCCACACAAGTCCTGGACTCAGGGAATGCTTAATTAAGTAGAATAGTACGAGGTTAAAACAAAAAAATAAAATAAATAAAAAAAAATACATTAAAAAAATCTTTGCTTAGATTTTATCAGACTAAGCGTTGTTTTAAACAAAGTTTAGTTTAGTTTAGTTTAGTTTAGTTGTTTAAAGGTTTTTATATGGTTTAACGCCTTTTATTTTAATAAACATACTAGAGTGTAAAAACTGCATGTAAAATAATGTAAAAATACATGAATTTACATAGTACGGAATAGTAAATTTACTATTCTGGACTATGCATAATTCATGAATTTATGTAAAATAATGTAAAAGAATGTAAAAGAATATAAAATAATATAAAATAATGTAAAATAATGTAAAAAAATATATTTACATTGATTTACATATTTTTACATAATTTTACAATGTCGGGCTATGTTATTTTAAGACGCGCGTGCGCTTTGGACAATAACCAAGAAGGCGTCGATCCATGAGACGGACCGTTTAATATTGTTATTGTTAGAGAGATAGCGACGCATGCTGCTAGGTTAAAGTGTTAAAAGTGTAAAAAAAGGTAAATATTATTTATGTACGATATTTAAATGCTTTATTTGTGGCCTAAAATTTACATTCATTATAAATTACGATCTTTATCAACCAATAGATCTTTAAAGAAAGATGTAAGCAGTTTATACTCGTATTAAGGGTGCAAATCGTTTGGTTTATTAAACCAAATGAACTTTACGCTACGACATTTCAAAAAAGCTTTGTAACAGGGACTTGTAATTTGGAACAAACATTTTCTAAGTATCGTAGTGTTTAAGTTGTTTTAAAGGCACTTTTAATATGACTGTATGTTATTTTTTTAAAAAATTATTAAACACACCATAAGTATTATATAAAAAAAATCGTTCAAGCTGATCGTTTTTTTACGTTTGTTTTTATAATAAAAAGTCTATGCAAAATATTACCATTCTGGACTATGTAATTTTTAGCGTTCCGGTCTATGCAAAATATTACCATTCTGGACTATGTAATTTTTACCGTTCCGGTCTATGCAAAATATTACCATAACGGACTATGTAATTTTTACCATTCCGGTCTATGGCAACATATTACCATTTACGGACTATGTAATTTAATGTAATTTATTTTTACCGTGTACACGTACTTAAATTTAACCTAAAAATAAAATTTTCAGTGTTTTTTTCAAAATATGTATAATGAATATAATGAGGTTTTTGACCAGCTGGGATTTTACTTTATTGTGCCCACCTTCAGCTTTCAAGATCAAACAATAGTTTTCTTTGACAATATTTTTAAATTAAAGTTTAGTGGACATTTATATATATGTATAGCTGTTTCTTTAAAAACCGTATAATAAACCTTAAAATTGTATATAATAAAAAAAAACACATAAATAACATTTCTATAAATAAATATATACAAAAAAGTACGAAACACATAATTATTTTTTGAATATTTATTTTTAGTTTGGCAGGTAAATTATAGGTATTATTTAAGGATGATAAATGTAGCGATTAAACAGTTCCGAATAAGATTAAAATCCTATAGAAGCGTGGTGGTATTCCAATAACTGGTGGTTAGGCACGCATTTTGTCCCAGTTGCGCACGTAAACCATAAATTATGAGATCCAATGGCACGCACACTGCCTGCTGCTTTAGAAATTTAACTTTACGTGGTTTGCAGATAAAATTTACTTACGAAATACATTACTTCCCGCATTGAGGTTATAAAACTAGATGAACAGTCGCAAGTATAGTCGGTGTCACATTTATAGTAGAATGTTTACATTTAAAACAGATTAATGTGTGACAGGGATGTAATTAAATTTGATTATATTAAATACGTATTCATATTATATAGCTCGATGCACAGAACACAAATAAAACAAATTAAAGCCGGTCCAGTAAATATTTATTGCTACAAATACCTTGTGGTTGTGGCTAAATCCTTTTGGATAGAGTCGAACGTTAACTGGCTGGAATCAGTCCACATGGACTGGATAAAAATACATTAGTTTATATGAGTCTAAAATTATTCAGCGTTCCGATTGGACGAACAGTTTGACAAGTGCCAGATAAAAATAATCGCTGTTAAAAAAAAATCCTCTTATAAGCCTGGCAGCGACTATATCTTATCAAAACATCAACACTACTTTGAAATGTTAAGAAAAGGAATTTTGTGTAAATAGGCAACCATTAGTGTAACTGCGTATTGCATAATTTATCAAAGTTAGAAATAATGTATCGCCATAACGTTATATTCTAGCAAAAAACTGCATATAAAATTTTTTATAGGGATCTCATTTGAAATTATTTTTTTTAACTGGATAATAAATGAGTTATGCTAAAAAAAACATTTCACTGCTTTAAATGCCAATATCTCGAAAACAATTTATTTGTTTAATAATACTAGTAAAAATTACTGTAACATTTTGTAAAGTATATCACTTAGTAAGGTATAATTTAAGTTGCGTTATTGATCTAGTTTAAAGTACGTTATATTATTCTCAAAAATAACAATCGGTAAATAATACCAAACATACAGGCACGTGTCTTATCTTTTACGATGGATTGGGTCTTTTTTAAGGAATCGGAAATATCGTGTTAGGATCAACGGTACCGTTTCTGAAGAATTTGGCAACCCCAGGGCAGTGTCCTCGGTCCGCTAATATTCCTGCTATTCGTCATCTTCCCGAGTATATTCGGGATGCAATAGTTTTTATGTTTGCGGATGATACCGGAAAAACCGGTAAAAATCTCAAGGATTTAATTGCTAAAGTTAACCAGGTACTTAGGATGTTTGTTGAATGGTGCCGAAAAAATATGTTAAATATAAATTATTCGAAAACTATAGCTATAGAAATTCACTCTCAGTACAGGTCAAGCAACTTGGACCTAGACACATATTTCAACATAAATAATACTCCAATAGAAATAAAAACTAGCATCAGGTTTCTTGGAACTATAATAGACAGCACTTTAAACTGGAGTGACTGCATTAGCTCCATTTGCAAGAATTTAAATAAGCAATATTTTGCAATAAGAACTCTTAAAAGTTGCTTAAATGAAAAAAATCTTATGTCTGCATACTACGCATTAATCTATTCTACAATAAGCTATAACATTATTGTCTACGGTATGGCAGTAGAGTGGGAGCGCACCGTACTCTTGAATGATCAATGGGTTGAACTAACGTGGCAAAAAAATCTGACCATGGAACATGGTAGTAGAAAGTTCACACTTGTTATAGAACCATCGACAGCCAAATCCCAAAAACTTGTTTTTGGAAAATAATGTTAAATAACCGTCTGCAGAGTTCATGGTCAATACAAACTTAAAGTGTACATTATGTTGCTTGATTTTGGTAGTATTTCTCGTGCTGATTCCGAATATGTTTCAAGTTACTCTCTATCTTTTTCCATTTTTGAAAAAAAAGCTTATAGAAATCACAAAAAATATTTTTTCGCATGTTTTAATGTAGCCTAGACATTTTGTTATAAGACGATAAAATAACTTTCTTGGCTTAAATTGTAGTCCGATTCTCGTTCTGTATAGTTCCAAAGGAATATCTTGGATTTTTTTTTTCTTTTGGTAAATCTAAATACATATTTAAACACCCTTGAAATCGCGTTTTTATTAAAATACTTTTTTTTGTTAATCAGTGTCATTACAGATGTTTCAGATTTGATGGATTTGTCCAACACAGAGGCGCGTTAATAATTTTTACCGAATACTTGAGAATGTTAATAATACTATTAACCTACCTATTACTAGCTTGTTATAAATTGACTTATTTGTCAGAAATAATGTTATAACAATAAATGTTGAATTTTGATGAAGGCTTTTATTTTTTACCTTCAGTATTATTTACATATATGTAAGTATTTTGAACTTAATAATTATATATTTGATTTAAGAGTGATATTTTGCCAAAAAGAATTTATATTACGGTTATATAAAATAAATAATTGCTTCTATACTGATAACTTTTAAATTTATCTTAGATAATGAGCGACCACGAAAATAATAGAAAAAAAGTTTGTGCTGCCTGCGGCGTGAAAATTTCATTTAAAAAATGTAAAGAAGTCCATTTTAGGATAACTAAAAAATTGGAAGACCTTATGAAAATACATATTAATGAACACTATGATGTTAACAATTGGAGGTTCCCAGTATCAATTTGTGTTTCTTGTCGTCATTTCCTAAATGATTGTGAAAAACATGTTTACAAGAGAACCATACCTGTAATGCCAGATTTTGTTAACGAAGATGTAAAAAATCATAAAATTAATAAGCATATAAATTTAATTCCTTTAATTTTTACTTATTTTTTATACAGAAAATGAAAGAAGGTAGTTCAGAATTTGATAAAAAAAACGTGTATATTGTAAAAAACTTTTGATCTGAGGTAAATTGTTGATGAGTTTTTAATTTAATTTAAAAACCATCGTTCAATACTTCACACTGTGAAGTCTATAATAATAAATGTTTTTGTCTGGGCAAAATATAGAAAATAACTTTAGGAACGTCCATGTACACATCTGACAATTACTTTTCAAAGTGAAAGATATATTATGAACACTATGCAACAAAATAATTAATTTTTTAATTTAAACACGTTTATAATAAAATTTTAAAAATTTTCACAAAAATGTTAGACGAGATGTTCCTTTATAATAATACAGAACTAGAATCGGACAATAATTTAGGCTAAGAAAGTTATTTTATTGTCTTATAGCAAAATGTCTAGGCTACATTAAAACATGCGAAAAAATAATTTTTGTGATTTTTATAAGCTTTTCTCTCAAAAACGGAAAAAGATAGAGAGTAACTTAAAACATATTCGGAATCAGCACGAGAATTACTACCAAAATCATGCAACATAATGTACACTTTAAGTTTGTATTGACCATGAACTCTGCAGATGGTTATTTAACATTATTTTCCAAAAACAAGTTTTTGGGATTTGGCTGTCGGTGATTCTATAACAAGTGAACCTTCTACTACCATGTTCCATGGTCAGATTTTTTTGCCACGTTAGTTCAACCTATTGATCATTCAAGAGTACCGTGAGCGCGTTTTCAAGAGTCAAAAACGTGCCATTAGACAAATTTTTTATCTTGATTATAGGCAATCATGTAGGGATACTTTTAAATCTAAAAAATTATACATATAAAAATAAACAATATTTTAATACGCATGCAGATACCAGTTTTGCCTAAGTACCTTCAATCGCATGTTTTATAAAAAATCACCAAAATACGCAGGCTGTCAGTTCTTTAATTTAGTGCAGGAAAGTATAAAAAGTAAAGTAAGTTTATCGGCTTTTAAAAATAAACTAAAATTTATGTGATAATGCTTTTTATAGCATTACTGAATTTACAAACACGGTTACTCGCAGATTTTTTTTCAAAAACAAAATAAAAATTTTACTGTGTTTGACTTTTTATAACTCAAAAAAGCCGTCAGATCAAGTTGGGTGAATGGAAGATTTTATTTAAAAAGATGGAATCTACATCATACTTAAAATTCAAAATTTTTGACTGAAAGCCAGTTTCCATAAAAAACGTGCCTGTCTGTTTTTTTTAGTAATAATACCGAGAAAAGTAATAAGGGTTATAAACTCATCTCATGGATGCTTGGTCTGGATGGGACACGTCCGATTAAAAAAGAAGTGGATTTAATCAAGGCTTTCATATCGAGGTTCCACGTACGCTTGGATACAGAACATATTCTTAATATCTATGCAGACTGGGTTTGAAGTTAAAGTTATTTCTTAAAATCTAATATTCAAATACTTATTTATATGAAGGTGTTCGGTAAAATTTTAGATATAATTTATATCCCAAGATAAAAAATTTCACTTAAAAAAGTAATTGCAATAGGCGACGCCTATCAGGCATTTACACTTGAAATAAAAAAGTTATAACGGGAGGTGCATATACTAAAGAATACACTGATAAAAAGGACTAAATATTTAGTTGACACAAATAAACTGTTTTATCAGTGTACGCTATACAGAGCGTATCTGCCCCAACCTTTGACTTTTAAGTGGATTAAGATATCAACTTGAAATTTGTAACACGTAAATAAGATAACCCAAATAATTGTTTAGTATATATTTGGGCACAATAGAGACAGGGGTGTAAGGGAGAACATTTATTTTTAAAGGAAAGGGGATCGTGTGATCAATAATTTTAAAGCACATAAAATTCTCTATTCGGCCATATATTTTTAATTTTTAAAATATTTTTTAAGGTTTATATTTTTAAATTGTTTTTTGCTAAACAATGCGATTGTTTAAGATTATTTTTATATAATTTTATTTTTATCATTCAAAATTAGTTTAAAAGTATACTTGACGTATTTTTATCATGAAATAAACCATTTTTTAAAAACTATTTGTTTTTTTTAAAGAAATTTTGACGAAAACTTCGATTTTTAATCTTATTTTAAACCCCCAAAAATAGCTTCTAAAAAAATAAAAATATGTGGTCAAATAGAAAATTTTATAATCTTTAACATAATGTATTACACGACCCCCCTTTCCTTTAAAAAAATGTCCCTCCTTGCCCCCCTACCCCCATTGTGGGCCCCAAAACATATAAAATATAAACCAAAAGATTATTTGGGTAATGTTATTTAAGTTTTCCAAATTTTAAGTTGATATGTCAAGCCGATTAAAGGTTAAAGGGAGGGGCGGACAGACTGAGAGCTAGATACCCTAGTAAATGATCTACATTTTCGCTTATTTAGAACCCCATGAAAGTTTATTTAACATTCACTGGTTATTACAATTACCAGAACTATAACAACGTTAATTATTACTGTAACAACGAGTGAATGTTAACTAAATTTTCGTGGGGTTCCATATAAACAAAAACGTTTAGTTTTTACTACGGTAACGAGATTTCAGTAATGCACTGTATAATAAAAGTGAAGAGTAGTAAAAAATGTAAAGAATACTGAAAATCTTTAGCTATACCTTATTAAAATGATTTTTATTCTTCCTTTGATATATTTATTTGAAGTAAATTCCTTAGATATCGTAACTAAAGAATCTCTAGTTTATTTAAATGTAAATAATATTCCAGCCTCTTTGAATAAGTTTTCCTTCCCAATGACTATTTTTCATTGACTGAGCTTTTCCTGAACAGAAACTTGCTTAGAATACCGAATCCTCTCTGAAAGCGTACGTCAAAGTATACAGAACTTTAATCTTTTACATTAAAAAACGGGATCTAAAAATCTCTACCGATTCAATTTACAATTGTTCAATTGATAAAGTTTCTGAAGAGAACAAAAAAGGATCATACCAATAGTTTAAACTTTTAAGATCTGTTTTATTTTGCTTTAGTTTTATTGGATTTTTTCTAATTTAACAGGATTGAAGAAGAATTATAGTAATTTAATGGAATATTTTTAAAAATTTTATCAACCAATCATTAAACAATACTTCTGACCACATGTTTATTTCTGTCCTGACATATTACAGTTATATCGGGAATTTTCTACTGTAGAAAATTCTAGAGAGAATCGCTCTAGTCTTTTGTTTTTCAGTATTTCTCTTTCACAACAAAATTTCATACCTAAAACTAATTAATAATTAAATGGATATATTACTATTTATAATTATTTTTATTACTATATTATTTATCAAAAAATACCACAAAATATTTTTTTTCATAAAATGTAATGACTTTTTAATATGAACTATACATAGTATACCCTAGCGGAGTACCGCGCTAGTCAGTGACTAAACTATTGACAGAAACGTAAATTGCAATTTAAAAATGGACAAAAAGGGTTTTAGTTTAGTAGTTGAGAATGGAATTAAATTAACCAAAGAATATGTCCGTAAAAATATTAAGACAAAAAATAAAACAATTTATATAATTTTGCGATAGAAAAAATATAAAAGTCAGTTTGACATATTATAAATCGTTAAAAAATAATCTTCCAAATTACACATGATTCTTCGAATTATCGGGAAAAATTCACAATTTTTTATTCAAATTTGCTGTCAAAGGAAATAATTACTTCAGGGGCATCACGCTGCAGGGCGATGCCCCGGTCGTAATTATTTCCAGACAGCAAATTTTCATGAAAACAGCGATTTTTTTCCCTAATAATTGTCAGCCTCTTGTGTAATTATATGTATATGAAAACAGAAACAATGTACTTAACATTAAAAACTTTATTTAAAATATACTTCGATTCTTTGAGAACTGTTGTGCATAAAAATATTTTAATTCAATTTGCAATTTGACAAACAAGGCATTCATTTTACAAATGTGAAAATCAAAATAATAATAAATTAATATTTTAGTTTCTTGGAGATTTGTATTTTTTATGCACCTACCCCCATTACCCCCGCCTTGGCTGTACTCATGAGCAAACTTACTTAATTAATGACCTAATATTGCCTAATGCGAAATCTGGCCCTGGATAGAAGCACAAAGATAAATATAATTCATTAAATTTACTTGCAAACTTTTCAATTAAGCAAATAAATATAACCTCTGGCACAAACTTGTTATAGGAAAGTTCTAATACGGATTTAATATAAACAAAAATAAATTGAACTATTTTCATCTTATATTGGATTAATTATAAATTATAATAATTATAATATTTATAATATAAATATAAATTATAATCAGTCATCGGCGAATTTCCAGTGCTCGCATAGGCGCCGCGTCGATTCTAGCGTTGACGCGAGGTTTTAAATATTTACATTTTTATTTCTTTTTATCTTGATTTTTTTTAATGATTTAAACGAGTTAGGTGGGAAAAAAGTTATCGATAAATAAAAATTAAAAACTTTTGCGTTCTTAAAAGATAAAAATCGAGATTCAAGATTCAAGATTTATTGATGTATATACAAATTATTTGTTTACACAGATCAGATAAAAATAAACAAATAAATAAATTTACAATACAGTTAAAATGCGTTTTACATTCACAACATATTAAAAGTAGTATGGTCAATATCAGCATCTAGATATTGAGTAACACTGTAAAATGCCTGCCGCAGAAGATATTGTTTTGTTTTTGCTTTAAATTGCAATAATGGGAGAGCTTGTACACGCGGAGGTAGTTTATTATAAAATTTTACCCCATAGTAATTACACCCATTTCTGCTAAACCCCAATCTTAGGAAATTTGAACTAAAGTTTATGGCCCTTAAGGCATTTTTGTTTTGGTGCACGTATAACAGACAGACCAATATGTAAAATGAGGGTAATGTTAGAACCCCCAGTTCAGTAAATTTGGATTTGACATCTTGTCTATACCCTAGACTGGTTATTATGTATAGTCAATATTGTTGTGTGTAACATATTAGTCGTCAAATTTTTCGATTTAGTGACCTTTATAAAAATTTCCCTCATAATTCGGAAAATTATTCCGTAAGCCTATGTTTCTGTGTTTATTTTGAACGTTAATGAGTCATAACTGAGTTTATTCCGATTACTGATTATAATTATCATAATATGTAATTATTCTTCACAGCGCGAAAGGTCTTGAAGAATATAATACGGTTGTTTAGAACTCTTCAAAATCGCCAAAAAAAGATATAGACAAACAATTCTTGAATACAAATGTGTTTCGTAAAAAAAAACAAGTTGTGAAGATATATAATGCTACGCATTTCATAATACACTATTCATAGTGGATACTATATTGTATTTTTTCTACGACTGCTATAGAATGTAAGCCAATACACACACTTTTCAAACACAGAATGAATCCATTCTAGCTCTAGATAATAATAATAATAATAATAATAATCTTTATTGACCGTTTTACTTTATAATATATGGCAAGTCAAATACAAATGAAAAAATACACAGTATACAGTATAAAGTACAAAATAAATTAGAAAAATACGGTATGAATATTCCGTATCAAGTGTTAGAATGAGCACATGTAGTGCCATCTCTTGTTTATTAAAGTAAAGAAAACTGTAGCAAAATTAGCAAAAATATATATTTTACCATGAAATATTGAATAATTTAATACAATTTAAAGTTTTGCGTTTAAATTACATAAAGCTTATTAGTTTTTCTTAATATTTGACCAGTTTTTTATCAATTTAGTTCAAAAAATTAAAACTTCTCCATCTAATGTTAAATATTTAAACCTGATATCCATCACAACAATCTGACATAACCTTCAATTTTTGCTTTATAATTTGTAAATGTGCTAAAATTAAATAAAAATCTTTACTTAGTACTGATTTGATAAAATTATTAAATAACATTAACTGCTTTATTTAAAAATATGTGTTTTGTTGCATTTGCAATGTCGAGTCACAAAAAACATTGTTTTTAACCTTGTCCGCAGTTTAAAGCCAAACAGTGTTTGATATTTGCAGTCAAAGAAAAGGTATAGTCTACAACAGGTATGGAATAGTCATTCCTAGCTCGCGGGACTGTCATACTCGCCTACCGGCTCGTATGACAAACTTTCCGCTCGCGCGGAATATTGTCTATTCCATACTAGTTATAGAGTATACTATTTTTACACTTAGAGCTCGTAGTTGATTGATTATGATTTAATCTTTTTCCTATTTATTTTCTTATTTTAAAAAATCAAGAACTATTGTAAAAATTTGAAAGTTTTTCTTAGAAATTGGAATCTATTATCAAAGAGCTTAATGCGCTTTTGTTTAGAGCTTTATTATACGAATAACAATAGTCAATCTATCTAGCGGCGTACAGTAGAATTTTCGGGATCAAAGTTAGCCATTTGGGAAAAAAACGTTTTTTTGAATTTTGGCATAAACTTTACACCATTGCATTGCTAAATAAGGTTTTATAAACATTTTTGTATAAATATTTTTTTTTTGTTAGTAACAGAGCCCTAAACTTGAACTTTTTAACTTTTACTGTTTTCGCAAAAAGAGGAGCCCAATGTTTTAAGTAATATAATTTTTTGTCAAATAATTTAAAAAAATGATAAAAAATATAATCTTGTAGCTATTTTGAACATTTCGTATAAAAACTATGTAATTTCGTAAAAAAAGCGTATAAAACACATATATGTACGTACATATACGTATTTTCATATTAAAACGCAATAATCTAACTTATATGAAAATTCGTATAAAGCCACATAGAAATCATATACGAAATTTCGTATAAAAACATACTGTGTAATTTCTTAAAAATACGTATAAGACATATACGTAATTTCATATAATAATAATATACATACATCCAATACATACAGATAATGAGACAATTACCAGCTTTATTTATAGATAAATAGATAAACTCAATAATAACCCCCGCGTGGCTTTTACTTTATTAAGTGGATAATTATTTTTTTTTACCCACTCAACTGTCATTTGTCAAATTATTTTCTTGTAATTGTCATTAAAATTTTTAATAAAAATATGAATTCCTAAGCTATTTATTGGATAAAACCTTGTATGGCACTCATAAGTAAACCGATATTGCCCTCTCGAAAATTAACCTGCTTGGCTGACGCCTCGCAGGTTAATTTTCTCATGGGCAATATCTTACTTTACCCACTAGTACCATAAATAACTATTATTGGAAATCTTCCAAAGGGCTAACGACTGAGGTCTTTCTGTATGTTCATATTAAAATGCAACAATCTAATTTATATGAAAATTCGAATAAAAACATAAAATTTATATTTATGAAATTTTGTATAAAAACATACTATGTAATTTCGTAAAAAAAACGCATGAAAGACATATAAGAATGTTCATAAAGTTCGTATAGATATATAGAAATTAATTACATTTCGTATAGATTCAAGATTCAATGTATATTCATGCTTTAAAATTACAAATTTTTTGCACATGTCATGAAAAAAATATATATATCTATAAATAAATAATAATAAATAAGTACATAACTATTTAAAATCACATTTAGGATCACATTTAAAGTACAAAATTCACATTTAAAAATTCTTCAACTGAATAAAACGCATGTTGGATTAACAATTTTTTGATTTTTACCTTAAAAGGGGTCATGTCCATTTCCTTTAATTCATTTGGTAGTTTATTCCACATTTTAGGGCCATAATATAAAGTACCTACTTTAGATTTTTCTAATCTCTGAAAGTCTATACAGATATTACTCCTATTTCTAGTTTCATATTAAAAATCGCACAGTGAATATTTTCAAAACAGATTCGAATATTGGATGTGCGAATATACTGCGTAGTTTATTTTATAAAACATAACTATATTCTATACACAAACATATACTATTTAAACCTGTTGTAAAATGTTTACTGTCCGATTTTTAATTTACTATCTTGCTTGAAGAAACAGACCATAGTTTAAAATTTAGGAGGTGGGGGTGACTTTTTTATCTTTTTGGTTAGTTTCTTTTTCTATTCTGCGACTCTTATAAGCTCATAATCACACGCATTTAGCGTGTTCTTATATGCCCATAAGAGGTCTCTACTTTTTTTTCTGTTGGGTTGGCAACATACAAAAGCCTATCTCTTGACGTTTTGCGTGCAAATGTCAATGTCGATTTAAAGTTTAATTTTTTACAAAATTTTTTGTTTGGGTTATTTTTTACCGTGTTAAAATTGTGCACAATTGTAGTGAAAAAAGAAGAGATGACTGTAAAATATCAAAATATCATTTGTTCTTAGAATTTTAAACATAGCGTAAACTGTAATGCCAACCCAAAACAAAAATCCCTAAATCAGTCATCAATTTAAATGTAAGTTTTTTAAATTTTAGAGCAAAATAGAAAAAATTGTTTAAAGCACTCGTTTCATAACACGTTTTTAGAGCACTAGTACTTTAGAAAACTCGTACTGGTGCGCTAAAATCGTATGTTATGAAACTAGTACTTTAATATACTAAAAAACGTGTTGGTTTTAGAGCCGTTGGAACGGCTCTAAAACCACCGCTAGATAGAATGTCTCTAAATAACAATGTTGTGCAGTTGTCACGGCATTTTCACGGTTTTAATGAAGGAATTAAATTGAACGGAATGATAAATTATCTACTTGTTAGAAACGAACCGTCAGACTAAATAAACGACAAAGAACAATAATAAGTACTTAATCTTGCTTTATATTTTTAATGTTATGTCTGTATACAAAGAATTTCCTACTAGAATAGTTCTCAAGGATATAAAGCAAAGGCTTAAAGCTATATATTTATTACACCATTCTCAGCGCGTAAGCGGTAGAATAGTATTATACGGAAGTTTCGAATTTCCCGAAATCGCCAAAAATCGTCCTAGGCAAAAAAATCTTAAAAAATAAGAAATTTTGAAAATGTCCGTCTGTCTATCCGTCGGTCCGTCCGATGTCACCTTTTTATGGACACGATAACTCAAAAACGAATCATCCGATTGACTCGAAATTTTTTAGAAAAATTCAAGTTCTATGTATAAGGGGAAGATCCCTATTGCTTTGTAAATTATTCCACTGAAAACAAAAAAGTTATTATATATATATAAATAAAAAACTATAATTTTCAAAAAATTTTTTTTCGAAATTTTTCGTGTTTCGAAAATCAAATTTATTTGAAAAAAAATTTTAAATACTTTTTTGATTTTTTTTTAAAATATTTTTAATATTTTTTAAACATTTTTCAAACATTTTTCAAACATTTTTCTTTTTTTTTAAGAAATTTATTTAAAAAAATTTTTTGAAGAGTTTTTTTAAATTTTTTTTTATATCTGCCAAAAATAATGACAGCTAGCGTATATTCCAAATACAAACTTATTTGTTTTTGGAAATTTAAAACTTATTTTTTTTGCTTGTTTTTAGGCAGACACGGAGAAAAATCACTACAAATATTACAGAATTTTATATCTGCCAAAAATAATGACAGCTAGCGTATATTCCAAATACAAACTTATTTGTTTTTGGAAATTTAAAACTTATTTTTTTTGCTTGTTTTTAGGCAGACACGGAGAAAAATCACTACAAATATTACAGAACTTTATGTAAAAATATATAATTAATTATTTATCACATGTAATATGCAAAAATATATAATTTTACATAATATAATATTTTTTTTTAATTTTTCATAATTTTATATGAAATTATACACAATATATTATACAGAGCGGTCCAAAAGTCACCCCCCCCCTCTTAACTTTTGAACCAGTTGAGATATCGACTTCAAATTTGAAACTTTTAAATAAGACAACTTAAACTATCTTTTAGCATATATTTGATATTTTCAGCTCTTAAAATGTGGGCAGGGGGGCATGGGGGCACATTTTTTTAAATAGAAAGGGGGGTCATTTAATACATCTTTTTAAAGCTTATAAAATTCTCCATTTAACTACATATTTTTATATTTAAAAAAATATTTTTTTTGGGTTTAAAATGGGGTTGAAAATGGGTATTAATGTCAAAATTCCTCTAAAAAAAAAACAAATAATTTTTTAAAAATGCTTAATTTCATCATAAAAAAATGTTAATTATACTTTTAAACTAATTTTAGTTGGCATAAATAAAAATTTATAAAAAAAACTTAAAAAATCGAATGTTTTAGCACAAAAAATTGAAAAATCAAAACCTTAAAAAACAATTTTAAAAAATTTAAAAATATTAGTTTAAATAGAGAATTTTATAAGCTTTAAAACGATGTATCACACGACCCCCCTTTCCATTTAAAAAAATGTTCCCCCATGCCCCCCTGCCCACATTTTAAGAGCTGAAAACATCAAATATATGCTAAAAGATAGTTTAAGTTGTCTTATTTAAGAATTCTAAATTTGAAGTCGATATCTTAACTCGTTCAAAAGTTAAAAGGGGGGGGGTTGACTTTTGGACCGCACTGTAGAATAATTACAGTACTTTACGTTGGAAACAATGTTTACTTTTTTCTTTCTGTGATTGTTACAAAACATATTCATCATTTTATTATTAAACGAATGTTTCAATTTATTATCGAATTATGAATTTTAAAATAGAATGTCGCGGCGTTATGATTTAAACAATCAAATATAATATATAATATGTGACCTGTTACAGTAGATGTCCTTATTTTTTTTTTATTAATGTAAAATTTTTGTCCTGTTATTGGTTTTATATTTTTGGATAATAAAGTTTATTTATTTATTTAGATCCCATGGGAACTTAACCCAGTTCGAATCAAGTTGGTACAATGGTCCATGATGGGTAGGGGTCTTTACAGCGCAGTCCATTACCTCGAAACCGTTACCGCACCACCGTTACCACGCATGGACTTTACCGCGCATGGACTTGACGGCGCATGGACTTTACCACGCATAGACTTTACCGGGAAAGCCATTACCGCGAAGAAAATAACAGCGAAGGGGTCAATACGGCGCATGGACTTTAAAAACCATTACCGCGCATAATTATTTTAATTTTGTTTTTGAAGTAAAAAATATTAAATAAAAAAAAATATTAATTTAAAGAAAACAATCAAACAGTTCTAACTGATATAGCTGCTGGGTCAGGATTGTGGCCATTACTAGTTTCCTTTAAAACATTTCCGTCCGAAGTGTGCAACCGCCACTTGCAACAAAGCTCGTCGTAATTTACGCACTTACAATTTTTTATTTTTAACAGTCTTTTCTTTCCTGTATATGAAATGTTTATATACAGGTCTTCGCCCCTAGCACTTTTTATTATTTCGATCGACATGACGATTCGTACTAAACTGATTATTAATTAGCAATTTATATAAATCAGTCGATATAAATTAAAAAACAAACACACATAAAAAACTCAAACACAGATATATGGGTACATTTAGTAAACGTTCCGCTTTATCAAAAAAAATCCAAACCAAAACCAAAACTAACCAAACCAAACTGCCATCAATCCCACGCAAATACCCTTACATAAAATAAAAATAATGTATAACGATTTTCGTTGTAAAAGTCATACGCGGTAAAGACCGTTCGCGGTAATGAACTGCGCAATAATGGTCTTCGCGGTAAAGGACATGAGCGGTAATGGCTTGTCGCGGTAAGGGCATACGCGGTAATGGACTGCGCGGTAATGTTCTTCGCGGTTGTTTTATCGCTGTCCAGCGCCCGTCCATGATCCATGGACCATGAATAAAGTCTATAAAAGTGAAATTATTACGCCAAACGAAATTATCTATTTGTTTTGGTTATTTCAGATACATATAGCTTTTTAGTAAGGGACTAATTAGATAACTAGATAATTAGTTAAATTACACTAGGCAACAAATCGCAACTTTTTTTTGCCCCGATCGGAAAGTAAATTTTTCTTACTAATTCGAGGGAGTAGAATCCGAATCTGACCTTAAAAAAATTCCAGCACCTAAAATTTTTGAGATATGTCCAGGACATAATGACCATTTTTTTCAAAATCTTAAAAAAAGAGTAGGATTTTGTAAATTTTAGGGTATATTAAAAAAATACGAGGAATTCAAAAATATATATGCCAAGGACCTACTGTCACAGTAAGTACGCGAAAAAAAAATAGTTTAAAATTAAAGTGCAGAGTTTACTCAATTGCTCATTTGTGTCAAAACTATCAAATTTGTATAAACATTTTATAGGACTTAATTTGTATATTATAACATTCTCTACAAAAATATTTATACAAATATTATTTTATTTTGCTTGATTTGTTCGTAAAAAGTAAATAAATGAAAGAAAAATTAAAGCACACAGTGTAAACTTTTTTCCCGAGCTCAAAAAATATATTTTTCTTATCAATTTAAAGGCGCAGAATCCGAATTTGACCTTAAAAAAATCCAGGACATCTTATTTTTTGAATTGTAGTACAGGCAATTATGCCAATTTAAAAAATTTATAAAACAAAATATTGTGTATTTTTGTCGTTTTTTTTTAATGGTTCTACATCATAAAAATGTTACTTTATTACATAAGAACCATATTAGGTAACGTTTTTTTAGTTCATTTTTGACCCCCTAGTGATGATTTTTGACGATTTTTAGCATGAGTACGTGGAGATAAGATTGTTCCCTTATGCACCCTTCTCCTTACCACCTACCCCTACTTAGTTTTGTCACAGGATCCATTTTTTTAAACTATTTTTTTCTATAATATCTACCTTTCTACCTATGAATTTAAAGTTTCCATATTGTAAGTTGGGTATTTTTTAACTAATATTGAGTCGCCGAATCTAAATTTGTCCTCGGAAAATTTTTATCTCCCATGATTTTAAAACAAAAGTAGCCCTGATTTTTTACTAATTTTATCCCATTTTTCTCAGAAACCTTAGGTAATAGAAATATATTGAGGCCAGATTCAGCCTCAGCGACCCAAAATTAGTTAAAAAACATATGACTTTAATCAGGGCAAGAAACCGTGTTGCCTAGTGTTATCTAAGCTTATTAGCATTAAAGTACTCTGCTAAAACTTACAAACGAAGTCATCTCAAAACCAGTCAAGTTTGATTAGATTTTATAACGTTTCAACAGAATTTATTGGTTTGAATATGCTTATTTGAAACATTTAATGAATTTTAGTTAGAATTTTTTAACGGAGTATTTAAAATTTCACTGTCAAAGAACCCATTAGCAAAAAAAGAGTAAACGTTGTTTCTTTGTTTTTCCTTTTAATGCGGAAATTACTAAATTTTAATTTGTCTGCATAAAAACGTAATAAGCGGAAAGAATTCCTTTTAAATTTTTGTAAGAAAATATCCGGTTTGGGAACTCCCTTTTACGCATCTTCTGAAACAGGAGAAAACCAGAGCCTTCCTGAAGCTTTTACGCCAAGTTAAACATTCATTTTTTGAATGTCCTATTTTAATATATTTTAATGGAATATATCGGGAAAAAGCATGTCTTCTGAAAAGGGCTGGTAATGAGAAGGGGTGTCACTGTAGTGAAGTGGTTTTTTTACTATTAAATATTTTTCTACTAATGTAGTGATGTCGAATTCTTCACTAATGTTGTGATAGTGGTATATAATTCGGTTATAGCCGAGCAGATATTATAACTTTCATTATAACTTACTCATTTAGGTTGGCCATCTAATCTTCTGTCATATTTAAAGTATACCCGAGCGGAGAATATACTTAACCACTTATCACTTTATTCGGGAGCGGGTATTCTAGGAGACGGCGCTTAGGAAACAGATAAAACGATTTCTTCTTAACTTAAGAATAATATATTAAATAAATGTGAATAAATTCTCCAAGAACATGAAAGATCAATTCTTACTTCTAAGTCCTATTTCTATGCAAAGCCCTTAAATTCTAATTTCCATTATATATTAGTTTTCCATTAAATACTACTAACTTAAAACATTCTATGTTTGAAATCCCAACTATTCGCAATCATTTTCAAATCCCAATTTATTTTCCACATTTTTCTTAGTGTATATTAAAACTGGTTCGTATAAGTCATTTAAATTATTTTACAAAATATTTTTCAAAGTTAATTAATATTCGTCAAAATTTCTATCAGTGTTCATACTATCAATATTTATAAGTGTCCAAAATTATTTTTATGTCTGATAAAACGAGTCTCAAAGTTTAAAAACTATTTTTAATTCAAGAATAAATCTCAAAATTAATTCTCACAGAAACTACATTTTCACTTTTGAAACTGGCGTGGAGGCAGTCTAACTAAAACTGGATAAAAATGAATCTTTTCATGAGTTTATATAGCTAATAAGAAGGTCACTAGTTAAATTTATTTGACAATGCTATTAGCGCAAAATATCTACAAAGATTCTGCGCATATTTAATTACCCCGACAAAAGAGTTTCAGTCTCAACAATTTGCAAACTAATTGCTATTTCTGACATCTGAAACGATCATTTTAACCATAAATTCAATTTTTATAAACAATTTGGACTACTAGAAAACTTTTAAGTTATACCGACAAGAATTACCGAGGAGGGGTCCGATCAAATGTAGGACACACCGAACTCTTCCGAAACCGAATCTCGTGAAGCCAGATTGTATCATAGCGCAATATTAAAGAAATATTATTTTAAAATTTTAACAACATATAAAATATTCAGATCATAACATCACATACTAGCATGGTATTTTTTTTGCATATTTAAACTTTTTGTTTCCGACCCCTGTTTCTTTTTTTTTTTTCATAAACTGTTTAAATACACCAAAATAAGTAATTTGGGCAAATGTAAAAAAATCGTAGGGGCCGATCGTCTTTTTAACGTCTTTTCTAATTTATTATCATATAATATGTACCTACAGTGCACTGCAGTGGTGGCATTAAATATCGGACAAACTATTTTTCATAGATTATAGTGGGTCTTGTGTCATATTTTAGAAAACATCAAAATATGTCATATGTTTGTTTATTTTTTGCTGTTATACGAGTAGTTTGTAAAAAAAGTGTTTTTTATCTTTAAAATGAGTTTGCTTATCGTGGAAATTAAAGAGAAAAAATGCTCAGTCGTCCTTAGTATTAGGAGATATGCATATCCATATATGGATGAGATTCAATTTTACTGAATACAGTTCAAGAAATAGATAGATAGATAGATAGATAGAGATAGATAGAAAAAGTCTTAAAAAATGTTTTATTGAGAAAATATTAGGTTCTTATATCAAACCGAAAAACAATCCTCGGTGGTCAAAATCTACATTGATGGTGAAGCAATTTTTAATAATATAAAAAAAACCTAGAAAAATAAGGTGCAGTTGCCGTATACTAGGATTTTTTTTTTTTTCGCTTACCTCAGTGAGGCTCTTCAGTAATGAACTCTTAAACTCAAATCCATTTCAGTAGAAAATTTATAAAACCTTGTGAGTTTTTAGCTGTACTGAAGAGAAAAATGAATATTAAACACATATTCTTTACCGGTATAGTACAATTTTGATCCAAAGAATATTAATTTTATTATTATTTAAATAATTACAACATTTGTGTAAAATTTGATAAATCAATAAATATTAATTTATTAATTTAATATTTTTTGACAGTAAACTTCAACTAAATAATCCAGTTATGTCAAAACGAAGTAACCTAGTTTTTAATTTTTAAAATAATCCCATGTTAATCCATGATAAAAATGACACGAATTTTTTTGAGGTTGTCCCGATATTTATTGCCACAACTGTACCCTTAAGAGACCTCCTGAGGGTCGTAGCTCATTTACGGCGCATTTTCGGAACAACCTTTATAGGTACTTTTTTTCATTCTTAAAATTCAAAAAGTTATTTCTAAATAACCCTGTATGTATGTGAAAGTTCAGTAAAAGTATATAGAAGTTAGCTGCCCTCTGATTTATGAGTAATATCAAAATGAAAATTATTCACCACAGCAAGTCTTTCATCAAATTTAAAAAGACAATCCAGATCACCCAAATCTAATTTTAAAAATTTCTTTCCCCTTAAAACGCAGCGAAACGTTTTAAACAAATTCGCCCTCCCCCCTAGAGCGTTACGTGATACTTGAATGTTCCCTAATGGGTTGATAGTGGTATTCGCTGGGTTATATTATTGGGGATGTTGAAAAAGCCAACTGCGTTATTAAATGTCAATTTTATTCCTTAAAAAGCTAACAAGGCAAGTTTTACCAAGGATTTATAAATATATTTTTAGAAAGATTCTTAAAAAATCCAAAATTTGTTTTATCAAGAAAGTTATTTGTTCGTCCCAAAATAAATCATTTTCTGCACAAATGCAGGAGCGTTATGTTACCAATTTTGTACATTTTGCTTTATTAATAAAAAATAATTACATCTTACCTTAAACTTTGAGATCATAGGAACTGAAATCCATTTAGGTACTTGAACAATGTTTACGCATTAGTTATTCTTCATTTTTAAAGGTAATTACTCCAAGAACAGTAAAAAAACGTTTATTTAACTATTCTAGAGCATAATTATTGGTATTTTGACTACTCTGTTATTAAATAACGAAAATTTCTTTCACATGTAAAAATAATTAAAATTTCAAAGTAAAATGTGAGGTTAGACCTACTAAAAAAAAAAAACGTATTATTGAAGGTCAGATCTCGTTCATAATGCAATAGTGGCCATGAACACAATGTATAGTGCAATAGTGATCCACCAATTTTTTTCTCTAAGAAAGTAAAGAAGGTAAAATAAATTTGTTTGTCATACATTAACTTAATGTTGGTTGTGTCTAAAAACCCTAACAGAAAAATTTTAAATAAAATAATGCGTCCTAGATCAAAGATTAAAAAATCGGAGAAATTGAAATAGCCATTATCTCGATATTTCCATAAAGTGAGATGGGCCACTCTTGCACTATACGCCTCATTTATAAGCATGGTACTATAGTATTTATGTAACAGATTTATTAAAATAACTGTTTATGGAGTCGAACATACGTATTATGATCGCTCTACATACATATGAATAACATCTGTTTTGCGGCAGTCCTGTTATATTTATTTTTGCTTCACTTATTCACGTAAATAATGTAAATATTTCTGCGTACATGGAGAGTTTGTTTATGATAATGCAGTCAGGTACGGCCATCCATACTTGAAATAATCACGTAGTGTAGAAAATGGTACTGTATTATCAGGAAATCAATACAAATATTACAGTACAAAGGAGGTACAGAGCAAGAAATTCCGATCTTCCGATAGTATAGGAAAACGATTTGCACTAATAATATTATGTGCATTTCCTTGATCTATCAAAAACCTTTAATTAACATAAAATAATAATAATAAACTTCCTGAAACTAAATATCTAATAAAAACGTGAATGATTTGAGATAATTATGAAATCGTGTAGCTTGGAAGCTGCTTGTTGCCATAAAACTATAAAAAACTAAATACAGATTTTAAAATCGATTTAAAATGGCCATTTATCTGTTCGCGCCAAAAAAATAAATGCTTGATAACGCCAGCAGTAGTATCTGCAATTTTTATTACGCACCCTAAAGATATCGAACTAATTTCATGTGGTTATCAACATTACAATTTTTTTTTTTTGGTAACTATATATGTAACTTTGTAATTTCTTTAAGATATTTATTCAGGCAAAATGGTCCAGAATAATAATATACAGTCGATCAAGTAACAGCGTGTCGCCTATAACCTGTAGTCGGTAAGAGAAAGCTCTACTTTTTTTTTTCGGGGATATACTTTAGTTCCTGACCGACAATGCTTTGTACATAGAGATTTTTTCTGAATTTTTCTGAACCTTATGCTTACACATCACGGTTCGAGGCTGTCTTCCTCTGTTTGCACCCGAAAGGTCCCAAAATGACGCCTACAGCGGCTGCAAAGTATATGGGAAAGTCAAAGACATTCTTCAACAACTGGGTGAAACGATACTCGAAAACAAAAAATGTTGACGACTTACCAGATAGTGGCTCAACAGGAAAGGTGTCGGCTAAGCACGAAAAAATGATTTTAAACATGTTTTCGCAGAATCCTCAATTAACCCTGTGCCAAGGGGCAAAACAACTGATGCAGAATGGTTTGGATATATCACATGAAATAATACTAACTCATCTCCAGGCTCACGACTTAAAGTGGCGAAGTACAATAAATAAACCTTTGGTGAATAAAACAGAGAGAAAAACGACTCGCGTGGGCCAAGGGAAACATCGATCGAGACTGGAGCAAGGTTATTTTTACAGATGAAGCTTCCTTTTGGGGTTACATTATCACCCCCGGGCTTGGACATCCTCCACCAACCGATTGGTCCAGCGAACCGTGAAACACCATGTTTGGGGGTGTCTCTCGGAAAAAGGTTTTGGATTTTTATTTCTCTTTACGTACAACTTGAACGCTGAAAAAATGGGCGAGATTTACAAAAAAGCTCTTATACCGACTGCCAAACATTGGTATGGCAATTAAAATAAGCAGTGGATCCTCCAAGAGGACAACGACCCCAAACATCGGAGCAAATTGTGTACCCAGTGGAAGAGGATATCCGACATCATCACGCTGGATTGGCGACCCACTAGCCCGATGCAAACCCCATTGAGAATGTGTGGTCATTCATTAAGCAAAAGCTTCGCAGGAAAAAGGTATACACATTAAAGCAGCTATCACGAAAAACTCAGGTAATATAGAGGTTTTTGCTCAAGGAATATGCAAAAAAACTCGTTCAAAGTATGCCCCGACGATGCCAGGCGATCATTGACGCAAATGGAGGCTGGACAAGTTACTAAGTTATTTGCATTGATCTATAATTCGTTAACTGTAATTACGTGTAAAAAGAATAGTATAAATATATTTTTAAATAAACAATACGAGACACGCTTTTACTTGACCGACTGTAGACCGATATACATACTGCACTGACTATGGTTACCCACAAAAAAATCATTGATATCATCTACCGTCTCAGATTTAGGAGCTCCGCTCGGCTTTAAATGATTTAGCATCAGTAAACTGCAGATAAATTATATTTCCTGCCAGCACTCGGTAGATACTTTTTTGCAGTAACTTTAATGGTTATATCCTCGGTTATATCATAATATTCCAATGGTCATATTGGAAGTATTTCGTCTTTTTATACCATCTTTTATTTACTGTATTATAATATGCCTACTTCAAATTATATACAGGTATAAAGATAAAACGTGTGGATGCATTTTATTGCATACAATTTAACGACCAATATAAAATATAGTGCATTTTTTCCCGTCAGTTGGCGGCTATGAATGAATTTTCCAGCTCGCCTGCAATAAAGCAGGACAAACCGAAAACATGGTACGAATATTTATATCATATTACAAACGTACTATTAAAATTATGCATAGCTAAAAATTAACACTTAGTTTAGTTTAACAATCAATTAAATACGATTGTTTTGTTTACCTTTTAATTTATATACTTGAGATTTTCAAGGAAATTAAATGGAAATGCTACCGAAACTCACAAAACATTTTTCAATTACCACGGGGGTAAAAACGGTCTGGTTGTTTTACCTGCAATAAAAGGGTGAATAATGCTAAAATATTTTTCTGGTTAGTGCAATCAAAATTTCGTATACCCCAACCAGATAAGCTTGCGGATATTTTTAGTTTGCCAATTAAAATAGATTCGAATATTGGATGTGCGAATACACTGCGTAGTTTATTTTATAAAACATAACTATATTCTATACACAAACATATACTATTCAAACCTGTTGTAAAAATATTTACTGTGCAATTTTTAATTTACTATCTTGCTTGAAAAAACAGACCATAGTACTTACGTTTAGAGCGTGGCAGAAGCCTGCATATCCCTGCATTCATATGAAGAAGTAGTAAGAATGGAATTTGAATTTTGAAATTTAATGTATAATTTCCGTCTATCAAGAAATTGACGAATGACATCTGAAGAAGCTTTATAGTATAATTGTAACACTCGTAATGTTAAAATACCTAAATAAAGGTCCATGTAAAGAGTATAAACAAATAAACAAATAAAAAAAAACAAATAAACAAATGGTTAATAAATTTTTGCGCAAAAATTTAGCGTGTATCTTTTTTAAATTCATTTGCAATAAAATAAACTAATCTGGTATAGTTCTCCGCATAAAAGAAAGTCTCCGACAAAAGTGGGACGAATCATTCGCGCTCTCTTCTTTCCGTCAAGAACGTTATAAGGCGTGTGTGCCTACAACGGGCCTCTCACTTGCACACACATTCAAAACATATTTCCCGTGGCTACAGATCCGTGCGTCAAACTATATTATACCTATACTGCCCTACTACGCTAGAAAACAGTAACTCCATTTGTCGCATAGCAGCGTTTTCAAAATATTACATCAGAGTTGACGTGAAAACGTTTTTATGCGACAAATGGAGTTACTGCTTTCTAGCGTAGTAGGGCAGTATAGATATAGGTATAGGCATTATAGGTATAGGTATAGGCATTATAGATAATAGGTCTATAACTTGATAAACCGGCTGGAGCGAAAGGGGTTAAAACAACCTGTAAGACCCATTTAAACGAATTGTGTTTCATAATTTTTTTTTTCTTGGAAAACATATGGGATACTTTAAAAATATCAAAATTATATAAAGACTTATTTCAATAGTCAATTTTCACTTTTGTTCAAAATAAATCTGTTGCTTGGTCCACCCTGATGTAATATTTTGAAAACGCTGCTATTGAGAAATTGATATTGGCCCTTTTAGAACCAAGCCAAAGAAATAAATTTGAAAAAATATGCGATAATTGTTTTAAGTAGTAGTAGTAGTAGTAGTAGTAGTAGTACTGCCTTCCTAAGCTGAAAGGTCCTATCTGTGTATGTTAAACCTATGTAGATAGGACCTTTCAGCTTAAGACGGCAGAGTAGTAGTAATCATATAGTTTTAAAACGTGCTATAATTGTTTTGAGCAAAGAACTTTTACCTCAAGAAGTTATTTCAGACTAATGTTTATGAAGGTGTCATCTTTTTGTTTGTTTGCTTACATAAACGTACGCGATACTGCTTCTGGTGTAAACATAAGTATCGCTAGTTTTGACCTTCTGGTGACCAGAACGATGTTGCGTAATTTTCACATTATCATTATGATAAATCTTTATACCTAAATTAAAGTTTAAACAAACCATATTTCCATTAGTATTTATTTATTAGCACTTTAATAAAAACATATTCTGTACATATTATGTATGAATAAAATTGAGGTTATGTATTGCTTGACAATGTTTACGACATTAGACTGTGAGTTTACACATTCAATGTCAATGTCAATATCTCTTTCATCAACTTTTTCTGTAAAGTTTTTTAATGAATAAAAGAACAATAAATAAAGAAAATGGGTGCAGTTGCTTAATAAGAAGATAGATAATATGGGAAACATAAAGATTTATTAGGAACTAAAGAAAAAAGAAGAAAATTTAAAATTTACTGTCAGAAACATAATATTTAAAATTTTGGATAATTTTGTATGCCTAAATTAATGGGGAGTCCCTAGCACAAGCTTAAAGCTTATTTGGGACTCGCCATGACTTTGTAATATTTTGCTTAATAAATAATAATAATAATTCTTTCTCTCTCTTTACGCGTACTAAGTGTAAACAATAGTCACTCCCCACCAGCCCATCACCGTAGTTGTTTCACGCTTCAAACAAAGCATACGGTAGATTTCATCATGTTCATTCTTGAGGTAAAAGTTCTTTGGTTTTGAGTAATAGTATAGTTTTAAAACGTGCAGTTACGTTAGATGCGCTGATACTGCAGATTAGAACAGGATGGCACGCGGAACTTGGCTAAATCTGTAAAATGACCTTGAACTTCCAGCTCGCGCGATCGTATTTATATAAAAAGCCTGCTAGATATCGTTCGAAGCTTTCCAGCATCCTTTAATCTCGTCGTTGCAAACTTTGCTGAATTTTCAGATTTAGTTCACTGCTAAATCTACGGTCATAAATAATGTAGCACTCTGAAAGATAGTTTTAAGTTTTATTTTTTATTTTCTTTTAAAAACTACCTAACAATCTGCCTGAAAAAAAAATTGACTGAAAAATATTTTATAATCGATTTTATCTAAAAGCGCCACTTTTTGTATAATAAACCTGTAGGAAAAGTTAAATTTTTCGGCCTAGGCTGAAAAGTAAGTTAGTCGCCGCTGATTGGGTGATTGATATTGAAACTGTTTAGAACTCAACTCAAATGTTTTTAGGGCAATTGCTGGATATATTCAAAAGAAATAAATTGACATAAACTTATTGCCCTAATTAAAACTAGTATACATGCAAAAGCTCGTCGCTCTAGCTTAAAGGGTACCAGAGTTATTAATTAAAAGCCTTATTTTTATTACAGCTCTCCGAGCCAACCTTTATGGGCCTTTTTTACATTTTTGGATGTAGAATCACTTCTTAAACTTTGGTATGCCAGTTTCTGATTAGAAATCGACTGTAAAATATCACTGGTCGACAAAAAAAACATATGCCTCCATTTTGTCTGATATATCATTTTCGATGTACTTTTTGATGCTGAACACGAATTTGACCTACTGAAAACTTAAATCTAAAATCCGTTTTCGCATAATTAATGAGTATTAAAAAATGAACAAATTAAGCTATGAAACAAATTAAAATCTTTAGTAATAACTGAGGAATAGGCATTTAAAAAACGTTTAACTTTTTTTAAGTTTTTTGAACTTTTCTCGAAAACCGTTAAAGATATCCAAAAAGAAACAAAATATTTTTAAAATCTGCGTAAAAAACTGCATCTTATAGATGTATAATATTTGTGGAATAAAAATTTTGTAGGGCCGATAACAACGATATTTGACCTTTTTTCAAAAAAGCAGTAGCATTTATCTCAGAATCCCTAACCAAACTTAACAAATGGAGGTCAAATTCGTGTTCAGCATTAAAAAGTACATCAAAAATGATATATCAGACAAAATGGAGGCATGTGATTTTTTTTGTCGACCAGTGTATTTTATAATCGATTTTATCTAAAAGCGCCACTTTTTGTATAATAAACTTGTACGAAAAGTTAAATTTTTCGGCCTAGGCGAAAAAGTAAGTTAGTCTCCGCTGATAGGGTGATTTATATTGAAACTGTTTACAACTCAACTCAACTGTTTTTAGGGAAATTGCGGTTATCAAACTCGAGTGGCAATCTACATAATCGCCCTGAAAAACAAATTTTTCATCTTTTCATCTTACTATTTTTTGCATTCGGATTTGAACTCGGATTTAAAGTATTATGAACAATTAAGAAAATAAAAAAAAATGGGTGCTAAAAATAACGGTCTGTCAGTCTGTTTGTACCTTATATGTGGGTTTGAATGCTCCTTAAATGCGCAATTCGAGAACACTAAATTTTTGAATAATATTCCTCGCACCCGTACGATTAATTTTACACCAAAAAGATCAAAATCCGTCGGGCGCTTTTCGAGAAAACTTTAAGTTTGTGCAAAAAGCGGCAAAACGCCAAGGTTTTATAGCAGAATTTTTTGTTTCGCTCAAATACTTGCTATTTTTTCAAAATATTTCTTCTGTGGTAATTTAAAATCTTATGGTATATTCAAAAAATTATTGAAGAGTGCTTAAAAACGTCTTATGAAACGATTTTTTATAATATTTTTTCTTCTGAAGACCAAAAGCAATACCAACCAAAAAATTTAATTTTTTATTCGTCTTTTTTTTATGGAAAGTAAAAATGCAATAAAAAAATAAGAGTCATAATAAAGCTAATTTCGACACATTTGAGTGTCATAAAGCAAATTTTATAAAACGGAAACCGTGAAGATATTATTTAATTTTTGCGTTTATACTTATCAAGCGTTCTTAAGAAATAATTATAGTTAGTTTCCAACGCGTTGAAATGCCGGCCACAACAGATTTTTTTCAAAAGGATTTATATTCTGTGTTGATACTTTTGGTAAAATAAACGTATTTTTTCTCGATTTACGTCATAATCGCATAGCTTTTTAGAATAGAAAAAAGTACTACACGGAAAGAAATTAGTGGGCTCTGCGCTATACATTATAAGATATTTGGTAACAGTGGCAAATTATAGTGATTTAAGCTATAGATTATAAGGGACACAATAACTAATAATGTTAAAAATAAATTGGAAATGATTATATATATTACAGACACGATTATATTTATTACAGGCACTATTATAAATTTACAGAAATTTTATTATATTATAAAAATTATTAGCACGGACAATAATTAAATCTATTTAAGCTATAAATGCCATAATATTTGTTATATTTTATTATTCACTAAACAATTAAAGTATTTCATATAAATTTTTACACTGACTGCCATAATTGTAAGAGAAAGCCTTGTATTTATATAATAAGCGATTATAATTTGCTTGGTATGTGTGTTATAGCGCTCCTAGCTATAATTTTTTTTTCCGTATATATGGAAAAACAAAAGGGTTTTATAATATCTTCAAAAAGACCTAGTGCTTTAATGTCAACAATAATAAACCCAAATTTATGCTTAATATTAAGTAGAACGTAGATAAAATATATTTACTGTTTGCATTTTATAAAGTTTACCGTATGACACCTACATGGGTATCGTAATGAGCTTCATTATGACACCTCGTGTTTTTTTGTATTTGACCACGTTTCATAAAAAATAGACCATTAAAAAAAAATTTTGTTGGTAGGGTTTTTAAACTTTAGGAGAAAAAATAGTATAAAAACTCTTTTCATAATAGGTTTTTAGGCACTAGTCATTTATTTCTTTAACATACATACAATGTAAAATTACCAGGACAGAAATATTTTGAAAAATAACCAATCATTTAAGCAAAAAAAATCGTATTATAAGACCTTGGTTTTTTTCCGGTTTTTGCACAAATTTGATATTCTCAAAAAGCGCCCGACAGATTTTGCTCTTTTTGGTGTCAAATTAATTCTACGGGTGCGGGTAATATTATTTAAGAGAAAAATTTAGTTTTCTTGATTTTCGCATTTAAGGTGCATACAAACCCACCGTGTATAACTTTTAATACAGCTAGCTGTATACATTAAAATAAAGATAGCTATAGCTATAGCTATAGTAAACATTACAGATGCGACAGTAAAACGGTAGGTTTAGTCCTGAGTAAAATAACGTTTGGACTTTTAGTTTAACTATATAACTATATATAGTTTAGTTGAATTTAGTTTATTATTTAGTCTTTCTCGGACCTTTTAGGTGTTTTACACCATAATCGACTGACATGATTACAAATAATTTAGAATATAAAAGGTGTCCCAGAATATTTCCAAAATCTCATCAAAATAATGACACAAGTTCATATAAAAATTTTGGCTACGGCTCCCCTTACTCTAAGATATTTGCCCCCATAGATCAAATTTTTTGGATAAATTCTTTTATTTTTAGTATTTTTTAATATTTTTTTTAGTGTTTTTTTTAGAGAAACTTACTTTCGTTATGGTTTCAAACCCCTAAGTTTTTTATGGTAAGAAATTTTAGACTTTCGATTACTTTTTTTACATTCTGTGAGAATTTTTTATCAAAAAAGTACTCTACGCAAAATTCGATAAAATGAAGCGTTTTCGAGAAAAAGGCACTTCTTGGATCTAAAGGCGGGAGGACCGTAAAAAATATCTTTATATTATTTCAAAAATGCTATAAATTATCAAGCGAGATTTGTTTGTCCTGTCACAAAAGAAAATAAGTACTAACTTCTTACGGGCCCATAAGAACATGCAAAATACGTATTTTTTGATCACGGATTAGGATTACTTACTTCGTCACTGATGAATTATCAGCTAGATATAGGTTCTTTCAAACTGATCAAAAACCATAATCACAAAAACAACCAACAACGAAAATATTTGCTTGGCAACACTGTTATTTCCCTAGGTACTGCTCACAGCGTGCATTTGCATTTCATTGCATAGATGGTTATTGGCGATGGCTTAACTAAAATAATGTACCTTGGGGTCAAGTGTCTTTATCGTAGTTTATTGAGTTTTACTTTACTTCCTTCTTTGGATATCGCTAGCATTTACAGTAACTTTACTGTTTTAATATGCATAGAATTGAAAATCATTGAAATTTTATCTTTTTTATTGCTTTTGGCTATTCAGAAAGTATTTTTATTGCCAATCATTGAGATTAAAATAATAATATAGTAAAGCTTTTAGGTATACGACATAGTCTAGATAGAAAATTATTCTATTATAGGTATTTTATCTATTATAAAATATTCTATAAGTTTTGATTAGCCCCTTCTGGTCAACAAAAAAAAAAACAATTTATTTGTTACTTGAATAAAGTTATGTGTCTTATTAAGATCCTGTTTATTCGTACAAAACCTTTTTCATTGAACTGAGAAAATGTTCAAAACGTTCTTATTTTTAGCAAATTTATAAAAATTTTACATTACTGAAACGCTGTCCAAGATTGGTACGTTTACCTTATAGAAATATTCTGTCGGAAATGTACAGAATATAGGTTAAAAAAACTAGAAGAAAGGGCTCTATGATTGTTCTTAATTAAATAAAAAACAACAATTGCAGTATTGTGTAGTCTGTAGACTACCTAATGATTTTATCTAAAACCAGTCCATTAATCATAACAGCTATAAACCTAGGTTTTCACGCCATGATAAAATCAATACGTGACATTATAATTTCAAATAGTTGAAAACCTGTATTTAATTCTTCTGTTTCTTTCTATTTCGTTGAAAAATTCAACAACTTATACAGACATAGAAAATATTAATAAAAACTTAGTGCGTAAAATTTAGATAAAATTTCTCATAAGTTTGTTCATCTGCAAGCATGTTAAGTAATTTAATCAAATGTTTTGCTTGATTGAAGTTGAATAAGTTTCTTACTAAGACCAAGAGGTTAAAAATTAAATCAACTAAAAGTTCTTGGTTTAAGTAATAAATTTTGTTGTATTGAATTTTAAAGAAACTTGAAAGATAGCAAGTAGATATTTTTACTGTGTAATTAAAATACTAATAAAATAAAATTAAAAAAAGTTTTTAAAGCTAAAACCCTTCGTCATTAAGTACGTATTACGTACCTATAACAAAAAAGTAGAAAACAAGATATTTATACAAATTTACAAATACGAGATTTTTAAAAGAAGTGTTTTGGAATTTTTAATTTTTTGAGTTTCGGCAACATTTCCAAAACTCTTAAATTTTATATAAAATTTTATTGTCAACCGAGTTAAGCATGTGTACCAAATTTTAGCTTTCTAAGTGTATTCTAAGTGGGTAAAACAGGTGTCCGCCTTTGCGAAGCATCGACGAAGTTACGCGAGTCGCACCCGAACTGGTATGATCTTTTACCACACATTCGCAACTGAGTCACTGTAGGTTTTATTGAATTTCCAGTATAATTTACCTAAACACCAGGATATTATTTAGGTAATAATAAATAATATATCCCAGAGAATGTATAGAATAAACACATCAATAAAGCTGAAAGGTTTTAGTGTAGAATCAGAACAAGATGGTGTCCAGAAAGTTTAAAAATATAGGTTATCTACCCAACCTTATTATAGTTCAAATTAAATATCTTTAAATATAGGTGAAGGTCATTCTTCAGTGGACTTTTTGACAGATTTCAAAATGTAAACAAAACCAAAATAGTTCTGAAATAATTGCCGATTTTTTGTGGAGTAACGCTTACTAACTAAGCTAGGGGAATATGTATTTCTCTCTCTTTTTAACTCATCAATTAAACAGAGAAAGAGTAACATACTGGTTAACCGGCGTTACCACAAAAAATTGACTAATGTTTCTCTTTATTAAAGAGCTATTTATATTAGCTGACATAAGTGTTGCAACTAACCAAACAATATAAAATATAGGTATAAAATTCGCAGACTTAATAGGTTATGTTATGTCATGTGAGTAAAATCAAAAGATATCCCGCTAAGATGAAAAATCAACGTGCCCGAGGATTTTTTCTAAAAAATCGAGTTATGGAATTACTTTAATTTTAAAATTCCACACTGTATATTCTAAACCATGTAAAGGGTGATCTCGTAATTGTTCTCGAAAATGGCAAGGGATATTAAAAAAATTCAGGAACCATGTTTTATAGTCTTACCTGTACTACAAGTTAAATAACATATGACGCTTTCATAATAATACTTGTTGGCCCTGTGGCAACCTCTATAATTTTTCCCCATGGTAAACGATTTTTTATTTATGAAGTTAAAAAAATTAGAATAGTTCAGTTTCATGTCTTTTTTTCTGCGCTCATTTGTTTTCTAGTTATGGGCTGTCAAAATGTACTTAAAAAAGTTTCAATTGCTTTATTTTTAGCTTTATAAATACTAATTCATTTTAATAAGCAAACAATTTAAAAAAAGTCCTAAGTGCCATCACAAGGCTTATTATCCATTATTTAAAAACTGGATTACTATATTTGTGATTTGTGAGATGCAGGCAAGCATTTTATTAATTTTTGCCTATTTGTTCTGGGCGATAGACTTATCTTTCTCTTTCTTAAATAAAAGTATTTTTATTAATAAACCCTGGTATAGTATCAACAATAAACTGCAACTTAGCAACAATCAAAAATATATCAAGAGAATAATACGAGGGCATATCAAAAAAATTAAAGAAATACATATTTATTTTATTACAAATAGTTAAATAAATATAAGGCACAAAACGAATATGCAAGAATTAATATAATGCATGCCTGCATCTTACAAATCACAAATGAAGTAATTCAGTTTTTAAATAATGGATAATTCGAGTTGAGATGGCGCTTATAACCTTTTTTAAATTAATTAATATTTATAAAGCTAAAATGAAAACTAAATTAAATTGTTTGATATTTACAAATTTAAAAAATCTATATAAAACATTTTACTATTCCTTAAAACGACTTTTGTTTGATTAACGCAGTCGTCCCTCCGAAGTGACTGATCGATTTCGTGCTTTTTAGCACTCTTCAGAGCCACATATCGGTAGTAGGGACAACTACGAAAATCAAATCCTTTCCATATATCTCTATATAGAGTTTAAAAATCGTTGTAAGGAAAAGCAAAAACAGCTAGCGACATCTACTGCTAAAAGCAGAGACTGGATAAACCTATCGATAGTCCAAAAAAGGAAGCAGTTATTGGTTTCAAGAACCTATTGCACGCTGTCGATAGGGGGCAGATTAATCAATGCCACGGTGGACATTGCCGCCAATTGAATCCTAAACGCTAGGAGGTCACCTTTTACAGTTGTATCTGAATTAATAAGCTAAATTAAATTGTTTGATATTTACAAATTTAAAAAATCTATATAAAACATTTTACTATTCCTTAAAACGACTTTTGTTTGATTAACGCAGTCGTCCCTCCGAAGTGACTGATCGATTTCGTGCTTTTTAGCACTCTTCAGAGCCACATATCGGTAGTAGGGACAACTACGAAAATCAAATCCTTTCCATATATCTCTATATAGAGTTTAAAAATCGTTGTAAGGATATGTGGCTCTGAAGAGTGCTAAAAAGCACGAAATCGATCAGTCACTTCGGAGGGACGACTGCGTTAATCAAACAAAAGTCGTTTTAAGGAATAGTAAAATGTTTTATATAGATTTTTTAAATTTGTTAATCAAACAAAAGTCGTTTTAAGGAATAGTAAAATGTTTTATAAAATGAAAACATTTCAAACTTTTTTAAAATCTGCAATGGTTAAAAAAATTGGAACAGTTAATTAAGTAAATTTTGACAGCCTATAACTAGAAAACAAATTAGCGCAGAAAAAAAAGATATGAAAGTGAACTTTTCTAATTTAAAGATCTTTTAATTTCATAAATAAAAAATCGTTTACCATGGGGAAAAATATAGAGGCGTCATTAGGTATTTAACAGGTGAGTCTATAAAACATGGTTTATGATTTTTTTTAATATCCCTTACCATTTTCGAGAAAAATTACGAGGCGGGAATTCTGGATCACCCTGTACAGTAAAATCCATACACCTGCTAGTCTAATTTGTAAATATTAAGAATGTAACGTATGAACATAAATTATTCATACATTTATGTTATTAATATGTTAATTAGAAGTGTGCAGTCCATAAATAATGATAATTTTATACCGGTATTGTTTAGAGCATAAATTCTGTAAAATATTCAAAAAATAGACTATAAAATTCCGGCCCACAATGTTCGTTAATCGACCCACGATTTTTCTAATTCTTTCAAATTCTTATCCGTTATACACATTACGAGATATTATTATAGGATAAATACCAAAATAGTAATTATATAGCAAGGTAGAAAAGACATTTTTCATATCCGAGCGTATTAAATCCCGAGCTGCGTAGCATCGGGGGATTTTAGAGTGCGAGGCTATAATAGTCTTCTCTACCGTAGTTTATATATTAGTTTTTTCACTACTAGCACTAATTAACTATTTTTATTCAAATAATAAAATAAGTTATTAATAGAAACAATATTTCTTGAAATTTTCATAAAAATCAATTTGATCAATGACATTTGCTTAAATAAATACTTTTAACTGACGTTTAAAAATTTAGTTTTTTTTATTTTTTTTTTTTTCATAATATTTAGCTAATTATTGATTGTATTAATTGGTAATAATTAAAATTAATTATATTTAATAAATAAAAAGTTATTTAAAGCTATTTTCTTGGGTTTAATTAATAAAAATTGCATAAAGAACTGAAACATCTAAAGTGTCAGTAATCAATTGTTTATAAAATTTAGTCCTACTAGGAGAAAAAAAAAATATTAATGCTATAGGTTACTGTTTTCTAGCTTAGTAGTATATAAAATAATGGTTTTGGTTGACGTTTAATAATTAATTTGTACTTTGAGCAACAGATATAACCTCAAATTTTAAATTTAGAGTCATATGTTGAAAGCCCACAAAAAAAATGTTTTCTGTGCTGTGGTTGAATCCCATCTATTTTTATGTATTTTGGGATGCTGAACACGAAACTGCCATAAAAAAAGGCAACTCATGAGCTCATTATTTTGCTACACTGAAATTGCAGACTAATAATATGAGGTTTTCACCACGATTTGCCTTTTTTATGATAGATTCGTGTTCAGGATCCCAAAATACATAAGGATAGGTGGGTCTCAACCCCAGCACAGACAATTTTTTTTGTGGGCCTTTGTAATTGGTCCTTCTTTAAACCTTATGGATGTACAATGTACATGTACATTGTATTCTTTAAACCTTACGGATGTACAATGTTAATGTACATTGTATACGTACTTGACGATTAATCATTGGCATTTTTTTATATTCACACCTTAAATAAAACAACAGTATTTCGATCTTGGACTTTTTCCAAAAATTGCTAATATGTCAATAATGTGTTTAATATATTAATTAAATAAATAGGTAACATATTTAATGCTTATTTATTTAATGATATGGTTAATACTAAAATAAAATATTATAATAGATAAAATTTCAGGTCATATTTAACATAGTAAAACCATTGTATTCAATAAATTTTTAGTTCTACAATTTGAGTTTTATTTATATTTGTTTTGACACTGCCGTGCGCAATATTTGTTATCGTGAAATAATATATTATTATTATATCTATTAACTAGATCCATCGCAGGGATAAGTAAATTATTGATTAAAACAAAAGTCCCATAATTTTTAGTTCTACAATTTGAGTTTTATTTATATTTGTTTTGACACTGCCGTGCGCAATATTTGTTATCGTGAAATAATATATTATTATTATATCTATTAACTAGATCCATCGTAGGGATAAGTAAATTATTGATTAAAACAAAAGTCCCATAATTTTTAGTTCTACAATTTGATTTTTATTTATATTTGTTTTGACACTGCCGTGCGCAATATTTGTTATCGTGAAATAATATATTATTATTATATCTATTAACTAGATCCATCGTAGGGATAAGTAAATTATTGATTAAAACAAAAGTCCCATAATTTTTAGTTCTACAATTTGAGTTTTATTTATATTTGTTTTGACACTGCCGTGCGCAATATTTGTTATCGTGAAATAATATATTATTATTATATCTATTAACTAGATCCATCGTAGGGATAAGTAAATTATTGATTAAAACAAAAGTCCCATAATTTTTAGTTCTACAATTTGAGTTTTATTTATATTTGTTTTGACACTGCCGTGCTCAATATTTGTTATCGTGAAATAATATATTATTATTATATCTATTAACTAGATCCATCGTAGGGATAAGTAAATTATTGATTAAAACAAAAGTCCCATAATTTTTAGTTCTACAATTTGAGTTTTATTTATATTTGTTTTGACACTGCCGTGCACAATATTTGTTATCGTGAAATAATATATTATTATTATATCTATTAACTAGATCCATCGTAGGGATAAGTAAATTATTGATTAAAACAAAAGTCCCATAATTTTTAGT
This sequence comes from Brachypterus glaber, assembly GCA_958510825.1. Lineage (NCBI taxonomy): Eukaryota > Metazoa > Arthropoda > Insecta > Coleoptera > Kateretidae > Brachypterus > Brachypterus glaber. The sequence continues at coordinate 88,214,435 of OY294045.1, read as the reverse complement.
TCTACAATTTGAGTTTTATTTATATTTGTTTTGACACTGCCGTGCACAATATTTGTTATCGTGAAATAATATATTATTATTATATCTATTAACTAGATCCATCGTAGGGATAAGTAAATTATTGATTAAAACAAAAGTCCCATAATTTTTAGTTCTACAATTTGAGTTTTATTTATTTTTGTTTTGACACTGCCGTGCACAATATTTGTTATCGTGAAATAATATATTATTATTATATCTATTAACTAGATCCATCGTAGGGATAAGTAAATTATTGATTAAAACAAAAGTCCCATAATTTTTATTTCTACAATTTGAGTTTTATTTATATTTGTTTTGACACTGCCGTGCGCAATATTTGTTATCGTGAAATAATATATTATTATTATATCTATTAACTAGATCCATCGTAGGGATAAGTAAATTATTGATTAAAACAAAAGTCCCATAATTTTTAGTTCTACAATTTGTGTTTTATTTATATTTGTTTTGACACTGCCGTGCTCAATATTTGTTATCGTGAAATAATATATTATTATTATTATATCTATTAACTAGATCCATCGTAGGGATAAGTAAATTATTGATTAAAACAAAAGTCCCATAATTTTTAGTTCTACAATTTGAGTTTTATTTATATTTGTTTTGACACTGCCGTGCACAATATTTGTTATCGTGAAATAATATATTATTATTATATCTATTAACTAGATCCATCGTAGGGATAAGTAAATTATTGATTAAAACAAAAGTCCCATAATTTTTAGTTCTACAATTTGAGTTTTATTTATATTTGTTTTGACACTGCCGTGCACAATATTTGTTATCGTGAAATAATATATTATTATTATATCTATTAACTAGATCCATCGTAGGGATAAGTAAATTATTGATTAAAACAAAAGTCCCATAATTTTTAGTTCTACAATTTGAGTTTTATTTATATTTGTTTTGACACTGCCGTGCTCAATATTTGTTATCGTGAAACAATATATTATTATTATATCTATTAACTAGATCCATCGTAGGGATAAGTAAATTATTGATTAAAAAAAAAGTCCTATTTCCCTATATTTATTTATTGCTTTTCCAACCTAGGTTTTAATCTTTTCTAACTAAGATCATCATCCGGGTATACCTAAAAAATTACAGGAGGGGTTTAACATTTTACCTAACCTTACTCTCAAATCAAAAATATAAAAATTATATAAAAAACTTACGTTACAATAATAAATAAATCAGAGTTGCCTCGTCAATTTTGCTATGAAGCATTATAATTTAAATTGTTAAATGTATCATGCTTCATAGCAAAATTGACGATGCAGCTCGGATTTATTTATTATTGTAACGTAAGTTTTTTATATAATTTTTATATTTTTGATTTGAGAGTAAGGTTAGGTAAAATGTTAAACCCCTCCTGTAATTTTTTAGGTATACCCTGATGATGATCTTAGTTAGAAAAGATTGAAACCTAGGTTGGAAAAGCAATAAATAAATATAGGGAAATAGGATTTTTGTTTTAATCAATATATTATTATTATTAGCAATAAACTGTTGAACAATTGGAGATATCGACTTTAAATTTGGAGCACGTATATAAGACAACCTAAACCATCTTTTTGAGTATATTTGATATTTACAACATTTAAAATGTGGTCAGGGAGACATAGGGGGTCGCGTGGTACACCATTTTAAAGTTCATAATATTAATAATATTTCCTACAGAATGCTTGTTGAAATTTATTTAGGGTTATTTGTGATAAACACTCGGAAATGAAGCAAATAAATACTTTATTGCATTACATAATCATGCCAACGTTTCACCTAATATTTAGGCTTCTTTTTTTTCCAAAAACAAATCAGTTTATAATGTCCAAGTTATGTCCAAAAAGTTTTATAATTTTTATGTCTTTTTAGCCTGAAAAAGCCTAAATATTAGATGAAACGTTGGCATGATTATGTAATGCAATAAAGTTTTTATTTGCTTCATTGCCGAGTGTTTATCACAAATAACCCTAAAAAAAAGTTCATAATATTATCTAATTTTTATTTTTTTTATACATTTTTTGGAACCTTTGAACAAAATTAGATTTTTCAAAAATTAACTTGTAATTATAAGATTTTACACTAAGGACTCCAACTAACCTATTCTTGATGCGTAAAAATCGCATAACATAAGCGCAATTATAAAAGGATCACGTTTTGCTTACTGATTACCAATTGATAGCCTCTAAGTACGATCATTTATTATTTTATGTGGCGTTTATTTTATGAGTTCCTATAATTACATGCTAAATTAGACAAAAGAAAACCGCCTGTAGTTTAAAAGTCAAAATTCCCAACCTTTACCAAATAGGCTAAAGACATTCAAATTACTGTTACATGTTTTTTCTACCCTTCTTTAAAATCCAGAGTCAGCGGTAAAGTCCAAACCAGATCTACATTTTGGATGTGCATACATATTTTCCATTTATACGATCCCTTCAAATTTCAAGCCGATATATTTAAGCATTCTAGAGTTTTACCATTAAAACTGTATGGTAGTGAGACCAAAATAGACCTAAAACTACTAAAATGTTAAATTTTTTTAAGGTAGAAATAATATTTAATATTTAAAAAATAAAAAGATATGGCAACACTGTTAACTTTATAGTTCTTAAATATAAAAGTAAAAACGATCTTTTAAGATATTAACATTAATAAAGGCAGTTTGAAACTGCTTAGATATAAATCTTCACAAATTGGATTTAAAAGCAAAGTTGAAATTATAGAAATGGGACAGCCGCCGCACTAATTATCATAAAACAGAATTTATTATAGTCTGTTTTAAACCCCAATTAACGAAATAGATACATTTTAAAAGTTAAAGTTAAAGATGAAGACATTGAGAGTCTTATTTGGATATCAACGCCGAAAGTGACGCGGCATAAAGGCCAATAAAGATATCATATTTTATTCAGGTAAAAATTTATTAATATTCATGTTGATTGGGAGGATTGGTGTAGTGGTCTACCGCGTCTGTACATGACAAGTCTACACGGTAAAAATAAATTACATTAAATTACATAGTCCGTAAATGGTAATATGTTGCCAAAGACCGGAATGGTAAAAATGACATAGTCCGTAATGGTAATGTTTTACATAGACCGGAAAATTACATAGTCCATAATGGTAATATTTTGCATAGACCGGAATGGTAAAAAAAACATAGTCCAGAATGGTAATATTTTGCATAGACTTGAAATTTGAAAAAAAATATTTATTACTTAGGAAATGTTTGTTCCAAATTACAAGTCTCTGTATTCATTTGGTTTGGACTTTTATATAAACCAAACGATTTGCACCCTTAATACGAGTATAAACTGCTTACATCCAAGATCTATTGGTTGATAAATCGTAATTTATAATGAATGTAAATTTTAGGCCACAAATAAAGCATTTAAATATCGTACATAAATAATATTTACCTTTTTTTACACTTTTAACACTTTAACCTAGCAATAAGAATATTAAACGGTCCGTCTCATGATGCGACGCCTTCTTGGTTATTGTCCAAAGCGCATGCGCGTCTTAAAATAACATAGCCCGACATTGTAAAATCATGTAAAAATATGTAAATCAATGTAAATATATATCTTTACATTATTTTACATTCTTTTACATTCTTTTTAAAAACTGGTTCGAAACTCAGTATAAGCCGGTGGTTCCCTCTACTACTAGCCCACACAAGTCCTGGACTTAATTAAGTAGAATAGTACGAGGTTAAACAAACAAACAAACAAACAAACAAACAAACGATTCAGTTTTATAAGTAATACGATTTGACAAGATTATCACCGTGGCACAGAATTAAATTCTCGTATTTTGTACGATATGGTGTTTGATTACAGAAAAAAATCAAATTTTCAATTGAAAATTTCGTTTTCATTAATTGAGCTGATATTTGGCATAGATTTTTTTTTATGGTATTTCCTATAGGTTCCTATAGGAACCCAGCTAGGCCTAGCTGGGTCCCTAAAATTCGTAAAATTACCCACAAAGTTAAAAAATTGTTAAAAATTGTCTGTAATATTTGTACAAGTGAAAAATTTAAAAGGTTTTAAAGCTCTTAAATAAGTCACTTTGAGAAGCCCTTATTGACGCTTAGCTCGTTTTTCTTTAAGCTAAATCATTTTAATATTATGAATAAATATTAGAATGCTTTAAATAAAATAAAATTTAGTAGGATCTGATACGTTTTTAAAATGTTTGTTTACCGTTTGACTCACATTAAATTTTATGGTAGAAATACGTAAATTTTGGTGTCAGGGGCAATTTTGGCGGATCTTCTGCACGGGTTAAAATTTTTTGATCATTTTGAAATTTGGCACATAATTTTGTATGCTCAAATGGAAAAACATAAAATATCAAACCCTTTAAATTTTTCACATACAAAAATTACAGACAATTTTCAGCGATTTTTTTACGATATGGATTTTTTACGAATTTTAGGGGCCCAATTAGGACCCTTAAAGAAGCTTGATTATTTACTTCTTTAATGTAAATATATTTTTAATAAATAATTGTTTAAATTAGTTTTGAGTGGCCTGTTTTTAATACCAAAATTCAATTAAATAAATTAAAATTTATGTAATATCAGTGATTTAAAGCTATTGAGATGGAAAATGCATAAAATATAATATATTATCTGAAATTAATTAGGATTTATACCTAGGATGTTTTGGTAATAAAATAAGCATTTATATTCCTTATCAATAAAAATAAATTAACTAAAGATAAGATTAAGTTAACTTAAGATGTCAGTAACTGTCAGTGTCTTGTTTCCATAGTAACCATGTGATAATTGCTTGTGTGTGTACTTGTGCAAAAATTATCAGATTCATTTTGATCTGATTGGTCAAGAAACTAAAAATGCAAGGTTTTGATTGGCCTATATATTGTTTGTGAAATAGTCTATTTTATTTCAAAAATATCAAATTGGGTGGCTCATATGTTACAAGTTGTGCACCGCAAGGCAATTCTATCAACAAGTACTTTGATGAAGTAGTTTGCATATAATAAAGAAAAATCAAAATACTAAAAAACATTTCTAGTTATTGTATGTTTCTGTATGTTCAATAATAAACAAGTCAGATAAGTTTTGAAATGGCATAAAACATGGAAAGCAAAATCGTGTCATGTATTTACACAATTACACGATTCGAAGGGTATAAATCGAGTCGATTCTGTTCTTGCAGAACATTTTAAACAGGATATTTTTTCAATTTCACTCTTTTAATTTTTTAATAAATGACATTATTAATTCGATTAATAAATCAGAAATTACGATTCATAACATACTCAATAATATAATATACAGGTTGATTCAGAATTATTTAGAGTAGAGTACATTAAACATAAAGGATTGTCCCCCTTAATTCCGAACTATGCGATACTTAGCGGGCTGCACTACAAAAAAAATGTGTAAATTTACTTGCTAAATCAGAGGTTTGGAATTTGGAAATTTACGAGATTTAACTTGTAATTTTCAATTTTTTTGAAATATTCTATTCTATTCTATTCTATTCTATTCTATTCTATTCTATTCTATTCTATTCTATTCTATTCTATTCTATTCTATTCTATTCTATTCTATTCTATTCTATTCTATTCTATTCTATTCTATTCAATTCTATTCCATTCCATTCCATTCCATTCCATTCCATTCCATTCCATTCCATTCCATTCCATTCCATTCTATTCTATTCTATTCTATTCTATTCTATTCTATTCTATTCTATTCTATTCTATTCTATTCTATTCTATTATATTATATTCTATTCTATTCTATTCTATTCTATTCTATTCTATTCTATTCTATCACATGAACATGTACGTAAATTTTGCACTTGCTTGGCAACATATTACTTCTTAAATTTATACATTTTTTTAAGGTGTGGCCCATAGATAAAAATAGTAAATTTTTATATATTTTGCGCTATAAAAAACGTTAAGCCCTATAAAATTTTAAATGTTTGGTCCTAAAGTTTTAGTTTTAGTGTAAATAACCAGAATATAAAAAGGAACTGACAACTTAAGATTAAATAATCAAAATTTGCGTTACGTAATACTTGAACGTTCCCTTTGTCAAATTCTTAGTGTTGATTATTGGTTAAACCCTCCATTAAAGAATTTATCTAAATTTTTTAGTTTATTTGCTTTAGTTATGCTACATCACATTGCATTAAGTGTTGTCCGAGCATCACTTGCACAGAAAATCCTGTAAAATTTAATAAATAATAGCTTATCATATTGGATCACATATGCAAATTCGAAATCCATTTTCGAATATTTTATCGGATTTTACGAGATTTATTGCTCTTGTTAGCTATAGAAAGCGGCACACGGTGCGAGATTTACTGTATTAAATACCGTTTTTGTTTCTACCTTTTTTGACTAAATTTAAAATGAAAACGAGCAGTGAAGATATATGTTTTGCTCTTTACAGGATGTCTCAAAAACATGCCGACTAAATTTCAGGGGTGGTAGGGAACATCAAAATAAACATTTTTTATTTAATAAACATGTCTGAAAATAAGCTATTTTGGCAGAACAATGGAAAAATGGCATGGAGCTTTTGTTTACGTCACTGAAAAACAATTAAGATTAATTAACAAAAAAAATCTAACAGGACATTACATTTTGTTAAGGGAACGTTCAAGTATTACGTAACGCAAAATGTACCAAAATTCATACACTTTATACCTCGGTTCTCGCGTTATTTAAGGCTGTAGATATTTCATATTTCCATTCATTTGTTTTTAAAATCAATCAAAAATCAATTAATAAGTTCAACTTGCATCCAAGTAAAAACATATTTTTATTATTAATTTTAACTATATATTAAGTGTACAAGAAAAGCTAAAGTTTAATATAAATATTATACAAGTTAGTTTGAGCAGTGAGGAGTAGTAGTAAAATTGTAATTATTTTATGCTACCCTGTTCTAATAGCATGTTATTAGTTTTCCCAATAGTTCCGATGTTTTGACAGGGTGCTTGCAACGTTTCATCTAGTTTAAATTAAATATTTTTTTTCAGAATTTTCAGGCAATCAAACATGTTTTTAATCTTTTAGAAATGGAAAGTGAATTATTTTTTTTTAGATAAACATTAAAACCCCATTCCAATTTTTCCTGAAAATTTAAATTGTAAAATATACTGAATCGCTATCCAAAACACAGGTATCTTAAAATTTTGAATAATATTTTTTTTATATAAAAAAGTGCGGACTTTTGATAAATGTGAAGCTAGTGCACCTTGGTGGTCTAAAATCAGTTAAGCGGGTCTAACATATTACTCACATGTCCCTAAAGTATCAAATTTTATTATACAGGGTCATTCAGAAATAAGTAGTCCTGAAAGGCTGTTCGAAGATGGACATATTAAATCGGAAACAAAAAAAAGCACCAATAAAATTTTAAGGACGATTCTTTATTTAAAACTAAGCAAAAAAGTATTCTTCACCAAAACACCTAAATTTAATATTAAAGGAGATGTAGCTTTTTAAAAACATTTTTAGTGGCACAAAATGTTACTTCCTCTTAATTGCATTATTTTTTTGAAAAGGGTTGTTCCTACAGTGTTACACTATATGACATTTTTTATGAATTTTTACTGAAGGAATCTATATTTATTACAAAAAATCCAAAAAAAATATACATAAAAAAGTTTGGGGCAAAAATGTGTTAAGCCTCACATATTTTGTCCGTCTGGGCACGCCTCTGGATAAATAAAATAAAGAAATTAACATTAACTTATTGCACTTATTAATACTAGTATACATGCAAAAGCTCGTCGCTCTAGCTTAAAGGGTACAAAAATTATTAATTAAAAACCTTATTTTATTACAATTTCAAAGAGCCGTAGCTCCCTCAGGACTCATTTCTGGATCAACCCTAATAGGAGCTTTTTCATATTTTTTAACGTAGAATCACCCCTTAAATTTCTCAAACTTATTTCTGAATAACCCTGTATATTTATTTCTGTTTTCGTTTTAAATATTTTACCCACATGATTAATTTATATACATTTCATTTAAAGTTCTAATATATTGCTTAAACAAAAGCAATTCATAAAAGGTATTTTTTTAACTGTCAGAAGATGAGAGGCGGTTATAACGAAATAAGAAAAAATGATTTTATGATGTTGGTGCTAATGCAATTGCCAAAATATACAAACGTATATCGAATTTCGAGAGAACAAAAAAACAGCATAAAGGTGTTACAAAAACCAGTATGTCTGGATTTTTTTCTTTCGCAGGCCCGCTTGATTTTTTTATTGTGAAATTTACTAGGTGCGGAATAAGAATCTAAAGGTTGGTTTACTCAATAACACTAAACCAACAACTTAATCAATTAAACGAAATGTAACAAATAAATCTGACATTTTATTGGTCAAATTCTTAGTTTAGTGTTAATTATTAATAGTAATAAATAATAATAATAATAAATTTATTCGCCAATTGGGATACACAAGGTACATTTGGTAAGTCATAAAGTTTACAATATCATACTTAAACTAATATACAGAGCGGTCCAAAAGTCACCACCCCCCCTCTTAACTTTTGAACGAGTTTAGATATCGAATTCAAATTTAGAACTCTTAAATAAGACAATTTAAACTATCTTTAAGCATATATTTGATACTTTTAGCTCTTAAAGTGTGGGCAGGGGGGCATGGGGCGACATTTTTTTGAATGCAGGTGGGTCGTGTGATACATCATTTTAAAGCTTATAAAATTCTCTATTTAACTGTATATTTTTTATTTTTTTGAAACATTTTTTTTTGGGTTTAAAATAGGGTTGAAAATGGATATTTTTGTCAAAATTTCTCTAAAAAATCCAAACAATTTTTTAAAAATGCCTAATTTCATAATGAAAAAAAGTAAATTATACTTTTCAACTAATTTTAGTTGACATAAATAAAAATTTACAAAAAAAAAACTTAAAAATTTATATTTTTAGCACAAAAAACTGAAAAATCAAAACCTTAAAAAACATGTTTAAAATTTTTAAAAATGTATGGTTATATGGAGAATTTTAATGGCTTTAAAATGATGTATCACACAACCCCCCTTTCCATTTAAAGAAATTTCCCCCCATGCCCCCCTGCCCACATTTTAAGAGATAAAAGTATCAAATATATGCATAAAGATAGTTTAAGTTGTCTAATTTAAGAGTTCTAAATTTGAAATTGATATCTCAACTCGTTCAAAAGTTAAGAGGGGGGGGGGGTGACTTTTGGACCGCACTCATGAAAGTTTAGTTATGTACTCTTTAAGAGAGTAATATGCCTTATTCAGTAAATATAACTTAACTGATCTTTTGAAGGTATTTACATTGCTTATGCAACGAATTTCAGATGGTAAATTATTAAATAAGGAAATGCATTTATATAGTGGAGAATTTTCGAAAAGGGTGGTTTTATGTTTGGGTATGCTTAATATTTCTCCAAGGCGCCTATTAAGTCCAAATTAATCTAAGATTATATAAATACAAATCAATAAATAAGAATAAGTCATTTAGAAAAGACGATTCCAGGAAACGTAGTTTCTTGTTTGATGGAAATTTGCCTTCAAGATTTTTGAGGTACCAAAAAATCATTCCACTGGAATGGCTATTTTATCATCATAAATAAAACTAACCAGAAATATTTTCGTAGGGACTGAATGACAATTAATATCCGAATAGTATATTCTATAACTAGTATGGAATATACAATATTCCGCGCGAGCGGAAAGTTTGTCATACGAGCCGGCAGGCGAGTATGACGGTCCCGCGAGCGCGGAATGACTATACTTTTTCTTCGACTGCAAATATGAAACACTGTATGGCTTTAAACTGCGGACAAGATTAAAAACAACGTTCTTTGTGACTCGACATTGTAAATGCAACAAAACACATATTTTTAAAAAGCAATTAATGTTATTTAATAATTTTATTAAATCAGTACTTAAAAAACATTATTATTTAATTTTGGCACATATTTACAAATTATAATGCAAAAATTGAAGGTTATGTCAGATTGTTGTAACAGATATCAGGTTTAAATATTTAACAATAGATGGAGCAGTTTTAATTTTTTTTAAACTAAATTGATAAAAAACTGGTCAAATATTAAGAAAAACTAATAAACTTTATGTAATTTTAACGCAAAACTTTAAATTGCATTAAACTATTCAATATTTCATGGTAAAATATATATATATATATATATTTTTGTTAATTTTGCTACAGTTTTCTTTACTTTTATAAACAAGAGATGGCACTACATGTGCTCATTCTAACACTTGTTTGAAAGGTGTGTGTATTTGCTTACATTCTAAAGCAGTCGTAGAAAAAATATTTTCCACTAGTTAACTTTTATATTGATATAATGGCCTTGCCAATGATATAACTCCATGGTCAATGGCTACTTCAAAATGTTTCCCTGTCAATTTTAGACCAAATGGTAGATTCTCCTAGTCTAGTTATTCAGATAGGAAGGTAGGTAATTGTAGAAATACTTTATGCACAAAGAGGAGAAAATCGTTTCCTTTGAAATTCTAAAAATGATTGGTTATTTGGGAAATTATCGACGTTGTTCATAAGAAGAACTACCAAATAAAGTACGATATCATTATGTATCACCCCATAAAAGTATTCTTTCTTTTATCACGCATTGTTTTGTTTCAGCGCATACTTAATAGTCTACTTTAAAAATTGCTTTATTTAAAAATAGTTGGAAAATATATTATTTTATTAATTTTATAGTAAACGAAATAAAAAATATATCTTTCTTAGAAATTTAGTTAAAATTATTAAAATTTCCTGTTAGATAATTATGCTTATTTCAATTTATATTAGTCTATAGGTCTAGATATTTTAGCGATAATTTAAGGGATAAATAAATTAAAAATGGTACGGATAAACTTTTCCCACCTAATTCCTTTAAAAATTTGCGAGGGGTTAAAAATATTAAGAAAAACCCATTTCAGAAATTTCTTAAAAATCTACAGTTTTAGAAGGCACTATAAAACGGATAAACACTTCAAAATATCTTAAACTTATTTTTCGCCATAACGTAATTGAATAGAGAAATACCAAAATGTCCAAAAGTGACAAGTTTTGGGGAATTGGGAAAACCCGTCTAGCATTTTACGATTTAAAAAAGTGTTAAAATGTGCAATCTTATCTTGTAAAATCAATAAAAAATTATTTTAATTTACAAAAATTGCCTTTTAAAATATTAAAAGTAGTAACTTGACGTTTTAGTTATGAAAAATATTAATTAAAAAAAATAATTTTAACACCAAAACGTTTTTCACTTTAAAGTAAAAGTATTGTCCCTTACTTTCTTATTTTAATGTTTTCTTAATAAAATTATAATATTTCCCTTTATATTGTTGAATAATATCATTATATTAAAAGAATTCTTTTTAAAATAACCAGTTTTATATTAAAATCATTTACAAGTTTACAAATAATTTAAAAGGAAATATTTTTAAAATTACAATAAATATTTTTATTTTTACAATGGCTTATAAAATTTAAAAATAAATTTTTGAATTAACAAAAAACACTGTTGGAGCAAAAACATATTGGTTTTCTTTTAAATCATATGACTTTTATTTGATTTTACAACGATTTTTCTCTGAATGTGCTTAAAAAAAGTGTAGATAGGCTTCTTAAAGATTTTTGCAGTAATAATGTTATATATCATAAAATAATGACTAACTGACAAAAACTTGGGTTAAAAAAACTAGTAACTTGGAACGTTTTAGAATTTCTCGATTCAATAAAAAAAAATTCTAGTTTAATTCACAGCTATTCATAAAATAGTACCTTTTTACCGTCGTATTTTTTTTTTTAAGTTTAATTTTGACAAAAAAAAAATAAAAAGAGAGTAACTTATCTAGAATTACATAAGGATTTCAAAAATGGCGAAATAAATGGGGGTTGCCATTTAAAATTTTAGGGGTAGGCGCCCTGGGGATCAGGGGGTTAAATGTAATACAACAACAAATAGTTTTCCCCCTTGATATGTAAATCAACGTGTTTCGCAAATTTTCATAGTGTTATCAGTCAAAGAAATATTAAATGCGGCTCGTTTTCAAATTGCCACCCTGTATAGTAAAATGCTAAATTAAATTAATACATTAACACCCACTATTGTATTTCGATTATCGAATTCTGTCAATTTATTTTGGCTATTTATTTTAATTTTATCTCAGGTTTTATATATATTTCAATATGTGCTGAAGATTATGTAAATGCTATGGCCATTTTAATAATTTAAATTTGCATTTGACACTTATCCTGAGCTTATGTCTCTTTTAATTCGGTTTAAAACGGGAATGTTTTTTTTTAATATCTTACTTTTATAAAACAAGAAAACCTTATATTTTAGATAATATAAAATCGAGTTAAAAATAATAGTCTGTTTTAGTTCAGGGGCGTTCCGTGGTTTATGTCGTGGGGGCAAAAGATTTGAAGGTAAATTTTACGGACTGGCGATAAAAAAATTGTCCAAAAAAAAAACTAATGGCTGCCGACTCGGTTAAAATTTACGACTACCAACAATTATTAAAATAATACTACCTTTACAAATTTTCTGACTACCAAGATTTTTTCCACACAACAAAAATAATGAGTAAAAAAAGGGTCATAACCTTTAAATAAAAAGAAGTAAATCAATCTTGTCATGCCAGCTCATATAATTTGCAGACTTAAGCCGTATCCACAGCCTGTCATAAGCAAACATATCGCATAATAACATAATGACGTAACTTGCATACGGCATATGACATAAGACTATCCATTTGCTATCCTAATACATAAGCGCATAAAATTGGTTAATAGAAGATATCGCGATAGAAGAAGAAGAAGAAGAAGAGGGCGAACATATGCAAATTATGTCCCATATTGTTTAGGGATGAAACATATGTAGCCAGTCGAAATAAAAATATAATTATTTAAAAAAAATTGTGGAGAAGACTTTAAGTTTTTGTTTTATTTTTTGAAATATTTTACTCCACTTCAAGAATGGACAATACATTATTTATGTCATTATGTGTTATGCGTTATGTTTCGTTGTGGATAAACCTTTGTATGCTGAAAAAAACAACTGGGGTCATTTAGTATAATGTAAAAATTCTAGCAGTTTAAAGTGCGGATATTGTCCAACAATTATTCTAGTTAAACATGAAACTAAACTAAAACACTGGTTTTATTTTTATTTTTAATTTTATGGCCTAAAGAACACATTATATTGAATGTATTATTAATAAGTTATGATAAATAATTCGTCAATAGTTCCTAAGGGATACCAGTTTTTGATTTAAATGAAGATTTAAACCTAGGTATTTTAAGAAGTTAGGAAGGCCTTTCTAATATGGAAGAATATTTTGTAGTATATACTATAAAATGTAAACTTTATATGTATAGACAATATAATGAAAATCATAAAAAAAGTGTCTCGTTTCGATTAGATTTTTTTTCTGCGATAAGTGCAAAAATAAAAATAAGCATCAGACTGTCTGGTACAGCTACTGCATATCTTCATATCACGTAAATATGAAGTTATTTAAATTTTATGCAACTGACAACATGTACTGTAAATGTTATACATGTATACAGAAACATATTTACATCGACAGATACTTCAAAGTGATGCTTAAATAAAACATATTTTATTGTTGGTGGAAATTGATTCTGAATTTTTAAAAGTCGACAAAAAATATGATTTTTAAAAAGTTATTTTTAAAAATTAGATTTTAAATAGTTTATTCACCATAAACCATATTTAGGCGTTCTAATGTTTTAAAATAGATTAAAACCAGTCTTCTTTGTCATATTTGCTTCATTATTTTTTAATAAAGAAAATAGAAGAAAGGCGACTTTTTTAATCTATGAAATCAATGTTCAATCGTTTAAACCCCACTAGCATTTTTGGTTGCCGCTACGTGATCATTACCTCAATTTCAACAAAGCGGCTACTAGTTAAAGGAACGCTATAGTTACGTAGTAATTACGTAGATACTACCAAAATGAGGAAAAATATAAGGGTAACAAACAAGATCTTGCTACGTGTTTGTAACTTAGTTTAGACCGATCTCGTTTCTACGTAGCCACGTAATTGTGTGGTAGTTATTGGTTACTGCTACATGTGCATAGAAATTTGTAGAAATAGTTAAGCTTTTTTTGTCGGAGGTGCGATATAAATATCTATTAACTTATTATGCACATCATCCATTTCGGTTTAGAAGTAAAATAATCTTCTGGTATGAAAATAATAACGACGGAATTTTTTTAGTCAATATTAATAATAATAATTCTAAAAACACTAATGGGCCAAAAAAATATGTAGTTTTATTGTTTAAATAAATGATATAATTTAAAATAAGGAACGCAAAATTAAATATTATATAAGTGAAAATTAGGAACGTAAAATTAAATATTTTTTAGTAAAATAATAAATAATAATCTAGTTGTTATCATTTGGGAATAAAATATTGGTCACTATTTACTTACTTTTTTAATATATTAATAACAATCGAGTTACAAGTATTCAAAAATGGCCATGTTGGGTGTGAAACTGTTTTTTTTTTCTTCGATTTTTGAGCCAAATTATTTATCGGAGGATAACATTGGTTATGAGCAAACTTAAAGCTCTTGAAATTCTCTATAAGTTTTCTGTATTATGGATTTTCATAAGTATTTTGTTACGGCTACAGTGGGCGCAGAAAGTCCAGTTGCGCCGTCTGTAACTGTACCAAAGTACAATTATAATTTATTATAATTTTTGAAACTTATAGAGAATTTCAAGAGCTACAAGTATGCTCATAACCAATTTTATCCTCCGATAAATAATTTGGCTCAAAAATCGAAAAAAAAACAGTTCCACCCCCAACATGGCCATTTTTGAATATTTGTAACTCGATTGTTATTAATATATTAAAAAAATGATCTAAACAAAAATTGTTGAAATTTTTCTTTTTAACAAAATTGGTCATATGCATTTTTATCCTGTAATGCATATTTGGCGAGATAACCGCACTCACCCCTAAAATTCAAGTTAGCGGACACCCCTTTTATCGTCCGATGAATAATTTGGCTGAAAAATGGAAAACCCCAATTTCAACTCCAAAATGGCTATTTTAAATTAACTCGATTGTTATTATTATATGAAAAAATGATTCAAACAACACCTTTTGGAATTTTTCCTTAAGAAAATTGGTTATATGCATTTTTATCGTAAGATGCATATTAAGCAACTCACCCCTAAAATTCAAGATAGCGGACACCCCTTACGCAAATCACCCGGTGAAAAAATAACAGGAGTGTTCTGTTACCATCCACTACTACCTTTTAAAATATTAGCCAGTGTACATTTATTGCAATTTGCGTTTATTTTTGACTGGCCTATGTGTGTTTTATTAAATACTATCTGCTCATCAATCAGCATGAAAATTGGCAATAATAAGTAAAAAAAGTAATATTGTTAAATTTAAAACAGATGTTTTATCTAGTTTGTGAAATTCTGAAATTTACAATAATCTGTACAATAAAACCAGTTGATAATACATATTAGCCAATTTTTTGTGGAAACACCCCGTACGGTTTTTATCCCCACCACTATATTCGTATTACCGACAGTTCTCACAAAAACGCATTGGTTATTTTCTTGAGGTTTTGACAAGTACCCAACCTAACTTCTCCCAAAAAACTGATAAGGCATATATTTTTTATATTTCCTTTCGATAAGATATGATGAAAAAGCACTTAAACTACATTTCCAAGTTTATTTGCTCATGGGGAAGGTAATAAACAACAATGATAAGCTTAAATAGTTTTTTATATAAGAATTTTATTTTAAACCACATAAGCAAACACTTAGAAGTTAGAAAATAAAAGTTGAAATACCTTACCTACTCTATTTTTTACATTTTGCATACAAATCGAGAAAAATTCCCACAGGCCTGTAAATTATGGTGTAAATAAACAATTTATAGTTTTTACGGTTAACCGTATCTAACTCACCTCCGAACCTGTGTTAGACGCGGTTACTGCCGGTTAGTGACGTCATCGCTTCCCCTCACTTACCGTATATAACCGATTCTCACAAAAACGAGTTTCAGTAACCTGGTTAGTTCCGGTGACCCGACAAAAAATTGGCTTATTTCTGTTTGCTATAAAACCTTTAGTCCAGTCAAATAATAAATGTAAATTGCAATAAATGTATACAGGCTGATATTTTAAAGGGTAGTAGTGGATGGTAACAGAACACTCCTGTTAGTTTTTACCGGGTGATTTGCCTAAGGGGTTTGGACTTGGGTGTCCTATATCCTGAATTTTAGGGATGGGTTGCTTAATTTGCAACTGGGTACCTCCAGGTATCCCAAATTATGAATGTGCACTTTTTAGGTTTGGTTTTACATAACATTCTTATGTGCTAGTCGTTAAGAGTATTTATTTTCTGGTTATCTAGCGCAACGTTGGGAAAGTAATAAATTATACACTATAGGTAGCTTTGGTCTTGATATTAATATAAACGTACGCTTTATATTAGTGTATTATTTAAACCGGTTTGGGAGAATGGCCACTATCCGAAATGAGGAAACTGTCCGAAATTGGGTGTCCTTCCTCTACTGTGGTGGTATATTTATTAGGTATTTTGTAAAACCCTGCACAATTTTGTTGGTTAGATAAGACGTTATCGCAGATGAAAACTATAATAACATTTCAATTAAACCCACAATGGGATTGGCGGCTTAAATTTGCATCAAATTTGCATAATGACGCAGCACTACGTGTAATGTCTAAGGCAAACAGGGCACAAGATTGAGGTAAAATCAGCATAAATTTACAATTTTTCTCTATACGCTTGTATGTACTGAACATGTGGCATCATCACTATTTAAAGCGATTGGAACTAGTGATACTGGGAACAGTTGATCTATACACGGTGTATTTGAAATAGGATCGGAAATTTTAACAGATGATTCTACATCATAAAATATGACAAAAAGTTTCTTTAAACATATGTCTAAAAATGCGTCATAAGGGAGCTACGTCCCTTTGAAAGTGGCTAAAAAAATCGGTTTTTATTTAATAACTCTTTGAGATATATCAACGAGGTTTTGCACGTCAACTAATCCTACCAAGGCCCGTGTTTATGTGGGGGGGGCTTATCAGTTTTTTGTCCCAAACTTTTTTCTGTGTAACTTTTTTGCAATTTTATTTTTGAAATATGATTTCTCAGGTCAAAATACATTAAAAAAGGTACTCTTGTTATAATACTGTAGGATTAACCGTTTTCGAGAAAAATTCATTTGAAGGTGAAATTCCACGGTTCGAGGACAAAAAATTAAATACTAAAATGTTGAAAACCAAAATTTTAATGATGCAGGGCGAATGTACATTAAAAACTAAGAAAAAAACCTTATATACAGGTACTTCCAAAAATCAATCCTAATGGAGCTATGGTCTCCTAAATATGCACCATTTTTAAAGGGTGTGGTAGCTTTAAAAGCGTTTTTTCGACCTACATGTATGGAAACTTTTTTTCTTAGTTTTTGATGTAGAATAACACTGCAACATTAAAATTTTGGTTTTCGACATTTTAGTATTTAATTTTTCGTCCTCGAACCGTGAAATTTCACCTTCAAATGAACTTTTCTCGAAAACGGTTAATCCTACAGTATTACAACAAGAGTACCTTTTTTATGTACTTTGACATGAGGAATTATATTTCAAAAATAAAATTGCAAAAAAGTTACACAGAAAAAAGTTTGGGACAAAAAACTGATAAGGTCCCCCCGTTTCGCACACCCCTGGTTTAAATAAGTATGTAAAACTGACATACAAAGATGGGCCTTATTAGGATTAATTCACGTGCAAAACCTTGTTAACATATCTCAAAGGGTTCCTGAGTTATTAAATAAAAACCATTTTTTTTAGCCAATTTCAAAGGGGCGTAGCTCCCTTATGACGCATTTTTAGACATATGTTTATAGGAACTTTTTGTCATATTTTATCATGTAGAATTACCTGTTAAAATTTCCTACGCTATTTCAAATACACCCTGTATATTAAATTTATTTTTTAAATTGTGATAAAGTTCAATATATTGATCATCCATCCGTCTTGTATCAAGTCCAAGTAGAATTTTTATTTTCTTGTGGCCCACTCCCGGATGAAATCGGTACAAATCGTTCCGCTTCAAGGACACTAGTCGCGACTTATTATCTAGTTGAGTAAAAGTTATACAGATTTATAAAGAAATTGCACTGCTCTACCACATAATTTGTACAATCAATGAGAAAATCCCTACCAAAATATCATATAGCTACTATTTCCGCTTTTTTGCGATCATCAATGAGCATATATTGGTATGGTGGCTTTCGCACCGACTGTAGAAAATTTAAAAATACTTTAAAAATTTAAAAATGCAATGCAATTTTTGTCAGTTACGTCATTACGTGAGATAAGGGACGATAAAAAGTCCAAATGTCACGCCCCCTTCTAACTTTTAAACCAGTTGAGATATCGACTTAAAATTAAGAACTCTTAAATAAGACAACGTAATCTATCTTTATGCATATGTATATATTTTCAGCTCGAAAAATGTGGGCAGGGGGGCGTAGGGAGAATTTTTTTTAAATAGAAAGGGGGTTTGTGTGATACATAATTTTAAAGCCTATAAAATTCTATATTTAAACATATATTTTTATTTTTTTAGCAAAAAAAAATGAAAAATTAAAACCTTAAAAAACACGTTTAAAAAAATTAAAAATATATGGTTAAAGAGAGAATTGTATAAGCTTTAAAAAAAAGTATCACATGATCCACTTTTTCATTTAAAAAAAATGTCCCCCTATGCCCCCTGCCTACATTTAAGAAGCTGAAAATATAAAATATATGCAAAAAGATAGTTTAAATAGTCTTATTTAAGAGTTTTAAATTTTAAGTCGATATCTCAACTCGTTCAAAAGTTAAGAGGAGTGGGGTGACTTTTGAACCGCTCTGTATGTATACTTACTACTGGACCACTTAAATATACTTGACTCCTTAGGATATGGTGCTAAGAAATACCACTTGACTATTCTGCCTTCTTAGGACGAACGCGGCAAATCCAGATAGCAATACAGTCGATATTTCTGTGACCGCTTATGTAAAAATCGACTGTATTTCTATCTGGATTTGCTGCGTTCATCCTAAGGATGGCAGTATTCGTCTATGCGTTTAGGTGTAAAATGTACATTGTACAGTTGAATCCGAGAAAAAAACAAGATTGAAAATTTAGTTGCGTAAATTCAATAATTACAATACAAACAAAGCCGTTGTCATGTTGACAATATTTGTCAAAATTACTTATAATAATTATAAAGTAATTAGAAATGCGTTAAGAAATGTTAAGAAATCTCAAACTATTAGCATATTGGAAGCAGGATGTAAGGAAGTGATTGTGGCTAGTGATCTCTATAGAGACCTTTAATTGTGGCAAGGTTATTTAGTGTTTCAGAGAGTTGTGTTAAGATCATAGAAAAAAGAATAGTGGTTAAGATTGAAGAAAAAATAAATGGGGGAGGAAAGGGCGTGCAGACTCGGAAAGAAAGTAGATATCAAATGAAATACAGGATGAAAATTTACTTAATTATTTGGGAGAATATCATTTAAGTGCAAGAAGAGGTGCATGCTATAAACAATACAAATTTTCCTGGGTCTAAAACCATCGCCTGTCTCCGCATTGATAGTTCCAAGATTAAAAAAGCGAAAAAAACCTCCAGAAAAACATTTTTTTAAACGAAAATCATAATTTTCATAAATTATATGTTTGGTTAGTAGAGTTCAAATTTTTATTTTTTCATAAGATTTACTAAATACTGTTCTTTAATTTTTAATTTGATTAAATATTCTAAATGTTTTTTCAGTTTATTATTATTTTTTTAATATTCGACATTATTCGCATGCCTTTTCTGTAATAAGCTTTGAAAAAACTGACAATTAATTGTCAAATTAATCTAACCTATTTCTTAAAGTCTTACTTAAACTATAAAATAATTAGTATGATTGACTATGATTTTAGCATATTCAAATCTTGCGTTTTTGTGGGTCCAACTGTACATATTGCAGGAACTTTATTTTATGAAAATTGTTATTATTATTATTTAATTTCAGTGATAGGTATTGTAATTATTAATAACAATTTTAGATATTGCAAATTTTCTTTTTCTTATTACCAGTTTAAAACTTAAAATTGCATCGTGTTCGGTCAATTACAAAAGATTTATTTACATTTTTATGTGAGAATAATTTCTCAAACTAGGTCACTTAGGTAACCATCGACTGATGTCAATTACAAAAAGCATTTCGAAAATGATTCGTAAAAAAATAAACATTTCAGTTTTATGGGCAATTCTGTTTATGTAGTCAAGTATTTAAAGAATTTAATGACAGTTTAATTTTGTAATATGCAGTATGAAAATGTATTTGGGTAATTCCATCAAATCGTGACATGGCTTTAAATAAAATGCAGATTATTATTAGCTAACTTAAGGTGTTTATAAGATATCGTGCCCACAAGATTTCTTGGGCAGAACGAACGACAAAAATGAAATTTTTAGAACGAATATAAGGCTCTTTCAAAATTTTGAAAATTTTAAAATGGGAAAGCAATAGCTGGGATAAAAACTAAAAGTGTACCAGTCGAAGTACACTGTCGGTATTGCAATACATTGTCAAGATAGTCAGTTTATAATGCAAAACAATATAGGGACTTTTAATGTAACGTAAGCAACGAATTCCCTTGTAACGTAAGCAACGAATTCCCTTGTAAAGTAAGCAACAGACATTTCATCTTTTAATACATAATTCAGAAATTTTTAAAGATTAAAAACATTTTAGCCTGACCTCTAAAACATTTTCAAATGCACATTTAGTTTTAAAAAGATTTTATATTCTGGAATAAAACAGAATTTAAAGACGCATGTCCTAAGTCAAAATCTATGTTAAAAAATGTAACGTTAGCAATACTACATAAAATTTTGAATATACTACAAATTAAATTTATTATACTAATTATAAATATATGTTTTGTTATTTACTAAAAATAAATATTGTAAAGAACTTTCACTTTCGGGTTTAGACCGTGTTAATGGATTTGCACTTTCCGACGTTTCGTCTCTTACTACTAGAGACATCTTCAGGGATTAATCTGAAACTAAGTTTCGAATCAACTTGTGTCACTATTTATGACGAGTTGTGGTTATTCACCCGTGACGAGGTTTTTCCTATCAAAGACTTCCATATTGCAGGTAAGTGGTAACCAGTGTCCCGATTGATATTGTTAGGACACTGGTTACCACTTACCTGCAATATGGAAGTCTTTGATAGGAAAAACCTCGTCACGGGTGAATAACCACAACTCGTCATAAATAGTGACACAAGTTGATTCGAAACTTAGTTTCAGATTAATCCCTGAAGATGTCTCTAGTAGTAAGAGACGAAACGTCGGAAAGTGAAAATCCATTAACACGGTCTAAACCCAAAAGTGAAAGTTCTTTATATCTTAATGGCCGTGAAAGCTTAAAATCTAAAATAAATATTGTATTTAAAGATGATGTCTTTTAATATAATTGACAAATTAATAAAATTAAAAGTTAAAATAGGTGTAAGATATAATGTAAGCAACGCTGGAATTACCCATTTAATTCATTCGGACAGGCCCGGCTTGGAGAACGTGATAAAAATTGCCGCATTTAATTCGGCTGTGTTAAACAGGTACTTAAGTCCTTGGTGCAGACTCATAGTGGCTTCTTGTTTGGGTATGGTTTGGAAAATCGCAAAACGTGTCTGTAAAATAATTTAAAATTCAAGAAAAATGGGAATTTAGGGACCGAAATAGCCAAAACAGAACAAATGGTCGTGGGAGCATAGCAGTGAGGCCCGGTTGGGTTTTGCTAACCTTGCCTTATGGGCAGTTCGCCACTGACCAAGCTACCAAGCCAAATAGTCAGATTCTTTTTTAGTAATCTAGATTAAGAAAGTATAATTTTTAACCATTATAGTATAGATGTTACTAAATTTTCAGTACACGGTGACCACGGATAATCCTTGACAATACCACACTTTGATTGGTGGCGAAATTATAAAATTGCCGCTTGTGCACTACACAAGCGGTACAATGTGCAGGCCCGAAAATTAGGGGGGTAATGGAGGGTGTGACACCATCACAAAGTTTTTCATTCGGAGAACTTTGGATTTATTCGAAAAATGTTTGGAGTCATTTGGAAATTAAAAAAACAATAAACGTTTTTTCAATTTTTTTTTAACCCCTAACAACTTTCTTGTTTCTGGGAGGGCTAACAATACGGATCTTTCCCTTATAGAACTTGATTTTCCTGAAAATGTGGGGTCGATCGGATAACTCATTCTTAAGTTATGGTGTATACAAAAAACGTGACATCGGACGGACAGACGGTCAGGCAGTCAGGCGGACAGACAAACAGACAGACATTTTTAAAGTTATTATTTTATGAAACACATAGAATATGAAACACAAATTTTGTATCCAATATTATTTTTTCTAGGACGTTTGGACTTTTTTTCTTTTATTTGGGGATTTTGGAAAATTCGAAACTACACTGTAAAAATAAATTACATAGTCCGTAAATGGTAATGTTTTGCATAGACCGGAACAGTAAAAATTACATAGTTCATAATGGTAATATTTTGCATAGACCGGAACAGTAAAAATTACATAGTCCAGAATGGTTATATTTTGCATAGACTTGAAATTTGAAAAAAAAAATATTTACCACTTAGAAAATGTTTGTTCTCTGTGTCAAAGCTTTTTTGAAATATCGTAGTGTAAAGTTCATTTGGTATAATAAACCAAACGATTTTCACCCTTAATACGAGTATAAACTGCTTACATCTTTCTTTAAAGATCTATTGGTTGATAAAGATCGTAATTTATAATGAATGTAAATTTTAGGCCACAAATAAAGCATTTAAATATCGTACATAAATAATATTTACCTTTTTTTAGACTTTTAACACTTTTAACACAAACCTAGCAGCATGCGTCGCTATCTCTCTAACAATAACAATATTAAACGGTCCGTCTCATGATGCGACGCCTTCTTGGTTATTGTCCAAAGCGCACGCGCGTCTTAAAATAACATAGCCCGACATTGTAAAATCATGTAAAAAATATGTAAATCAATGTAAATATATTTTTTTACATTATTTTACATTCTTTTACATTCTTTTACATTCTTTTACATTCTTTTACATTCTTTTACATTCTTTTACATTCTTTTACATACATTCATGAATTATGCATAGTCCAGAATAGTAAATTTACTATTCCGTACTATGTAAATTCATGTATTACATTATTTTACATGCAGTTTTTACAGTGTACGGTATAATACTATTCTAGCGCTATGCGCTGTGAATAGTGTAATAAGGTAACAGTTTTTAAGTCTACAATATTTAGGTGAAAACTGACCTTACCTGTCACTGACGATAACAGCGTGTTGTTCATATTTAATTAATCGCAAAGGTTTAAAAATAGATCAGATGTATGGTGTTGATATGTAAATAAAGTGGGCGACCAAACTGCTACTATTAACACTATTGAAAATAAACATGACAGACATGATCTGAATAAAATATTGTACATTTACAAATATTTTTAACCTGTTAACAAATCGAATGAATTTTCTTTTATTATATTTATTGCTTAGTGTCCGTTATTATACGCTTCACGGCTTAGTCCTGTCAAGTGACGAGAAATTCTTAATAGAAATTTTCTGTGGAAATTGATGCACCACACTAGTAAAAACGTACAGTATATGTATATACTGTTATTTTTACAGTATATTTATGGCTATTTCCAAAATTTACCCTATAGGTATATTGTTTAAAATAATATTTACAGAATATATATTGTAATGTTTTATGTAAAAATTAGTTTTACACGATATATAGCGTAAAGATATTTTTACAGTATTTATCTTGTGAAATTTTATTAGTCACACATGCGAATTTACCCATACGTCAAGCATTCATGCTTTACATAATATGTAATATATATTATATGTTAAATAAGTGTCCACGCGTTACTTTTTTAAAAGTAATTTAGAAGTTTTGATCGATACGATATAAGGTGTTTCTTAGTTATTTTTTTATATTAGTTATTATATTATTATAAAAGTTCTTTTATAATCTTAATTGAAATATTCTTAGTTGTAATTTTTTTATTTATTATAAAAAGTTATTATAGGTGTTATAAGTTATTTAAGTTATTATGAGTATAGTTTTAGATTTCAAAATGTATAGTGTAAATATAGTGTAACAAATGTAAAAAATTACAAGATATATCATTTAATTTTACACGATATATCATTTAATTTTACACGATATATCATTTAATTTTACACGATATATACTGTAATTTATTTTACCTTATACACAGTGTATTTGTTATAGGGTCCGAAATTTTAAGTTATGATTCTACATCATAAAATAAGTCAAACAGTTCCTATAAACATATGCCTAAGGAAGCTGATCCCCTTTGAAAGTGGCAAAAATATCGGGACCCTTTGAGATATAGGAACGAGGTTTTGCATGTGAACTAATCTTAACAAGGCCATTTCTTCGTATGTTATTTTCATGAACTTAATTTAATCAGGGGTTTGCGAAACGGAAGGGCCTTATCAGTTGGGACAAAAAACTGATAAGGCACCCCCGTCTGGCACACCCCTGGCTAAAATAAGTACATGTTCACGTGCAATACCTCGTTTTAATATCCCAAAGGGTTCCTGAGTTATTAAATAAAAACCAAATTTTTTTAGTCACTTTTAAAGGGCCTTAGCTCTCTCACATATGGTGAGAGACATATGTTTGCAGGAACTTTTTATCATATTTTATGATGTAAAATCACCTTGTAAAATGTCGGACCCTATTTCAAATACACCCTGTATACTGTAATGATAAATTACAGGATATATATAGGACACAAAAGATGCCACGATATATCGCGTAACATTAATATCAGTGCAGGGCTGATATTTTAAAGGGTAGTAGTGGATGGTAACGGAAGACTCCTGTTAGTTTTCAACGGTTGAATCATATTATTAATTTTGTTAAGGAGAAAATTTCTAACAACTTTTGATTGTATCGCTTTTTTATTATATTAATAACAAGCAAGTTATAAATATTTAAAAATGAAAATCTGTAGACGGACTTTTCATACTGATTAACAAACAAAAATAGAAAAAATTTCTTTCTGTATTTTAAGAAAGTTCTCTCGCTCGTTCATGACAGATATTTAACTACTTTCCAAAAATTACGAAGTTATTAATTCAATGTGTGACTTTTTATTTTTTTTGTTTGTGGTTACCTGAGTTAGCGGTTGATCTCGTAGAATCTACCATTAAAAGATTGAATGACCATTTACCTAAAATAAAATAAAAAATGTTAATTTTAATAAATAAATGCATGATAAAAAATTTACAATGGCAAAAATTAACACCTCATGCTGTGTTTGTTCAGGACTACATACTATATAGTATATAGTTTTGTATAAATTAAAAAACAATAGCTGCCTAAAATTAACAAAAAAAAAACTTTATTGAAAACAAAATTTGGTCTTAGAAGTAATTAACAGTAATCGGCGTAAACTCAGTTATGACTCATCAACGTTGAAAATAAACACAAAACATAGGCTTACGGAATAATTTTGCCGAATTATGAGGGAAATTTTTAAAGAGGTCACTAAATCGAAACATTTGACGACTAATTTGTTACACACAACAATATTGACTATACATATTAACTATGCTTATGTATATATATCGGTTTTTCAAAGAAAAAACCGACGTTCGATTTTTATCTTTTAAGAATACGAAAGTTTTTTATTTTTATTTACCGATAACTTTTTTCCCACCTTACTCGTTTAAATGGAATCATTAAAAAAAAGCAAGTTAAAAAGAAATAAAAATGTAAATATTTAAAACCTCGCTAGAGTCGGCGCGGCGCCTATGCGAGTACTGGAAATTCGCCGAGTACTGGTAATTAAATTACAATTTTAAGTAAATAACAAGCCGTGAAGATATGTAATGCTACGCATTCCAATATACAGGGTTAGTCTTTTAAATGGTAATTTTAAACAGCTTAAAATTCTCTATCTAAATGTGTAACTATTTATTATTTAATTTTGTTTTTGACGATTCTTTTTTTCTTTAAAATTAATCAAATGTTTAATATTTTGTGAATAAATATTGAAAATTTTACTTGAGAATTAGTCTTAACATGATAATACACCATACAGCCTCGCGTACCGAAATTTAAGGGGTGATTCTACATCCAAAAATATGAAAAAAAGTTTCTATAAAGGTTGGTCCGGAAATGAGCCCTAAGGGAGCTACGGCCCTTCGAAGATGACGTATTGAATGGGGAACAAAAAAAAGCACCAATAAAATTTTAATGCTGCAGGGTGATTCTTCATTTAAAACTGAGCAAAAAAGTATTATACACCAAAACACCTAAATTTAATATTAAAGGAGTAATAGCCTTTTAAAAAGTAAGGTTTTTGGTGGCACAAAATGTTACTTCCTCTTAATTGCATTTTTTTTTTTGATAACGGTTGCTCCTACAGTGTTACACTATATGATATTTTATATGTATTTTTACTCTAGAAATCTATATTTTTTACAACAAATCCAAAAAACATACACATAGAAAAGTTTGGGGCAAAAATGTTTTAAGCCTCATATATTTTGTCCGTCTGGGCACGCCTCTGGATAAATTAAAAAAAATAAATTAACATAAATTTATTGCCCTTATTAATACATGCAAAAGCTCGCCGCTCTAGCTTAAACGGTACCCGAGATATTAATTAAAAACCTTTTTTTTATTACAATTTTAAAGGGCCCTAGATCCCTTAGGGCTCATTTCCGGACCAACCTTTATAGAAACTTTTTTTATATTTTTGGATCTAGAATCACCTCTTAAATTTTGGCATGCCAGTTATGGATCACCCTGTATATTAACTATTTTGACCTTAGGGTGCCATTTAAAATATTGATCTGCAATGCCCCCCTGGCGCCGCCTTACCGAATAAAAAATTGAAAAATATGACAAATGATAGTTTTTATTGTATAATATCTATTTCAAATTTAAAGTTTATATCTCATCCGGTTTAACAGTTAAGGGAAGTGTACCATTTAAAAGAATAACCCTGTATACTATTCACAGTAAATGGTATATTACATTTTCTCAAATACTTGAAAAAAAAAGAATAAAAATTAATCTTATTTTTTTTAATTCTTTTTAAAAAATGAATGTTTTTGAAAAAAAAAATTTAAAATTTTTTGATTTTTTTTTTAAGTTTAGACCCCCATAACTTTTTTGTTTTTGGGGGGATAACTTTCAAACACAATAGGGATCTTTCCCTCATAGAACTTAATTTTTCCTGAATATTTCGAGTATATCGGATAATTCGTTCTTGAGTTATCATGTTAACAAAAATCGTGACATTCGACGGACAGACGGACAAACGGACAGACGGACGGACGAAAATTTTTTTATTTTGTCAGGAAACACATTTGTATCTAAGAATGTTTTGTCTAGGTCGTTTTTTGGCGATTTTGGGAAATTCGAAACTATAGTTATACCGTATAATACTATTCTAGCAACTGCTCTGTGAATAGTATAATAACAAAATTTATTTAATACATAATAAGTTATTATAAAATAATTATATATATATATATATATATATATATATATATATATATATATATATTTAAAATAATTATAAAATTTTAGTAGGTACGTAATTGTTTATTTTTTTTAAATACCAAAAATCTTGGTCCCACATATATTTATTTTTAAATTATATGATTGATATGAATTAAATGTTTTTAATGATTTAATAATAAGTTATCTTGTGTTAAATTATTTGAACATGTTATAGCTAATAATTTAAAAATTTAGCCTTTAGATATTATTAAGCAAGCTATTAAAAACATGACTGTAATAACTAAAAAATTTATAGTTATTCAGTTTTTTCATGGCCCGAATTTCACGCTATTAAAAATAGATTTATTACTACCTATCCAAAATGTATGATACCTTATCTTTTTAGTACCATGAAATAAACTATTTAAATAGTTTCCACACAACAACATATCATAAATAATTTTAGTTACTTTTTGTATTTTTTCCCTACCTTTGGTTATCTCAATTAAGGCGCCTTTTCACGGAGCAATTTATACGCAAGTTTGGTGCTATGCAAGTTTGCTGCCAGATATAGCATGAGGACAATTACACATTCATTTGCCTTTTCACGGAGCAAGTTTGACGCTATATATTGCAAGTTAAACAATGATGCCAACCAGACAATTTTGACGTGTCTCTGCATTTGTTGACAAAAACATAACCTAGCATTTGCTTTTTTTAGGAAGCTTTTTAGTTAGACAGACCGGCCTATTATTAATAATAATAATTATTAACATGTCCAGTTGCTACTATATTAGTAAAAAGAAATCGATTTAGTAACTTTTTTCCAGGTTGGTACCACGAAAATAACTATAAATCTTGCATGAAAATCGTCGAAAAATAGAATTTGTTCTAATAATTTGATGGCTCGAAAATAGCATCAAATTTGGCTGAAGGCATGCGCAGTTACTGAATCATTCTTGCAACAAAATTGCATAGCACCAAACTTGCTTACAAATTGCTCCGTGAAAAGGCGCCTTTAGACTGTCAACAATATGCAAAATGCTGTACCTTACTGTACCTGAGATATATGCATCGTATACCTGCAAAAGTTTTTAATTAGTATCCTATTTACTTAAACAATCAATTTTTTGTGCCACCAGATAGTTTCAAAGAATGCTCTTGAGTTTTACAAACCCGTAAATCCCATTTTTTTTTTAAATCGCTCAATATTTCGGACAGCAGAGGGAAAGAATAGATAAAAATTAAAAAAATACTAAAAATATTACATTCGCACACTAGTGCACTATTTTGCCCAGTGTTTACCTTTTAAAAAAACATTACATATAAGTGTCTAAATTAGTATATCTGAAGTTTCATTTGTAAATTCTGAAATATAAGTTACAAAGTATAAAATTTTTATACTTTCTGGAATACAGGGTGATCAGTAACTCTCATTCCAATATTTAAGAGGTGGTTCCATGTCTAAAAATACGAACAAAATTTTCTATAAAAGGTAGACCGGAAAAGAGCCCTAAGGAAGCTACTGCCCTTCGGAGATGACATACTGAATGGGGAACAAACAAGAGCATCAATACAATTTTAATGCTGCAGGGTAATTTTTCATTTAAAACACCTAAATTTAAAATTAAAGGAGTAATAGCCTTTTAAAAATTAACGTTTTTGGTGGCTTAAAATGTTACTTCCTCTTAATTGCATTTTTTTTAAACGGTTGCTCCTACAGTGCTACACTATATGACATTTTTTATTTATTTTGACTCAAGAAATCTATATTTTTTACAAAAAATCCAAAAAAAAACTACACATAAAAAGTTGGGGGCAAAAATGTGTTAAGCCTCACATATT
Organism: Brachypterus glaber; assembly: GCA_958510825.1. Classification (NCBI taxonomy): domain Eukaryota; kingdom Metazoa; phylum Arthropoda; class Insecta; order Coleoptera; family Kateretidae; genus Brachypterus; species Brachypterus glaber. The sequence continues at coordinate 88,184,815 of OY294045.1, read as the reverse complement.
TTGTCCGTCTAGGCACGCCTTTGGATAAATAAAAAAAAAATAAATTATTATAAACTTATTGCCCTTATTACTACTAGTATATATGCAAAATCCGCTCTAGCTTAAAGGGTACAGAAGTTATTAATTAAAAACTTTATTTTTATTACAATTTTAAAGAGCCGTAGCTCCCTTAGGACTCATTTCCGGACCAACTTTTATAACAACTTTTTTTGATATTTTTGGATGTAGAATACCCTCTTAAATTTTGGCATGTCAGTTATTGATCACCCTGTATATTATAAAATCTGAATTTCAATTATAGATTTTGAAATACAAATTAGAAATCCTAATTACAACTTAGTTCACAAGCTCGCATAAGAACATAAAACATAACCATGCGATGCCGTGATTGGCTTAATGGGCCGCCATGTATCTTGTAAGCCAATCACGGCACCGCATTCTTATGTTTTATGTTCTTATGCAAGCTTCTGGATATGCCTTTATATATTCCAAAACATAATTTATAAATCTGAATACCAATTTACACACTTTTATTTACAACTTCAAAAAGTCGTAGTGACTACACTACATAGTTCTTGTACAATGTACAATATACTAAATCTTTTAGCTAAAGATTAAGCTACCTATATTAAAAGTTTATGCTCAAACTCATATAAATTTTATTAATGGTTTGGACTTTTTATTTTATTTCATCTCAAGAATAGCCTATAGTCCAGTCAAATAACGAGAAATTCCTGTGTCAAATTTCAAAAAATGTACACGGGCTGATATTTTAAAGGGTAGTAGTGGATAGTAACAAAATACTCCTTTTAGTTTTTCACCGGGTAATTTGAGTAAGTAATCTTGAATTTTTGGGGTGAGTACGGTTATCTCGCTAAATATGCATCTTACTATAAAATTGCATATAACCAATTTTGTTAAGGAGAAAATTTCCAACAGTTTTTGTTTGGATCATTTTTTTTATATTAATAACAATCGAGTTGTAAATATTCAAAAATTGCCATGTTGGGGGTGAAATAGTTTTTTTTTTTTCGATTTTCAGCCAAATTATTCATAGGATGATAAAACTGGTTATGAGCAAACTTGTAGCTCTTGAAATTCTCTATAAGTTTTATAGATAGATAGATACAGTACTTTATTGACCAAGTCAAAGGGCTATCGACCGAGGTCCTTCCGCCCAACATTTTCACAATATATATATAAAATATTAATAAAATTAAGAATTTTTTTTCAGAAAATTATATATACAAAAAAAAACTACTAATAAAAAATAGTAAAAAAGTAAATCATAATTGTTCATTTCTACCCTGCATGTCTTCAAACATCGTATGTGATGGAGTTTTAAACTTCTTGGCTATCACGGGTAATGACTAGTTCATTAATCAGATCAAAGTTTTTGTAATTTTTAGAGAATCTATTGGAGAGTTCTTCTAAGCGTAGTAAAATTGGTTTAATGTTGGTTTCTTCGTAGAGTAGAGGGTTTGGAGGATTGTGTAATGGGTTCTGCGGATGTCTCATTTTGGTTTGGTTTTATATATTATTCATTTTCATAAGTATTTTGTTACGGTTATAGTGGGCGCTGTAAAGTCGAGTTGCGCCCTCTGTAACCGTACCAAAGTACTTATGAAAATTTATAATTTTTGAAACTTGTAGATAATTTAAAGAGCTACAAGTTTGCTTATAACCACTTTTATCGACCGATGAATAATTTGGCTGAAAAATGGAAAAAAACAATTTCACCTCCATTTAAATTAACTCGATTGTCATTAATATATTAAAAAAATGATACAAACAAGAATTGTAAATTTCCTCCTTAACAAAATTTTTTATATGCATTTTTATAGTAAGATGCATATTGAGCAACTCACCCATAAAATTCAAGATAGCGGACACCCCTTACGCAAATGACCCGGTGAAAAACTAACAGGAGTCTTCTGTTACCATCCACTACTACCCTTTAAAATATCAGTCCGTGTACATTTATTGCAATTTACATTTATTATTTGACTGGACTTCTATAAAATTATATAAAAGTATAACTATTAAAGTATAGAGAGAGGTTGGATGGATTATACTAGTATTCCAAACTACAATACATCTTGAAACCTATTTATATGTTTATATTAATATTAAAACATAAATACAATGTGTATATTTTTAGATTTATACACACCAAACTGTCAATTTTGTTTTTCAATAAGTTATAATAAAGTGACCTAAAACTTTAAATCAAATAAAAATTGAGCTGAGACATTTTCAAGCATATCTTCAAGATATTAGTCGATGCTCATCTCTAATAATTATAATTATTATATTATAATAACACATTCACAGTATCCTTCTGCAAAGTTTTTATAAAAACTATGGAATATAATTTGATATTTTTAACTTATTAATTCGAAAAATCTATGCCAGCATTGTTAGGAATCCAAGAATATAGGACTTGTTACATGTAATTTTCATTCTTAAAACAGTGGTGATTTTCAATCGAAAACCGGTTTACTGAATCTCGAGATAATTGGACACAAATGGATGAATTATTTTAAAATTTGTAATTTTACAAAAATATAAAAGAAGCGCTAGATAGATTTTTTTTTTAATTTTCACCCAAAATGTTCTAAGAGACCTAATCCACTAATAAAGAAATTTTTTGGATTTTCGAAAAAAGAAAATAAAACGCTACAAAACCTATAGTGTAACGTTTAAGGCGGCGCCGTGAATTAGTTATAAGTCGTACAAAAATACACATAAGAGAAAAAAAATTGCAAATTTGTCCTCTTTATTTTCATATAGAACGTTTTTTGACCTAGGATGCATCGATCTCGAGATATTTTGAAAAATCCGTTTTTTTTTTGTGAAAAATACGTCAAAAAATGACAGTTCCAAATCTAGTTCAATGTCACAAAACTGTTTTTTTAATTGCGGCTCTATACACGGTAGGACAAAATAAACTCAAAATCAAAACTCCCTGAATTATTTCCAGGTAAAGCCGCTTTTATTGACCTGACGACTGGATTACAAATATATATATTTTTTTTTCAAGTAAATCGAAATTATAACATATGATTTACGATACAGTGTCGTTAAGACATTGTCGTGGAAAAATCTATATTTAATTTTAAATTTAAATTACATTTACTTTAAAATGAATGGAACATTAATAATCTTTAACTAGAACTAATTTTTCACGTACGTCATTTCACATCTTGTTTATAGTCATGTAGTGACTAGTGTAAAAGAGAATATTTTATGTATTTTATTTATTTATTTACACACATTTAGATAAGATATTTTACAACCTATTTTCAAATTTGTTACCTTAATTAAATTATATACAACACTTTAAATGAAAATATGGTAATTTCACAGCAAATAAAGTGGGTCATATGTTACCAGCAAAGAAAGTGGTAAATTTAAATCAGTACTGTAAATTCGCTGGTATCTGTAAAAATGTGAATTTTTACCTGTGATTTCACAGTAATTTAAGCAGAGAATTTAATGAGTATTTCAAGCAGTATTACGGGCTCTTGTAATTTTCGGGACTGTCTGTAAAAGTGCCGAGTTTTTGGACTACATGCATGAATTTTAATGTAAAATTATTGTACCGCAATGTAAATGAAAATATGGTAATTTCACAGCAAATAAAGTAGTTCATATGTTACCAGCAAAGAAAGTGGTAAATTTAAATCAGTACTGTAAATTCGCTGTTATCTGTAAAAATGTGAATTTTTACCTGTGATTTCACAGTAATTTAAGCAGAGAATTTAATGAGTATTTCAAGCAGTATTACGGGCTCTTGTAATTTTCGGGACTGTCTGTAAAAGTGCCGAGTTTTTGGACTACATGCATGAATTTTAATGTAAAATTATTGTACCGCAATGTAAATGAAAATATGGTAATTTCACAGCAAATAAAGTAGTTCATATGTTACCAGCAAAGAAAGTGCTAAATTTAAATCAGTACTGTAAATTCGCTGTTATCTGTAAAAATGTGAATTTTTACCTGTGATTTCACAGTAATTTAAGCAGAGAATTTAATGAGTATTTCAAGCAGTATTACGGGCTCTTGTAATTTTCGGGACTGTCTGTAAAAGTGCCGAGTTTTTGGACTACATGCATGAATTTTAATGTAAAATTATTGTACCGCAATGTAAATGAAAATATGGTAATTTCACAGCAAATAAAGTAGTTCATATGTTACCAGCAAAGAAAGTGGTAAATTTAAATCAGTACTGTAAATTCGCTGTTATCTGTAAAAATGTGAATTTTTACCTGTGATTTCACAGTAATTTAAGCAGAGAATTTAATGAGTATTTCAAGCAGTATTACGGGCTCTTGTAATTTTCGGGACTGTCTGTAAAAGTGCCGAGTTTTTGGACTACATGCATGAATTTTAATGTAAAATTATTGTACCGCAATGTAAATGAAAATATGGTAATTTCACAGCAAATAAAGTAGTTCATATGTTACCAGCAAAGAAAGTGGTAAATTTAAATCAGTACAGTACTTGCTGTTATCTGTAAAAATGTGAATTTTTACCTGTGATTTCACAGTAATTTAAGCAGAGAATTTAATGAGTATTTCAAGCAGTATTACGGGCTCTTGTAATTTTCGGGACTGTCTGTAAAAGTGCCGAGTTTTTGGACTACATGCATGAATTTTAATGTAAAATTATTGTACCGCAATGTAAATGAAAATATGGTAATTTCACAGCAAATAAAGTAGTTCATATGTTACCAGCAAAGTAAGTGGTAAATTTAAATCAGTTCTGTAAATTCGCTGTTATCTGTGAAAATGTGAATTTTTACCTGTGATTTCACAGTAATTTAAGCAGAGAATTTAATGAGTATTTCAAGCAGTATTACGGGCTCTTGTAATTTTCGGGACTGTCTGTAAAAGTGCCGAGTTTTTGGACTACATGCATGAATTTTAATGTAAAATTATTGTACCGCAATGTAAATGAAAATATGGTAATTTCACAGCAAATAAAGTAGTTCATATGTTACCAGCAAAGAAAGTGGTAAATTTAAATCAGTACTGTAAATTCGCTGTTATCTGTAAAAATGTGAATTTTTACCTGTGATTTCACAGTAATTTAAGCAGAGAATTTAATGAGTATTTCAAGCAGTATTACGGGCTCTTGTAATTTTCGGGACTGTCTGTAAAAGTGCCGAGTTTTTGGACTACATGCATGAATTTTAATGTAAAATTATTGTACCGCAATGTAAATGAAAATATGGTAATTTCACAGCAAATAAAGTAGTTCATATGTTACCAGCAAAGAAAGTGGTAAATTTAAATCAGTACTGTAAATTCGCTGTTATCTGTAAAAATGTGAATTTTTACCTGTGATTTCACAGTAATTTAAGCAGAGAATTTAATGAGTATTTCAAGCAGTATTACGGGCTCTTGTAATTTTCGGGACTGTCTGTAAAAGTGCCGAGTTTTTGGACTACATGCATGAATTTTAATGTAAAATTATTGTACCGCAATGTAAATGAAAATATGGTAATTTCACAGCAAATAAAGTAGTTCATATGTTACCAGCAAAGTAAGTGGTAAATTTAAATCAGTTCTGTAAATTCGCTGTTATCTGTAAAAATGTGAATTTTTACCTGTGATTTCACAGTAATTTAAGCAGAGAATTTAATGAGTATTTCAAGCAGTATTACGGGCTCTTGTAATTTTCGGGACTGTCTGTAAAAGTGCCGAGTTTTTGGACTACATGCATGAATTTTAATGTAAAATTATTGTACCGCAATGTAAATGAAAATATGGTAATTTCACAGCAAATAAAGTAGTTCATATGTTACCAGCAAAGTAAGTGGTAAATTTAAATCAGTTCTGTAAATTCGCTGTTATCTGTAAAAATGTGAATTTTTACCTGTGATTTCACAGTAATTTAAGCAGAGAATTTAATGAGTATTTCAAGCAGTATTACGGGCTCTTGTAATTTTCGGGACTGTCTGTAAAAGTGCCGAGTTTTTGGACTACATGCATGAATTTTAATGTAAAATTATTGTACCGCAATGTAAATGAAAATATGGTAATTTCACAGCAAATAAAGTAGTTCATATGTTACCAGCAAAGAAAGTGGTAAATTTAAATCAGTACTGTAAATTCGCTGTTATCTGTAAAAATGTGAATTTTTACCTGTGATTTCACAGTAATTTAAGCAGAGAATTTAATGAGTATTTCAAGCAGTATTACGGGCTCTTGTAATTTTCGGGACTGTCTGTAAAAGTGCCGAGTTTTTGGACTACATGCATGAATTTTAATGTAAAATTATTGTACCGCAATGTAAATGAAAATATGGTAATTTCACAGCAAATAAAGTAGTTCATATGTTACCAGCAAAGAAAGTGGTAAATTTAAATCAGTACTGTAAATTCGCTGTTATCTGTAAAAATGTGAATTTTTACCTGTGATTTCACAGTAATTTAAGCAGAGAATTTAATGAGTATTTCAAGCAGTATTACGGGCTCTTGTAATTTTCGGGACTGTCTGTAAAAGTGCCGAGTTTTTGGACTACATGCATGAATTTTAATGTAAAATTATTGTACCGCAATGTAAATGAAAATATGGTAATTTCACAGCAAATAAAGTAGTTCATATGTTACCAGCAAAGAAAGTGGTAAATTTAAATCAGTACTGTAAATTCGCTGTTATCTGTAAAAATGTGAATTTTTACCTGTGATTTCACAGTAATTTAAGCAGAGAATTTAATGAGTATTTCAAGCAGTATTACGGGCTCTTGTAATTTTCGGGACTGTCTGTAAAAGTGCCGAGTTTTTGGACTACATGCATGAATTTTAATGTAAAATTATTGTACCGCAATGTAAATGAAAATATGGTAATTTCACAGCAAATAAAGTAGTTCATATGTTACCAGCAAAGTAAGTGGTAAATTTAAATCAGTTCTGTAAATTCGCTGTTATCTGTAAAAATGTGAATTTTTACCTGTGATTTCACAGTAATTTAAGCAGAGAATTTAATGAGTATTTCAAGCAGTATTACGGGCTCTTGTAATTTTCGGGACTGTCTGTAAAAGTGCCGAGTTTTTGGACTACATGCATGAATTTTAATGTAAAATTATTGTACCGCAATGTAAATGAAAATATGGTAATTTCACAGCAAATAAAGTAGTTCATATGTTACCAGCAAAGTAAGTGGTAAATTTAAATCAGTTCTGTAAATTCGCTGTTATCTGTAAAAATGTGAATTTTTACCTGTGATTTCACAGTAATTTAAGCAGAGAATTTAATGAGTATTTCAAGCAGTATTACGGGCTCTTGTAATTTTCGGGACTGTCTGTAAAAGTGCCGAGTTTTTGGACTACATGCATGAATTTTAATGTAAAATTATTGTACCGCAATGTAAATGAAAATATGGTAATTTCACAGCAAATAAAGTAGTTCATATATTACCAGCAAAGAAAGTGGTAAATTTAAATCAGTACTGTAAATTCGCTGTTATCTGTAAAAATGTGAATTTTTACCTGTGATTTCACAGTAATTTAAGCAGAGAATTTAATGAGTATTTCAAGCAGTATTACGGGCTCTTGTAATTTTCGGGACTGTCTGTAAAAGTGCCGAGTTTTTGGACTACATGCATGAATTTTAATGTAAAATTATTGTACCGCAATGTAAATGAAAATATGGTAATTTCACAGCAAATAAAGTAGTTCATATATTACCAGCAAAGAAAGTTGTAAATTTTAATCAGTACTGTAAATTCACTGTTATCTGTAAAAATGTAAATTTTTATTTTGGTAATTTTACTGCTATCTTTTGTAAAATGTAAGCTATACTTATGGTAAATTTCAACCAATATTGTAAAAGTGCCGGGTTTTTGGACCACATTTATGAATTTTAATGCAATATGATTGTACTTACAGAAAAAGAGATGAGATTTTACTAAACCGAGTAATATTGAGGTTAATTTAATAAATATTGCAAATTCCCATTTTGACATGGTGAATTTGCTTTAATTATTACAGTTAATACTATTGAAAGATTGACGGACAAATTTAGAGTGCGACAGGAAAAGAGCTGAGATTTTACTAAACCGAGTAATATTGAGGTTAATTTTAATAAATATTGTAAATTCACCTTCTGACATGGTGAATTTGCTTTAATTATTACAGTTAATACTATTGAAAGATTGACGGACAAATTTAGATTTTTTTTTCCTGCATATTTATATAAGCATATCACATAAGCTATGTATAGCTTGTGCGTGATGTGCACATATTTTATTAATTTTTTATTATGTTTTTTTTTGTAGGGCTCGAAATAAGCAATCATGTTTAAAGTGTGAGATCTATTTTAAGAATGTAAAGTTACATTTTTTTATTAGTTTAGAATGGTTTTATCGTTTCTGAGTTATCGAAAATCCAAATCTTAATTTTTTTTACAAATGACTTGTATGTGTTTTTGTAATATTTTAATTCGATGGGTAATAAATTATAGATTTTTTTTATGTAAAACAATAGTTATTTATGGTTCTAGTGGGTAAAGTAAGATATTGCCCATGAGAAAATTAACCTGGCGTCAGCCAAGCAGGTTAATTTTCGAGAGGGCAATATCGGTTTACCCATGAGTGCCATACAAGGTTTTATCCAATAAATAGCTTAGGAATTCATATTTTTATTAAAAATTTTAATGACATTTACAAGAAAATAATTTGACAAGTGACAGTTGAGTGGGTAAAATACTTAGTTTATCTATTTAAATAAAGCTGGTAATTGTCTTATTATCTGTATGTATTGGATAAATAATTTTTAACACCAATAGTTTTTTTAGCTATATTTAAATGGGTATTTAGATTTTTCTTTTGACGAGTGTCGCGCGGATGATTTATTAAATTTATGCAGCTTTTATTTTTAAAGTAACGTTTCATTAAAGATAGTACTTAGTTCTTTTAAATTCTATAAAAAGGTTTTCGGTAGAATATTGCTGAGGTTTTTTTAAAATAATTTTAATAATTTTTCTTTGAATGACGCTAAAACTAAAATTTAAATCAGTATTTCTTAAGCTTGTAGAAATATAAACAAGCCGTGAAGATATGTACGCATTCCATTATACATATATTATTCACAGTAAATGGTATATTGCATATTGCATTTTCCCAAATATTTGAAAAAGATTAAAAAAAAAAATAATAAAAAATTAACTCTTTTAACTATTTTTTTTATTTCCTTTTATGAGGAAAAAAAATAAAAAACAAATTAACAAAATAAAATTTTAACCCCCCATAACTGAAATACAATTCCCATTAACGTAACTTTTTCAGGTAAAATTACTTTTATTATAAAGATCAGTTCTACCAATTTTGAAAGTAATCCCCCCCATAACTTTTTTGTTGTGGGGGGGATTACTTTCAAAATTTATATATAATAAAATTTATAATAAAACTAATTTTTCCTGAAAAAGTTAGGTTAATCGGAATTTTATTTCAGCTTTTTTCGATTTTTTAAAAAGTTTAACCCCCCATAACTTTTTTGTTTTGGTGGGGATTACTTTCAAAAACAATAGAGATCTTCCCCTCGTAGAACTTGATTTTTCCTGAAAATTTCAAGTCGATCGAATTATTCGTTCTTGAGTTACGTTGTTAACAAAAAATAGTGACATCAGACGGACGGACGGACAGACGGACAGACATTTCAAAAAAAAAAGTTGCTTATTTTTTTATGAAACAAATTTATATGCAAGAATTTTTTGTCTACGGCGATTTTTGAAATTTTTTGAATATTCGAAACTACCCCCCTCCTTTTAACTTTTGAACGAGTTGAGATATCGACTTCAAATTTAGAAATCTTAAATAAGACAACTTAAACTATCTTTTAGCATATATTTGATATTTTCAGCTCTTAAAATGTGGGCAGGAGGGCATGGGGGGACATTTTTTTAAATGGAAAGGGGGGTCGTGTGATACATCATTTTAAAGCTTATGAAATTCTCTATTTAAACTAAAATTTTTAAATTTTTTAAAAATGTTTTTTAAGGTTTTGATTTTTCAATTTTTTGTGCTAAAACATTCGATTTTTTAAGTTTTATTTTATTTATGTCAACAAAAAATAGTTTAAAAGTATAATTAACATTTTTTTATGATGAAATTAGGCATTTTTAAAAAATTATTTGTTTTTTTTTAGAGGAATTTTGACATAAACACCTATTTTCAACCCCATTTAAAACTCATTTTTTTTTTTAATTTAAAAATATGAAGTTAAATGGAGAATTGTATAAGCTTTAAAATGATTATTACACGACCCACCTTTCCATTTAAAAAAATGTCCCCCTATGCCCCCCTGCCCACATTTTAAGAGCTGAAAATATCAAATATATGCTAAAAGATAGTTTAAGTTGTTTTATTTAATATTTCTAAATTTGAAGTCGATATCTCAACTCGTTCAAAAGTTAAAAGGGGGGGGTGACTTTTGGACCGCACTGTATGTAACAAGCGTAAAAATAAAACTTGATGATCTTTAAGCTAAATTTAAACGTCCTAACTAAACTTTGCAAGTATAGAATGTTAATTAAGTTAAAAATAAATAACCTAGCATATAAATAGGATTTAATATTTAACATAGTTTATAACATTATATTAAAAATATTGTTTATTTTGACAGAAGCAGAAACAAAACATCCTCTATTCATTCACATTTTCGAGAAGTTATAACATTTCTGTTCTATTTTTATTTTAAATAGAACTGAAAAATCCCGAATAATAAACTTTAAAAATGTTTGATGCATTGCTTTTCATGATTTTTTGTACAGTGCGCGTCTAAAGTATGCCGCCCTTAACTTTTGAACTGTTTAAGATCCAGATCAAATTAAAATTTGGAACACGTAAACAGTATTCGGCGAATGGAGATTTCTGCCGTTAGATTAGACAGGGACAAAAGTTCTACCCAAAAAGGATAGAAGACATATATACACTCCCACTTCCACCCAACCAAACAAATTCTGTATTTGTTCTTTGTTGAACAAATACAATATTTACTTGGCCGGGCGGAAAGTGTAACTATATTATTTTTAAAAAAGAAATTACTGGCGCCATCTAAATTTTAGTAGAATTATCTTATTCTACAGATTCACATTAGCTATGTTCGTTCGTGCCGCTCACTGCTACACTTTCCGGCCAACCAAATAAATACTGTATTTGTTGTATGAAAAACAAATACAGTATTTATTTGGTTGGCTGGAAAGTGTAGCACAAATGAGATAGAGATAGGGTAGACGTCTTTTGTTTCATAATTATAGTTATAGAGAGCTCCATTTTCAGTACTCACAAACGAGTCAAGTGGGAAAAAAGTTATCGATAAATAAAAATTAAAAAATTTCGTATTTTTAAAAGATAAAAATCGAATGTTGGTTTTTTCTTTAAAAAACACCGATATATATGTATAGTCAATATTATTGTGTGTAACAAATTAGTCGTCAAATATTTTGATTTAGTGACCTTTATAAAAATTTCCCTCAAAATTCGGCAAAATTATTCCGTAAGCCTATGTCTCTGTGTTTAGTTTTAACATTGATGAGTCATAACTGAGTTTACGCCAACTACTGCGCATAAATAATGACCCAAAATATACTAGGCAACACGGTTTCTTGCCCTGATTTATCAAATTTTGGGTCTCTAAAACCAAATCTTTCCTTAGAATGTTTCTATTACCTTAAGTTCCTGAGAAAAATGAGATTAGTGGTAAAACATTATTATTTTAGTCCTCTTTTGTTCTAAAAGCACGAAAGATAAAAATGTTGTCAGGACAAATTTGGATTGGACGACTCAATAGTCGATTTTTTGTGGTAACGCCGGTTAACCTGTACCTATGTATTTCTTTCTCTGTTTAATTGATGAGTTAAAAAATGAGAGAAATACATATTCCCCTAACTTGGTTAATAACCGCTGCTCCACAAAAAATTGGCTAATATCAGTTAAAAAATACATAATTCATAGGTAAGGGAACGTTCAAGTATTACGTAACGCAAATTTTGGTAATTTTTATACAAAATTTTTGTTTTGCCACAAATGAGCAATTAAGTAAACTGTGCACTTTAATTTTAGGCTTTCTATTTTTTTTTCGCGTGCTAGCTGTAACAGTAGGTCCTTCGCATATAAATTTTTGAATTCCTCATGTTTTTTTTAATATACTCTACTAATCCTACTATTTTTTTTTAAATTTTGAAAAAAAAACTTTATTTAATGGACTTATATCTCAAAAATGTGAGGTTCTGGATTTTTTCTAAGAACAGATTTGAATTCTACGCCTTTGAATAAGCAAGAAAAATTTATTTTCAGATTAGGGCAAAAAAAAGTTGCGATTGTTATTTTTTGGTATATACTTTGAGGCACGGATCTGTGGCTACGGGAAATAAGTTTGGACTTTGTGTGTAAGTGGGAGGCCCTTTGCAGACACGCACGCCCTGTAAAGCTTTTGACGGAAAGCAGAGAGCGCGAATGATTCCTCCCCCTTTCGTCGGAGACTTTGTTTCATGCGGAGAACTATATATCTTATATTTTTATGGGCCACAATAGTGACACGGGAAAAGGGATATTTTTTTAATGGAAAGGCGGTCGTCTGATACATTATATAAAAGCTTATTAAATTCTCTTTTTGACCATATTCATTTTAATAGTATTTTTTTTAAAGGTGTTAAATTTTTTATTTTTTTTTGCCAAAAATGCGATTTTCTTAGATTTTTTTTTTAATATTTACTTTTATTATTTAAAGTTAAGAAGTGTAATTTTTTTTTATCATAAAATGAATTTTGCTTGAGTTAGTAAATTATCCTGTAAAAGTTGGTAAAATTTCCGCCCAAGTTGGGAAATGGTTTGATTAATTGGAAAATTGCTGGGTTAGTTGAAGGAAAGTCCAATCTTTTTTTTTTTTGAGAGGAACCTTTTTTAGTCGTCAAAATTTTCGCTCGGTAAGTAAAGCTTTTTTTCAGACGACATTTGGTCGACAGAGATGGTGTATTTGGCTGTATGAGTTGGTAAATTTTGGTACCACCCGGGCCATCTGTACGCCCCTAGTTTAAGAGAGGGGCTAGAATTTTGACATGCACTGTACACTTTTATTCAGGCATATTCCACAATACAATATTTTAAGGTGATTCTACATAAAAAAATATGAAAGAAAGAAGCTTCCTAATAACTATTGTAAAGATTTTATTTTCGGTTGGACGTTTAGTAAAACTACCTCCCAGTTTTAAAAGCAGTTAAAAACAATATTTTTCATTAATGAAAAAATTAAAATAAGCTCCTTTCACTCAGAGAAAAATCAATGTACAACACAAAAGTATATAGTTTAAACGAAAACCAATAAATTTATATGTCCTTAATGAAATTATTTGAAGTGGTTGTAATTATAGGTTATAGGACCAAAATAAATCCTTTTTTGAACGTAAAATCGCCAACGTTTCGAGCACCTAAACGGTCGCTCTTCTTCAGGGCTTAATTACTTCATTCAGCATATTGTCAACATAAAAATAATATTAGGCATAGTATACGCCTTACGTAAAACATTAAACCATATAAATAACAATACAATGTAAAAAACTATTAACAATGGGTGTATTTGAAATAGCGTAGGAAATTTTAACAGGTTTCTACATGATAAAATATGACAAAAAGTTCCTTTAAACATATGTCTAAAAATGCGTCATAAGGGAGCTACGCCCCTTTGAAAGTGGCTAAAAAAACGGTTTTTATTTAATAACTCAGGAACCCTTTGAGATATATTAACGAGGTTTTGCACGTGAATTAATCCTAATAAGGCCCATCTTTGTATGTCATTTTCACGTACTTATTTAAACCAGGGGTGTGCGAAACGGGGGGGCCTTATCAGTTTTTTGTCCCAAACTTTTTTCTGTGTAACTTTTTTGCAATTTTATTTTTGAAAAATGATTGCTCAGGTCAAAATACATAAAAAAGGTACTCTTGTTGTAATACTGTAGAATTAACCGTTTTCGAGAAAAGTTCATTTGAAGGTGAAATTTCACGGTTCGAGGACGAAAAATTAAATACTAAAATGTCGAAAACCAAAATTTTAATGATGCAATGTTATTCTACATCAAAAACTAAGAAAAAAAGTTTCCATACATGTAGGTCCAAAAAACGCTTTTAAAGCTACCATAGCCCTTTAAAAATGGTGCATATTTAGGAGACCATAGCTCCATTAGGATTGATTTTTGGAAGTACCTGTATATAAGGTTTTTTTCTTAGTTTTTAATGTACATTCGCCCTGCATCATTAAAATTTTGGTTTTCAACATTTTAGTATTTAATTTTTCGTCCTCAAATGAATTTTTCTCGAAAACGGTTTGGACTTTACAACAAGAGTACCTTTTTTATGTATTTTGACCTGAGGAATCATATTTCAAAAATAAAATTGCAAAGAAGTTACACAGAAAAAAGGTTGGGATAAAAAACTGATAAGCTCCCCCGTTTCGCACACCCCTGGTTGAAATAAGTACATGAAAATAACACATAAAAACGGGCCTTGGTAGGATTAGTTGACGTGCAAAACCTTGTTGATATATCTCAAAGGGTTCCTGAGTTATTAAATAAAAACCGATTTTTTAGCCACTTTCAAAGGGGCGTAGCTCCCTTATGACGCATTTTTAGACATATATTTATAGGAACTTTTTGTCATAATTTATCATTTAGAATCACCTGTTAAAATTTCCTACGCTATTTCAAATACACCGTGTATATTGAGTAATACCTCGTTTAAAAGGTATTTTAATTATCCATTTAACGGTGTATTGTTTTTGAAAATCGGTTAAGCCATTCTCAAGATATTTATCCTTAAAGTTTTCGATGCACCCCAGTATTTTTTGGTTGGGATGGGGATAACATTAACAGATGTCCTTATCCAAAAAATAATTAAACTGTCCAAGGATTTTTTCTGAAAATAATAAATTTTAATGTTAAGAAGTATGTAATGGGTAACATAGATAATACATAACAATGCGATGTCGTGATTGGCTTGATGTGCCGCCATGTATCATGGAAGCCAAGCATTCTTATGTTTTATGTTCTTGTGAAAGCTTCTGCATAGGCCTTAATACGTAGCTACAGTTACCACCACTGTCAACTTTACTCCGAACTACCTTACTTAAAGGGTATAAATAACAAATGCCAATCTTTAACTGATTTCATCAACAAAAATACATTAGTAATATAAGCCAGATGTAAATTTTATGCGAAATTTGTAACACTAAATACAGGTGGTAGACATAAAATATTTCTGGCAACATAATAATAATAAAAGCAACTTACTTGACGTTCTTTTATTTTCATGTGTAATAATAATTTGAGTATTCTGCTTATGAAACTACTAAAATATTTCACCTTAAGCTTGATTGATTGATTGAATTTAAAACTTGAAACCTTAAAAAAATGTTTTTTTTTTATTTTTATTTAGCAAACTTTATCTTCTAGTATATCTCGGTTAAAAATGTTATCTGGGTGTTTTAGGGGTTGAAATTTGAAATTAATTAAAATAAAATTAATATTATCATAGTTATAAACAGTACCCGGCGTATTTCCAGTTACAGTCCAGTCTTCAAGTTAATAAAAGCGGCTTTACCTGGAAATAATTCAGGGAGTTTAGATTTTTGGTTTATTGGGTAGGGTTTAAGGCCGCAAATAAACAATTTTGCGACATTGAACTCGATTTGGAACTGTCATTTTTTAACGTATTTTTCACAAAAAATGGACTTTTTAAAATATCTCAAGATCGGTGCATCCTAAGACAAATAAAGAGGACTAAATCTCAACATTTTTTGTGTCATGTATTTTTTTGTGCGACATAGCTAATTCACGGCACCGCCTTAAACGTTACACTGTAGGGTTTTAGATTTTTCTTTATCTTGGTTAG
Source organism: Brachypterus glaber (assembly GCA_958510825.1). Taxonomy (NCBI): domain Eukaryota; kingdom Metazoa; phylum Arthropoda; class Insecta; order Coleoptera; family Kateretidae; genus Brachypterus; species Brachypterus glaber. The sequence goes on along the minus strand of OY294045.1, from coordinate 88,168,928 downwards.
GAAGGTTTTTTTTATGCATAATACAATGCTGATTCCAAAAGTCCAAATCGAAAATCGGTTTACTCGAGATAATGGGACACAAATGTGTGAATTATTTAAAAAAAAAATTAATTTTACGTAAATTAAAAAGAAAATGCCAGATAGATTTTTTTAATAATCACCCAAAATGTTCTAAGGCGCATGCCTAACCGACAATAAAGAACAATTTTGGTTTTTCGAAAAAAAAAAATAAAAAATCTAAAAACGTATAATGTAACGTTTAAGAGATATTTTAAAAATCCGTTTTTTTTTTTGTGGAAAACACGTTAAAAAATAACAATTCCAAATCGAGTTCAACGTTACAAAATTGTTTTTTTTTTTTATTTGCGGCCATTAACCCTACCCAATAAACAGAAAATCAAAACTCCCTGAACTATTTTTAGGTAAAGCCTCTTTTATTGACCTGAAGACTGGACTACAACTGGAAATATGCCGGGTACTGGTTATAAATTGTAGCTATGCAGCGTGCGTTGCCGGGCGAGCGTCCGAAGAAATAGTTTACATATTACCTATATAATTTTTGAATTAATTGTAATCTTTTTTAAAGATTTTTTTTTATATTTTAAGAAATCGCCAGTAAATAGTTTCATTTTCGTTTGTTTTTTTTTATCTATCTACGAACATTAGAGTAACTATACATTGTCAGCCGGCTAACAATTTGTAGTTACGGCTAGCCGTGTGCAAAAATTGCATCCTCCTGTATATTTAAACACTTAATTAATTTATAAAATCTTTTAATAACATTTTTCCATGTGATCACATTTTAGGCCTATAGTTTAGCTGCCCTCTACATGCAAGTATTTGAAATTATTAAGGTCCCCCATTTTGCAAACACTTTAAAATTTAAAAAGAAAGTTATAATTAAAAATGCTAAATAAAATTTTCTCGTTTTTAAGTTATTCTATGCAAAAAAAATGACACACAAGAAAGATTAAATAATACTAAACAAGCCGTGAACATATGTAATGATACGCATTCCATTATATATTATTCACAGTACATGGTATATTGCATTTCCCAAATAGTTAAAAAATATATAATTAAAAAAAAAATAACAAAAAAAATTACATTAAAAAAACCTTTTTTAAAAAACGAAAAATTATTGAAAAATTTTTTATTTTTTTTTTGTAGTATTTTCTTGTTCCGAAAAAAGACAAATTAAAAAAAAAAATCAAAATTTCTCAATTTTTTTTTGTAGAATTGATCCTTATAATAAAAGTAATTTTTCTTAATAAAAAATACGTTAATCGGAATTTTCTTTCAGCTTTTTTTAAAGTTTAACCCCCATAACTTTATGTTTTGGGGGGATCACTTTCAAAAACAAAAGGGATCTTTCCCTCGTAGAACTTAATTTTTCCTGAAAATTTCAATTCGATCGGACTATTCGTTCTTGAGTTATCGTGTAGACAAAAATCGTGACATCAGACGGACGGACATACAGTGGTCCCAGAAAAAAAAATTGCTTATTTTTTCATGAAAAAGTCAAAACCAAATGTTTTTGGGGAGATCACTTTCAAAAACAAAAGGGATCTTCCCCTCGTAGAACTTAATTTTTACTGAAAATTTTAAGTCGATCGGACTATTCGTTCTTGAGTTATCGTGTAGACAAAAATCGTAACATCAGACGGACATACAGTGGTCCCAGAAAAAAAAAATTCTTATTTTTTTTTCATGAAACAAATTTATATATATTTATATATATTTTGTTTTTTTTTTTAAATTCGAAACTACCGTATAATATTCTAGCGCAGGCGCTGTGAATAATATAATAAAAATATTAATAATAATATTAAATAATACGATTAAAAAATACTCTTCTAGCTTATGCGCTGTAAAGAGTATAAGTTAAATTTAATTCAATGTTCGTTATCGCCACTAATTAATCAAGGTAATAAATAAAATAAAAACAAAAATATCTTGTTTACTCGATGAGCTGTAGATTAAAACATATATGTATATATTTTGCCGTATATGGCTAGCCTAAAAAATGCAGGCTTTCACCGGGTGTTATTGTAATGTTTGGTGTCGGATTATTTTTTGCAAATTACTATGAGTTTACTGAAAAAATAAAGTTTTTCTTCAAGCGTACTAAAATGTTCATATTTTATAACTGAACACACTAGTTAGAAGTGATCTATTTTTTTGCAGTAAAAAAATGAGTTCATTGTTGTACGCCGTAAAAAAAAAGTTAGTTAGCAAAACCACCTATGGCGGCAGCACTCTTTGATTTTGAAGACAGCCATACTTCAAACTTGTTTGTTTATTATGTAAACAGGTGGTTGACTCGAGATTCTGTGCAAAAACCTTGTATGAAATTAATTAAAAATAATTGAAGAAAAATATATGGTTTATACACCTACAAATCTCTCCGAAATTGCAAATGCTACATTAGACAAGTTACCATCGAAATCGCGAAAAGTGTACGATTTAGCCTACGAAATAAATTTAAAAAGAGCTAAGGAAGGTTTAAGTTTATTTCGAAAGGGTTTTATTGGCCTATTTTAATAAAAAAACATACTATACTACTGAATAAATTAAATTCAAAAATTAATATTTAAAAAAATATAGGATGATTAAAGAAAAAATAGTATGTTTCACTCAGAGGAAAAGTGCTTTTTTTTACTCGTCTGTAGTTTCCGCACTCCGCTTCGCGTCGTCCGTAAATTCTACAGACTAGTAAAAAAAGCTTCACTTTTCCTCTTAGTAAAACAATATACTATTCTTTTATTAATTTATCTCAAGTAAGGCATAATAATTGTTTTTTGTTTGCCTTTTTTACTCTTTACCAGGGAAAATTAAATTTATTTTAGAAAAAATCCTGGAACTTCGCCCAAATAAACGATCTGTTTTTGACGAAAACTTTTTCTTATTACCTAATGCTGCATTCCCTTGATGATTAATCAAGAAGGAGTATGATATTTAAAATTTAAAACAACTTTTTTACTCAGTATTTGATAACAGCTGCCTAATAACACAGGCCCACAAAACAAAAAAAAGTTGACTGTGCTGGGGTTGAGATCCACCTATTCTTATGTATTTTAAAATGATAAACACGAATCTGTCATAAAAAAGGCACTTTATGTGCTAATTTTTATGCTACACTAAAAAAACTGTCTAAAATGGTAAAAATCTCATTATTTCAGTGTAGCAAAAAAATGAGCCCATGAAATGCCTTTTTTATGACAGATTCGTATTTAGCATCCCAAAATCAAAATACATGGCAGATTCTGTTTAGTATCCCAAAATACATAAGAATAGGTGGGTCTCAACCCCAGCAGAGACAACTTTTTTTTTCTGTGGGCATGTGTCATCTTATACACGGTGTCCCACGGTAGACAAATCAGTCAAACTGTGGCGTTATTAACAATTAACATGAAACTTTTACCACTCAATATGGACCTAATTATCTTCAATTGACCCAAAACAAAAGTTTTCTACTCTTTTTTGGTTTTGAGCTAGAGCTCCACACATGCACTTTTAAAAGCATAACAATACTTTCAAATGCCAAAATTAAAAAAAGTAACAATTTTTCTTTATCATATGATAGTTTTTTTCACTAAAAACAATAATTTTCGATTTAAATTCTTAATTTTATAAAACCTTAAAAAAGGGCAATTGCATAATGGAATGACCCCGCTATGGCAAAAGAGTAGGATGCCTTGAAATTAAATTTTTTAAATAAGTCGTATATGATGACAATAAATGTCAAATTTGATTTTACATTATAATCAAAAAATTAACAAAGCAAGATTTTTATAAAACCAAGTTTTGAATGCCAAAATGATAACTTTAGAAGTAAAGAAAGAAATTATTTTAACTTATGGAGAATGTGCTCGAAATTTAAGAGAAACAACGAGAAAAATAGTAGAAAAGTTCCCCGATGATAGTAAATTATTTATATTTATTAACTTGCTGATTGATTTGAATCCATTTGAATCGTGGAAGACTCGCAAAGAATTAGAATTATTTGCTAATAATAGATTTTGTGAAATTGCATTTATATTCCCATGATTATCTGAAGTTAGATGCGTAATTTTGACCTTTTTTCATCAGAACTGGAGTGATTTGGGAAAACCTAAGAACTAACATGGATTTATTTGAAATATTGTACAAAACAATTCTAATAACACTGAAAATATTCTAGAAAGGCGTAATATTTTGTAGATGTATGGAATTTGACACAATGATGAGTTAATTAATTCAAATATCATAAATACGTCTTGCGTTTCGCATATTAATAAATAATATTAATAATAACAATCAATTTGATATTTTAACTTATGAGAATTATTCTTAGTATCATTTAACTTTTAATTCCAACCAAAATGTACGTAATTAATTACATAACAATAAATTAATTGACTAAATTGCCCATAATATGACAGTTTTTTTCCTTTGTTCTTCTGTATTTGGTCTAATTTTGGTCTGGTTTGGTTCAAAAAAACAAAACAAACGATTAAGAACAAAAGCACGAAGTAGGACTAGATGAAGTGACCCTAATATGCAGGGCCGGACAGAGCCAGCCCGGGCCCCGGTGCAACTTTTTACTCGGGCCCCCATTTTTTCAAAACATAATTGTCCCATGCAGGCCTGCAGCTAAGGCACTGAGGGCCGAAGCGGCGCCCCCATTCATTAACTAAGCGCCGCAGTCGAAAATTTTTCCAAATTATGTTAATTTCTGACTGTTTTATTTTCATAGTTCAGCAAGCTTAAGTATGTAAATAATAATAAAGTCTTAGCGCCGCAGGCGAATTTTTTTTCAATTTTGATAGCTCTGGCGCCGCAGGCAATTTTTTTACAAATTTTAAGCTTTTGCAAGCTTGAACTAAAAAAAAATACGTAGGTAAATTAGCCCTAGCGCCGCGGGCGAATTTTTTTACAAATTTTAAAACACAAAAATCCAAAAAGGCTTAAGCGCTGCCCATTTGGAACGAGATCTACTTATTTGCTCATTTTGACGTCTTATCGATCTGGGGGAGTATAAATAAATAAACTGTTTATTAAAAACTTCTGTCGCCGGGCCCCCTTCGAGCCCGGGCCCCGGGTAATCTGTACCCCCTGCACCCCCCTGAATCCGGCCCTGCTAATATGAACCAGCTGCAACTTTATGCAACTGCGAGGAAAGGGGGTTCTTTACAAGCTAATTAATTATGTTTTTTAAAACATGTTTTATCATAAGTTGTCCAATAGGTTTTATAATAACTTGCTTTACCAAAACTTTCATTATGATATAGACTTGACTTTGTAAAAAAAACTGCTAAGATTAATCTAAGATTAATCCAATCATACCAATTAAAAAATTTGATTGAGCGCAAAAAATCAAAATTTATTAGTAATTAAGTAATACACTCTGTAGTATAAAATACCCTAGTCCACAAGGTCCTTACTAAGTCTAAGTAAAAATCTAATTTATAACATTAGATTTGACATTTATTTTTATCGTGAACGTCATATTTGCAAACATTCATTTTCATAGCATCCTCTCTTTTACATTAGCGGGGTCATTCCATAATGCACTTACCATTTTTTACCGTTTTCTAAAATTAAAAATTTAAATAGAAAACTATTGTTTTTAGTAAAAAAAACTATCATATGATAAAGAAATGATATTATTTTTTTAAATTTTGGCGTTAAAAAATGTTATTATACTAAAAAAAAATTCTGTTTGTTGCTCTAGCCTAAAAACAGAAAAAAAGTACAACACTTTTTTCTGGCGTAAATTGAAGGTAACTAGGTCTATATTGACTGGTAAAAAATATATTTTAATAGCTTTGATAATAACGCCACAATTTCACTGATTTGTCTACCGTGGGACACCGTGTATAAAAGGATGATCTTTTTTCTTTTCTACGACCATCTTTGTAAACCTCTGCGGCACTATTTTTTGGAGAGTTCTATTAAGATCATAGAAAAAAGAGTAATGGTTAAGGTTGAAGAAAAAATAGATGGGGGAGGAAAGGGCGTGCAGACTCGGAAAGAAGATATCAAATGAAATACAGGATGAAAATTTACTTAATTATTTTAGGGAATACCATTCACAAGAAGCTGTGCATGCTATAAACAATACAAATTTTCCGAAAAAAAAACAGAAAAACCTTTTTTTAAACGAAAATCATAATTTTCATAAATTATATGTTTGGTTAGTGGAGTTAAAATTTTTATTTTTTCAAGAGATTTACTAAATATTGTGTTTTAATTTTTGATTTGATAAATATTCTAAATGTTTTTTCAGTTTATTATTTATTATTATTTTTTTAATATTCGACATTATTCGCATGCATTTCCTGTAATAAACTTTGAAAAAACTGACAATTAATTGTCAAATTAATCTAACTTATTTTTTAAAATCTTACTTAAACTATAAAATAATTAGTAAAATTGACATTTTAGCATATTTAAATCTTGCGTTTTTTGTGGGTCCAACTGTACTACAATAGACAAATACAAATTGTTTTTTTTTTATAAATAACTACGTATTTTTAGTTAACTCATTTAGAAACCTTTGTCCAAATGCCCTTATGTTGGTAAAGTTTCAAACCTTAAAATAAAAGGTAATTACCAGTATTTATTCTATAGAATCTAGACACTATTCAAGACCAAAGTTAAACAACTTTTTGAAACAAGTATGTTAAAAACCTATGTTTTACAGCTGTCTAATTGCATTAGTATAGGGCCATACATGAAAATTTTAAGAGCAAACAACTCGTAAAATAGAGATACGTGTTAGAATAAATAGCACAGGCCAAAAAAAATAACGTCAATTAGATATTTTTAACTGTATTTTTCTTACGTGTTTTTGGAAGCTGAAAACAAACTTAATAATGAAAAAGCTCGCTCGCTTGCCGGCCTTTTATAGGAAAGTAGTTTTGGTCGGACTTTTAGTTATATAAAAATAGGTCCTAGAACAACAATAAACCATTACAATTACAATTACAATTACAATTATAATTACAATTACAATTACAATTACAATTACAATTACAATTACAATTACAATCACAATTACAATAACAATTACAATTACAATAACAATTACAATTACAATTATATTATACCGGGTGACACAGATTCAATATACACCCCCCTTAACTTCTGTATTGGTAAAGACAAAATTTTGAAATTTGGTACCTGTAATGGACTTAGGGAACCTCAACTTTTGACATATAAAACGGCATTTTGCTACTTCCGGTTTTACCGGAAGGTCCTCCTACTTTTACATTTTAAATGCGAAATCTAAACGCCTTACATTTTTGGAATCTGCACACTTTTCTAAAAACGTCAATACCACAAAAGTGAATTTTTGAATTTCAAATTTTATTTGAATTTTGTTTTAATTTTTTTAATAAGGTGGGCCATGACATGGACTCTAGTGCACACCAGAAATGCTAAAAAAAAAGTCGAAACTTGTATAATTCTTTAAATTAGGAGGTTTTAAGCAATTCTCAAATTTGGTACCCATGTATACCCATGGGCCATGATACCATATAAAAGTGCAAAAAATATGGAATCGATCCATGTACTAACTTTTTATACAAATCGAATAATTACCTTTTTTAAAAATCTAAATTGGTAATTATTCGACTTGTATAAAAAGTTAGTGCCTGGATCGATTCCATATTTTTTGCGCTTTATGTTGTTTCTAAAAATAAACAGTCTGAGTTAGGTTATGTCAATCTGTCAGTTTGGTCAAGTATTTTTAATTCTTCGCAACAAGGTTACCTAATGTATTGGCCTTATTTTCTACACATTTTGCCCGTTGGATTACCTTGTATTTATCAACCTTGGTCAGTCCTGAAATTTGTTTGTGCTGCCATTTACGGGTGTCATCTTCAACCTCAATCTCATTCGCTAAATTTAGATGGCGAAAATCAGCTGATATTACCAAAATTTTGAAAGTAGGCATTTTGGGCTGAAATGTCTATGTGCATAAGTTTACCTAAGGATAAGATGTATATTTACATGTAATTAATGTGATATGTAGATTTTATGTGCACATACATGTAATATGTGAATTTAAAATAAAATGCGTACAATTTGTTGTTGTAAACTGCACTCGTTTGTAATTACCGAACACGTTTACTTGTTTGTTGTTGTATCTTATGCAATATATAGTGGTTGGCGCATATACAGCTATTTATTGTTGTATTCTATAACCTAATTACGCTATTGATTACGATAGTGTTCTATCAGTGTGTCAACCGTGTGTCAATAGTTTATGTGCTACAGCACTTTAAAAATCTACACCGGTCTTAGGGAAAAGTACTTTTGCTCAGTTTTGACTGAAACTGGATTATTAGTCGGAGAGATGATGACCATTTTTATTTCATTATTTGATCCCGGCTATATTTTATATTTTATTTATTTATTTATTTATTTATTGTTACATCCAACAGTAAAAACCAATTAAAGGATGAGTCAAACAACAAGATACAGAATTATAAAAAAAAAATAATAACAATCAAACTAGTAGAGTACAGAATATTAGTCCAAATTTAATTGGCGAAAGACAAATTTAATGCGGCTGTTACTGCAGGAGAATATATCAACATCAGTTTGAATCTTATTATAGTTTTTGCACATAGTGTAAATCGGTGAAAATGTTAGTAAGTTGGTTCTAGGCTTCGACAAATAAAATGTATCGTTTGTACGAGTGGCTGTAGGAATATGAAAATTTAACATTTCTAAGAGTTCTGAACAATCAATCTTATTGTGAATTATTTTGTACAAAAAAATTACAGATCCGGAAGCTCTTCTGCTTTTTAAGCTCATTATGTTAAATCTGTCCAGTAAAAGATTGTTATCAATACCAATAAGAGGGTAAACCCCATCTATTTTAAAGCTAACAAATTTTAAAAACCTTCTTAAAATTTTATCGATAGCATCAATTTCGTATTTGTATTTTGGATTCCAAATCAGGCTTGCATATTCAAGTTTAGACAAAACAAAGGAATTAAATAATGCAAACAAAACCGATCGATCTTTAAAACCGTAACTATTTCTAATAACAAAACCAAGACTACGAAAAGCTGATGTAACTGTTTTCTCAATATGTAAACTGAAATCCAATTTACTATCAAACATAACTCCTAGATCTCTAATTTCCGACACTCTAGCAACAACAATGTCATCAATTTTATAGTTAAACACTAAAGTAGATTTTTCTTTGTAAAAGAGACTACATTACATTTGGCAGCGTTCAGAGGTAACTTATTTTCACGACACCACTTAATTAAATTATTTAGTGCATTTTGAAGCCTCTGACAATCTACCAAGTCTTTTATTTTATAATATAACTTTGCATCATCTGCAAAAGCTAAAGCAGGGACATAAATTAAATTAAAAATGGTGTTAATAAAAATAAGAAATAGCAAAGGACCTAATATAGATCCTTGAGGAACCCCTGAGGTCGCCAAAAACCAAAAGGATTTAAAACCACGACATTCAACATATTGATATCGATCCACTAGGTATGAGTGAAAAAAGTAAATTAATTCGATTGAGAAACCCATGTCGTACATCGCTTTAAGTAAAATAAAATGGTTAAGTACGTCGAATGCTTAGGAGAAATCGGTGTATATTACATCAACCTGACCACCGTCATCGAGAACTTGAGAGATATATTGAATAATACATGCAAGATTTGTAGTTGTGGATCTACCCTTTAAAAAACCATGCTGAAGTTTTGAAATTAAGTGTTTTATATTAGCATAGATTAGTTTGTGCAAAACCATCTCGAAAACCTTCGCAAAATTTGAAATAATTGTAATAGGCCGATAATTTTCAACGTTTTTCTTATTGCCTTTTTTAAAAACAGGAGTTATTCTGGATATTTTCCACCTATCTGGAAACTGACATGTCTTAAGGGCTAAATTAAATAAATTGGTCAACGGAGAACATAGTGCAGAAGCGCAATCTTTTAGTAAAAATGACGGTATACCGTCCGGACCTGCAGTAGGTTTGGACTTAAGACTTTTAAGAGCTTCTAGGACATCACACTCTTCTACATTAATAATGTTAAAGTAATTATTGTTAGCACTGCTGGATTCAAAACTAAAGTCATTTTTTGTGCTGGGCTCACCATAAGATTTTTGAAAAAAGGATGCAAATGCATTAACTATACTTTGTGGATTTTTAAGTTCGGCTCCGTCATAGTAAAGCGTATCAGGTATAGGATCAGTGCCCCTCTTTGTGTTAACATAGGACCAAAAGCTATTAGGATTACTTTTAATATTATATGTCTTAAAGTACATTCAGATTAAGCTGTTTTTAAATTTCTAGACTCCGGATCCGGCTGCTTTGGGTGCTAGAAGGTCCAAAAGCTATGGCAATGAGCTACCAAAAAAATCTACTTTTAACTTGCCGAGTCATATACATTTCTTTTAATACATTCAGATTAGGCTATTTTCATAGTTATACACAATAATTCTGGGGCCAAGGCGTAAGAACATGTTAACAGTCTTTAAAATGTGCCTTTGCATTATGTGATAATTATTTTTTTTTTAAATGAGAATTTATAAAATAACATTTTGATTAAATGAAAATTATTTCGAGTTTTTAGTGTTGGCATATGTCAGATAAAGTCTTTTTTTAACCTTTAGCCTACTAAATAATTGTGTAAAACTGTGAAAAGAGACTAATCTAAATGTAATAAATGTAATTTGTTTGACTCGGTAAGTTAAAAATATATTTTTCGGGGAACCCATTTCACCACCTTTTTGAGGCTTCTGGCATCCAAAGGAACCCGATCCAGGACCTGGCAATTTGCAAATAGCCTAATTTGAATCTACTTTAAGACATCTATAAAATACAGCTGGGAGCAAATAATGAAATAATAATGGTCACCAGCTCTTAGGGAACGTTCAAGTATTACGTAACGCAAATTTTGATCATTTTGGACCCCCCCCCTGTAACGCTATTTTCCTATACCATTACATGGGCGTAACACTCCAAAATGACCCCCGCCCCCCCCCCCTAGGAGCGTTACGTAATACTTGAACGTTCCCTTAGACTATATAGTTCTCGACTTTCTGATAAAAATTTGATGCGGGTTCAACTCTCAAAACCCAATATTCACACGGAAAAAAAAATTATAGCTAGGAGCGCTATAACACACATACCAAGCAAATTATAATCGCTTATTATATAAATACAAGGCTTTCTCTTACAATTATGGCAGTCAGTGTAAAAATTTATATGAAATACTTTAATTGTTTAGTGAATAATAAAATATAACAAATAGTATGGCATTTATAGCTTAAATAGATTTAATTATTGTCCGTGCTAATAATTTTTATAATATAATAAAATTTCTGTAAATTTATAATAGTGCCTGTAATAAATATAATCGTGTCTGTAATATATATAATCGTTTCCAATTTATTTTTAACATTATTAGTTATTGTGTCCCTTATAATCTATAGCTTAAATCATTATAATTTGCCACTGTTACCAAATATCTTATAATGTATAGCGCAGAGCCCACTAATTTCTTTCCGTGCAATAGTTTAGTTGAAGATCTTGATTCTTTTCTGCACTTTTTTAAAAGATATTTTACTGTCAAACTCGCTTTTTAGCACCCAAAAATAGTTTAGTTTACTTTAGTTTATTACTTTATAGTGGTTCTGGGACCTCTGTAAGAGGTAGTTTATACCATATTACACTGTTAATAATACATAATAATTTAAAAACTCAATCAGCTGCCAATCTTTACAATAGAAATTCAATTTTTCGTTATATAATTACTCTGCATTTTAAATGAGTGGAAAAGTATGGTCTCGTTAAGAGTAATTAATTTTTATATTTTTTGGTGGCCTGTGTAATGAATAAAGTTGTCTAAGGATTGCTTATATCCCGCCTTAGTTGAGTGAGTTTAATTTATAGTTTATTTACCTTAAATATATAAACGTTGAAAAATCATGCAATGAAAAATATTCTAGATAAATAGAAATGAATAAGACACTGAATAAACTTAAACATATCTTGAGAATGCTAACAGTCCAGTCAAATAATAAATGTAAATATCAATAAATGTACACGAGCTGATATTTTAAAGGGTAGAAGTGGATGGTATCAGAACACTCCTGTGTATCTATTCTCGGGCTCGAGAGAACGTGAACAATTTTCGTAGGAAAGGAACTGATCACATCATATCAAAGTTCCCCAAAGTTAAAAAATGCTATTCTTAAACAGTAGTGAGCGTGAAGGAACCTCTGCAGACGGCTGCAGCGTTGCCAAGTATTTTATCGGATTTTAACCAATCATATTATGCGACACGAGTTTGAGTGGGCAGGCTGTCATTATTTTCGTTATTTGTTAACAAGTTGCTGTGGTTTAAATAATTTTTATAATTAATATCCAAAAATTAATGTGTAAGAAATGACTGAAAATGTAAATAAAAACAGAAAAAGATCTGCGCAAACCAGCAGTCAACAAAAAAAATACTTTTAAATTTCATTCAGGACAACCCTCTTGTCAATAGTGGGCTGTTTAGTCCTGAATTCACTATAAATTTTTTGTTGGAAAGTTGGAAAGGGTCGGTTCTAGCCAACACTTCCCGTTATTCGTTCTCCATTGGGTCTTCCGCATCTTGCAGATCTGCCAAAAGGGCAACAGCCCCCACAATTTCCAAATCATCCATCGTTATATTATTATTATCATAATATGTATAATAATTTATAAATATAAAAATCTTTTATTAATTACGATTAACTATTATAAAACAAAACGGTATTCAAATTAACAACACAAAACCAAAGCAAAAATAGGGGTATGTTCGAATGCGCGCGACTAACTTATATGTCAAAATTTCCGTGAACGACCGCTTCTCACGATCCCGAGTAGTAGAAGTAAAGTTCCTCAATTTTCGTGCGAAGTGAAGTTCAAGAATAAGTAGTTTTGCTTTTCGAGAGAAAGAATATGCAACCCACGCTACCTTTCTCCCGGGAATGCGTTCTCTCGAGCCCGAGAATACATACCCTGTTAGTTTTTAACCGGGTGATTTGCGTAAAGGGTGTCCGCTATCTTGAATTTTGGGGGTGAGTTGCTTAATATACATCTTACGATAAAAATGCAGTTAATTAAAAAATAGCCAAGTTATTCATCGGATGACAGAAGTGGTTATGAGCAAATTTGTAGCTCTTGAAATTCTCTATAAGTTTCGTATATATACTTTGTAACGGTTACAGAGGGCGCAACTCGACTTTCAGCGCCCACTGTAACCGTAACAAAATACTTTTTTTTTATGAAAATTCATAATATATAAAACTTATAGAGAATTTCAAGAGCTACAAGTTTGCTAATAGCCACTTTTATCCTCCGATGAATAATTTAGCTGAAAAATCGAAAAAAACAATTTCACCCCCATTTTTGAATATTTATAACTCGATTGTTATTAATATAGTAAAAAAATGACTCAAACAAAAAATGTTAACAAAATTGATTATATGTTTAATAAGATTCTTTGCCCAAAAATATTTTATAATTAATTATTTTTCTTGGGAATAGGCAGAATAAAAACTATTTGTTTATATTTTTTTATTCTATTCAAAACGTTTCGGCACCTGGTTTTGGGCCATCATCAGTTAAAAAATAGAATTAAGAAACAAATGGTAATTATGAATTGTATAAATAATAAAAATAGAAATATAATATTCTTGTAAAATTACTGATACTGACATAAAATTGACAATTCGTAATTACCATTTGTTTCTTAACCGCACTGACCCCTAAAATTTAAGATAGCGGACACCCCTTACGCAAATCACCCGGTAAAAAACTAACAGGAGTGTTCTGTTACCATCCACTACTACCCTTTAAAATATCGGCCCGTGTACATTTATTGCAGGAATTTCTCCTTATTTGACTGGACTATAAGCATTTATTAAAGGTGAAGATATAAAACATTGGTTCCATGTTGAGGTTACTTTTTACAGAATTTACGTCTACATTTTAATAAAGGTTTTAAATAAAATATATAATAATAATAATAATAATAATAATAATAATAATAATAATAATAATAATAATAATAATAATAATAATAATAATAATAATCTTGTGTGGGCTAGTAGTAGAGGGAACCACCGGCTTATACTGACTTTCGAACCAGTTTCTAGGGAGTGTCCGTTTCACTTATCGCCTTCGACAAATTTCAATTATTAATTAACTGAAAAAGGCAAATCGGCGCCAGTGAGAATCGAACTCACGATAGTAGGCTTGCTATGCATACGCGCTAGCCACTACGCTATGCCTCCCAATAATAAATTAAACATATTAAAATACTTATACATAATAAAATAAAAATTAAGACTAGTGATTAAAATATTTAGTTATAGAATATGGTGCTATATTAATTAGTAAAAGATGAATATGTCGTTTAAAAATATTAAAATTATTGATGACCTTTATATGATTAGGTAAATTGTTGAAAACAGATATACAAGAATAGAAACACCCCTTTTCAAATTGTGTTAATCTATGGCGTGGTAAATTGTAATTTGGGTTTCTACTACTCTGAGTTCTTAAATCATGAAATATATCTTTATTTTTGAATAAAAACGTTAAAAGGTCGTAAATGTATATACCTGCAAGTGTTAAAAAGTTATTGGACTTAAAATGATTTCTGCATGATTCGTTATATCTTAAGCCTAAAATAGTACGAACCGCGCGTTTTTGTATTTTAAAAACATGCTCTACCTGTGAGCTTTGTCCCCAAAATATGATGCCATACTTAAGGACGGAATGGAAATTTGAAAAATAAACAGTTTTTAGTGAGTCTTGATTAACAATGTATACCTAACACTATAGGTCCTAACATACATACATAATGTATAAATAAATAAACAAGCCGTGAAGATATTTAATGATACGCATTCCATTATAAACTATTTCCTTGATATACTGCATTTTCCGAAATACTTAAATTATTCAAAAAAATAAAAAAAAAATCAAAAAAAAAATTAAAGAAAAATATATTTTTTTTTTTTTTGATTAAATTTTGAAAAAAATTAAAAAATTATAGTTTTTCATTTTTTTTAAGTTTAACCCCCTTAACAATTTTGTTTTTGGGGGAATTACTTTCAAAAACAAATAAAAAAAGATTGATTTTTTCTGAAAATTTCAAGTCGATCGCATTATTCGTTCTTGAGTTATCGTGTTAACAAAAATCATGACATCGGACCGGCGGATGGATAAAAAAAAGTTTCTTATTTTTTCATGAAACAAATTTATCACAGAATTTTTTGTCTAGGAAGCTACGCGTCGTTCAGGCCAATGCAATCCAGTGCGGGAAAGAGCCTCTTTCCACACTTGTTTCTTTCATTTATATTCTTCTTTAATATAAAAAAAAACTATAATAGAGCCCAATAAAAAGAAGGAAGTGTCTAGTCTGCCGACTGCTCGGTATAATAGGTAAAATACCTATTCTGCCGATCAAATATATGTAACGTTATTTGAAGTTAGGTTAGTTTTACGTGATTTTGTTTGGTAGCATACCTATGTTGTGCAAGAGTGAAATTTGCTCGGAAATTTGTTATGTACCAAAGAATTCTTAGACTTAAGTCTTCTTATATATATGTTTTAAAGGTATTGCAGTTTGTATACTAGTATAATAAGTAATTATTAATGAATGCGGTCGGCAGAATAGGTAAAAAACCTATTATGCCGAGCGGTCGGCAGACTAGATATTTTACCTATTCTGCCGACCATTCTTAGATACTTAGTCGCAAAATAGGATTTTTTTACTACCAAACCAAACCATTGTTAACGTAAACCAACGCACCCATTAAAAAAAAAAACACTAAACAGAAATTCTTGAGTAGTTTAACAATTTTTTGTTTTAAAAATTTCAACAATTATTTTATTATATTTATTAATTTTTAGAGAATAGTAATAAGCAACCAGTTATATATGTCAATGTCTCTCTTTCTCCCTCGCCTCTCTCATTTTCTCTTCTAATTTATGAACATTATTAAATTTTTTTGAATTAATATTAATGTACCTAGGTATTGTATTTTTTTAAAAATTTAATTTAAGATCCGCACACAAACATTGTTTAGGCGGATCCCCATCTAATGTAAAAATGTAGAAAATTTATAGATAATAAATAAATCTGAAATCTGAAAATCTGAAATCTGAATAAATACTTGCCTACGCTTTGAGAGCCACTGAAATGAGTGCTGCCACTACTACAAACCTCGCTTTCGGCCGTATGATCTTCGGCCGTAATACCCACCTCGGTATTTATACATTGAGATATATCTCAGTTATATGTATGTAACTGGTTGCTTATTACTATTCTCTGAAAATTAATAAATATAATAAAATAATTGTGAAAATTTTTATAACAAAAAATTGTTAAAATACTCAAGAATTTCTGTTTAGTGTTTTTTTTTTAATGTGTGCTTTGGTTTACGTCAACAATGGTTTGGTTTGGTAGTTTGCTGGTTTGGTGTTTTTTTTTTAATGGAAGGCGTTGGTTTACGTTAGCAATGGTTTGATTTGGTAGTAAAAAAATTCTTTTTTGCGTCTAAGTATCTAAGAATGGTCGGCAGAATAGATAAAATATCTATTCTACCGAGCGGTCGGCAGAATAGGTAAAAAACCTATCATGCCGAGCGGTCGGCAGACTAGACACTTCCTAAAAAGAAGTGCAAACTCTCAATCGTAATAAAGTGATAAAAAGAAATTAGGTAATTTGTCTTTTTTTTTTACTGTTTTCACATTCGACTTGACTTTAGCTTTTAAATATAATGAAGATAGAAAACCACATTATCGACCACTCAACTGGTTAAAAATAAATTGGATAGTTTTTAAACTGTAAATTAATTTATAAAGTTGAAAAAGAATAGAACGATCATCCTAAATAATATACAGAGAAAACTGCTTTAAGAGAACATACAAATGTTTTTTTGTGAAAAATATAGATTCCTTGAGTGAAAATACATAAAAATGTCATATAGTGTAACACTGTAGGAGCAACCGTTTTAAAAACAAATGCAGTTGGAAGTAACATTTTGTGCCACCAAAAACGTTACTTTTTAAAAGGCTATTACTCCTTTATTATTAAATGTAGGTGTTTTGGTGAAGAATAATTTTTTGCTTAGTTTTAAATGAAGAATCACCCTGCAGCATTAAAATTTTATTGATGCTCTAATTTGTTCCCCATTCAATATGTCATGTTCGAAGGGCCGTAGCTCCCTTATGGTTCATTTCCGGACCACCCTTTATAGAAACTTTTCTTCATATTTTTGGATGTAGAATCACCTCTTAAATTTTGTATTTTAGCAACCGTTACTAATTACACTTCACTACATTTATCTGCGTGAACGTAGTATAAATACCGGGTGTCCCAACTCTATTTACCCAACGATTTTCTCGAAAACTTAAAGAGATAATCAAATTCTGCGAAAACCTTCTTAAATAAGACATAGGGGGCATAGGGGGACTTTTTTTTAAATGAGGGGGGTCGTGTGAAACATTATTTTAAAGTTTATTAAGTTCTCCATTTAACTTTATATTTTTTAATTTTTTTAAACTTTTTTTTTTGGGTTTAAATAGGGTTGAAAATGGGTCTTTTTGTCAAAATTACTCTAAAAAAATCCAACAATTTTTTAAAAGTTACTAATTTCATGATGAAAAAACGTAAATTATACTTTTATACTAATTTTAATTGACATAAATAAAAATTTACAAAAAAAAGTTAAAAAATCGCATTTTTAGCACAAAAAAAATAAAAAATCAAAACCTTAAAAAAATTTTTAAAAAAAATAAAAAATATACAGTCCAATAGAAAATTTTATTTTCTTTAAAATCATCATTTTCACACGATCCCCCTTTCCATTAAAAAAAACTCCCCCCATGCCCCCCTGCCCACATTTTAAAAGATGAAAGTATCAAATATATGCTAAAAGATACCCTAAGTTGTCTTATTTAAGACGGTTTTCGCAGAACTTGATTATCTCTTTTATTTTTCAAGAAAAACGCTGGGTAAATAGAGTTGGGACGCCCGGTATACTTAACGTGAGAGAATGAAAAGAAAATGTATTTATTTTTATAAAAGAATGGTTTCGAGAGCATTAAGATTTACCTAAACTGTTATATTTTTCTCTTTATTTATTTCTTCCCTATTTTATGGCTTTGTGTTTATTTTTAAACAGTTTAAATTCAGTGCAGTATATAACATAATTTGAATGGCTCGGGGAAACAAGGAACATAAGTCACATTTTCAAATAAATGAAGATATAGCGGTAGAAAAGCTGCGACGCGAGGGGGAGGTATCACCGAGAAGACAGCGCGCTCTCTTCTTTACGTCATAAGCGTGCGTGCGTGCAAGTGAGACGCATTCACATTCCACACATATTTTCAATAGGCACACATCCGTGAGGCGAACAATAACTTCATAGAAACTTGCTCCTAGATGGTAACAACTCCCTTAAAATGTATGGTTAAATAGTAATAAGAGATGGCGACACAGTGCCAAGTAGTTACTTATGGTACTAGTGGTCAAAATAAGATATTGCCCATGGGAAAATTAACCTGAGACGCGTCAGCCGAGCAGGTAAATTTTAGAGAGGGCAATATCAGTTTCCCCATAGGTGATAAATTTTTTTTCCAAAATTCATTTTAAACGTTTTTTTTCTTATTTTTTTATACCTTCTGTGTTAATTTTTGGTTCAAACGTATGAATTTTATCTTTTAAAAATGTCGTATAATTTAATAATTTAAATAGTATATTACATAACTAGTGTGGAAAGTGTCATAGGTTGCCTATTTCTAAATAAATGCAAACTTGAGTTTGCTTATTAAATTAGATTTCTATGGTTATGCTTCCATATAAGACAGTAAAATTGTACTGTTTTACATTTCATAAGAAAAATACTGTGTGTACTTTGATGTTTTTTATGTAATGTAAGGTAACTAAATAAAAAATTAAGTAATTTTTATAAGATCTGTCTAGACAAGACAGTAATGGTCAAAATAGTAACGATATATAGTTTTTATTTTTGACATGAAAAACAGAAAGAAATATTTGGATTAAAACACTTAAAATATATAAAAGGCTGTGGTGAAAGGTGGAAAATGGTTTATAAATCAAGGTGAATCAAATTCGTAGAATCCACGAGGTAAATATCTGAATAAAATTAGGCAAACGTCCATACATAAATATCACACTCTTGTGATATAAAAATATCAAACTAGTGCGATATGACGCGTTTTCTAAAGAACAAAAGAGTGTGCTAAATGTAATTTTCATAGAGGATCGTAGGAAAAAATAATTAGGCTGCTTTGAAGTTTTATCTGAAACAATTGCAATGGCAATTTTCAAGAAAAGTTCGAGTTTCGAAGCTTAAGTTACGCTTCTAACCATATTTAGGATTTTTTTATTATAAACAAATAATTATGAATAAAAAAACAAATATTAAACCACAACAACTTGTTGTGTTAACAGTCTAATTTGCAATAAAAATTTAAAGAAAAACATAACAAATTTAATACTAATATTTTTGTAAGAAAAATAACGTTAGATAACAGATATTTATTTTTTATTTATTTATTTAGGTATAAAAATTTTTTATAATTTACAAAATATATAAAAATTAATACAAAAAATATAAAAAAATGATAAACTTAAGAAATTAACAAAAATTAGTACCTAGTGTAGGTACTGAAATAAATCTATAAAAGTTTCACAGAAACACTGCCACAGAAGTTGCCTTGTTAGCAGCAGAGATGTGTCTTGTGAAAATACCTTCATATAATATAATAAATCAAAAAAAAAACAATTTTTACAAAAGAATATGTGAAATATATAATTATATTACACATATTAAAAGAAAAAGTAGTAGTTTTTTCTTTAAACATTATTTATTTATTTATTTATAATAGGTTTGATACAGTGCAGAGTCATGGAGAGCCCCAAATAAGCTGTTGCTTGCGCTAGGGGCTCTCCATTAATTTTGACAGACATTACTAACATTATTTTCTTCAGAGTTTTCTTTAATCTTGTTACTTCAAATTTTAAATTGACTTCTTAATTATTAAATAAAACTTCTTCAATCTCCAAAATTCATATCCATATATCTTCCGACATATGTTTGTACAGATAAACGTATACGTTTTGTTCTTAAACTACTAAAATTTTTGATTTAATTTTTCTTGAAGTTAGTAATAATCACGTTATTCAAATAGTGAATGTATGAAAGCTCTATTCTGAGATATCCATAAAGTTATCCTGCTTTTAAACGTTAGCAATGAAACGGATGAATTTTTACATGAATTATCCAGAATATTAAACACTTTATGAAGATAAAATGAATAATATCTTTCGCTCAAACGAAAACAAGCTCTCAGAACGCAGGCCATATTTTGTACAGAACCTCGGGTATTGTAATCATGCTGTAAAGCCTGTACTAATATCTTTTTATTAAACCAGTCTATTAGTATAGTTTTAATATATAATTGTCTTACATCAAGCAAACCTGAAGTGGAGTGCAGTAGTTCAGAAGAGTAATCAAAAGGCCTGTTGAAAATTATTTTAATTATTTTTCTTTGCAATACGTTTAAAGGTTCAAGATTATTGTTATATATCCCTCCCCATCCAATAGAGCCATACCGCAAAATAGAACCCACCAATGCATGATAGGTACTTTTTAAGGCTGCTATATTTGATACTTTTTTCAATGTCTTAAAAATATAAACAAAAGGTCTTAACTTTTTACATAATGCCTCAACTTGAGTGTTCCATTTCAAAGTAGAGTCGATGTAAATACCTAGGTATTTTACATCGTTTTTTAAAAGAATATAATTTGACTTACAATTACAATTTTTTGTTAGCTTTGGAGGACTAGAAGAATAAAAGTCACAATCAAAATGTGTTGTTATTATATTATAACTAGGCAAAGATAATGTATGTATAACAAATAATGTATGTATAAGTAAAAAAAAAACGGATATTTAGATTTATATTATAAAATTTGTAGCCAACAATTTTCACAGATGAATGGTTTTAACTTTAGGGCATATCCACAGCCTCGCATAACACGCATAATACATAAGAATGCGATGCCGTGATTGGCTTGTTGTGCCGTCATGTAGCTTGTAAGCCAATCACGGTATCGCATTCTTATGTACTATGCTAGTTTTGCGAGCCTCTGAATACGCACTTACTTTTTAAAGTAAAAGCCTCACGTGGGTTATTTGCAAGTATCTTTATTTAAAATAAAGCTAGTAATTGTCTTATTACGAATGGGTTAGAAGTTATTATTAATAATTAAAATATTTAGTTTATTTACAGTCAACAAAGGCACAAATTACACAAAATTCAGTATGACCCTTTGATTCAGATGATAGTGTTACGTTTAATTAAAAAAACTTATGTGAGAAATTTTTTTCAGAAATTCCTTAACAATGTTCTTCATTATTCTCTGAAATCGTCCCGGAAAAAATAAAAGCTGATTACAGGAATTCACCAAAATCTTTAAAGACGAATTTCTTAAAACAGGAAAATGTTCCTTGTTCCCCTGTGTCATTCATTCAAAAGATGAAAATTACTCAAATTTATAGCTTTATTATAACAGATTATTTCCTTAGAGGAAGTCCTGACATCTGAATGTCCTTGCACATTCTTTTTTTTTATGTAAAATGGAAAATAAATAGAGAAAAATTAAAATAAAATATACTGCTATACAAGTCAATACTTCTCATGAATTTTATTTGGAGGGTCAACTGGGGCTAATGTGATACAGCTAGCTCAAAAATATTTACAGTCTACAAATTAAAGTAAGAAAAATTGGTGAAATAGAGAATTATATACCTTATTATAAGTCATATTCAATTTTGCAAAAATCTAAAATTTACCCACGCTTTTGGAACCACCTACACCACGTATCCAAAACCACCCCTTGCTTACCCACCACCTAGAAACCACCCCCAACTTATGTTTTTTAAATAGCACCCCCCTATGTTTGACAAAGAATATGAAAAAACATTTCATTCTAAATCTAACTATGTATTATAAGTAATATATTATGTTTTTAAGGGGCTCCAAAGTACAACCCCATCAGATCACAAGCAATATTTTTCATCAAAAAAAAAAAAACCAACAACTTACGTTAGATTTACCTAAAAGAGAACTGATTAATGTACCTGCACCTTTGTTCTAAATACCACCTTATTATTAATAAATAATAATTGTTATTTAAAGCCCCTTAAAATATAAGATACCACTTATAATACATAGTTGAATTCAGAATGAAATGTACTTTCATATTCTTTGATAAAAATTGGGGAGTGCTATTTGAAAAACAGAAGTTGGGGGTGATTTCTAGGTAGTGGGTAAGCAAGGGGTTGTTTTGGATACGTGAGTAATAACTTCAATGGCTCTCATTCATTTAACGCTGTTTTTTGCAAAAAAAATTCTGTCTTTTCAAATAACGGAGATATACCTTGACAATAACGTGGTGGGACACCCGGTATATACAGGGTTATTCAGAATTAAGTTCGAGAAATTTAAGAGATGATTCTACGTTAAAAAACATGAAAAAAAGTTCCTATAAGGGCACTTTAAAACTGTAATAAAAATAGGGTTTTTAATTAATAACTCTAGTATTATTGCCCCAAACTTTTTTATGTATACTTTTTTTTGGATTTTTTGTAATAAATATAGATTCCTTCAGTAAAAATACATAAAAAATGTGTAACACTGTAGGAATAACTGTTTTCAGAAAAAAAATGCAATTAAGAGGAAGTAATATCTTGTGCCACTAAAAATGTTACTTTTTAAAAGGCTATATCTCCTTAAATAATAAATTTAGGTGTTTTGGCGAAGAATACTTTTTTGCTATATTTTAAATGAAGAATCGTCCTGCAGCATTAAAATTTTATTGGTGCTTCTTTGTTCCCGATTCAATATGTCCATCTTCGAAGGGCCGCAGCTCCCTTAGGGCACATTTCCGAACCAACCTTTATAGGAACTTTTTTTCATATTTTTTAAGGTAGAATCACCCCTTAAATTTTTCGAACTTATTTCTGAATAACCCTGTATATAAACTATTAATCTTCGATGTTTACCTAATTAAAAAAAATATATACAACGGACAAACAAGAATAACTATGTATTTTAAACATTATGTAAATTACAAAAGATAAAAGTCTGTATCACTAAAGTGGATGAGAAAAAATCTGTAATGAATATTAAATATCGGTGATCGTGATATGGCACATAAAAAATCGTTATTTATATGTATACCTATTTAAAAGGCGCCTTATTTATGTATATGGGTGATACCATGTGAATAATAGAACATATATTATAATACATAGTACTTAATAGTATAATAAAGTACTAGTTTCATAACTCACGTTTTTAGAGTACTTTAGAAAACTCGCCGCAAGCGGCTCGTTTTCTAAACTTGTACTCGTGCGCTAAAACCGTGTTATGAAACGAGTGCTTTATACAATTTTTTCTATTTTGCTCTAAAATTTAGAAAAACTTACATTTAAATTGATGACTGATTTAGTGATTTTTGTTCTGGATTGGCGTTACAGTTTACACCATGTTTAAAATTCTAAAAACAAATGATATTTTGATATATTTTATAGTCATCTCTTCTCTTTTTTACTGCAATTAGACAAGCCACAATTTTAACATGGTAAAAATAACACAATAACATAAACACAAAATTTTGTAGAAAATTCAACTTTAAAGCGACATTGACATTTGCACGGAAAACGTGAAGAGATAGGCCAGGTCTGTTGCCAACCCAAAAGAACAAACAGTACAGACCTCTTATGGGCCTATAAGAACACGCAAAATGCGTGTGATTATGAGCTTATAAAAGTTGCAAAATAGAAAAAAGAAGTTTAGTGATTAAAAAAAAATCGAAAAAGACGATAGTGTATAGGTGTAACATAAGATAACATGCGCTTAATTTTCGATTAGTTTTTTTTTTTTAAATAGCCTCAATAATTTTAAGGGATGATTCTACATCAGACAATATAAAAAAGTCCTTTAAACTATCCCTATATATATAAGAATAGATCGTAGGAAGCGAAGCCTTTTTAAAAACGGCTAAGAAATTCGGTTTTTATTTAATAACTAGTTATTTTAACCAAGGGCTTGCGAATCGGGGCCCTTATCACTATTTTGCCACGAACTTTTTTTTGTGTAACTTGATTGTAATGCTTTCATTAGAATATTATTGCAGTGCATTTTTAGAAGACCATAAATCCCGTAGGAATATAGTTCTCCGCATGAAAGAAAGTCTCCGACGTAAGGGGGAGGAATCATTCGCGCTATCTTCTTTCCGTCAAGAGCGTTATAAGGCGTGCGTGCCTACAACGGGCCTCCCACTTGCAAACACATTCCAAAGATATTTTCTGTAGGCACAGATCCTTGCGTCAAACTGTACATGTGTATTATTTATTTATTATAAAGTTTCTTTTTAGTTTTTGATGTACAGTACACTCGCCTTGAATCATTGAAATTTTTGGGTTTTATATGCTTTACAATGTCTAATCGAAGGTTAAACGTGCTGTACACAGAAAAAAAGGTTATCTTGGCAGAAGATAATAAATTATCTTGGATTTATATTACCTTAAATCTAGGTAATAATCTTCTTTTAAGATCATGTATCCTCGGTTTAAGATTATCTGTGACTTTGGTTTCATTTAATTATTCTCTTGATAGAAAAATCCTTGCGTCAAGGATTTTTTTCTTAAATGCATGACATTTAAAATAGTAACAGAGAATCAAGAGTTATTATCTTGACTCAAAGCCCCTGTTGTCTTACGGTAAAAAGTTTGCCGGCTGGCTGGCAGACAATTTGCGCAGTAGTTCAAGATATGCGCGGAAGAGAAGTTAGGTTTGTTTTTTTTGCCGTCGCGACGGTTATCTTTAAAGGTGTATCATAGTTTTCATCTGCTTTAAAATTAACGAATTTGTATCTGTTACCCTCAAACGATGGGGATTTTCAAATTTACTTAAAAAATTCACGGTTAAGTAGCATTAAATAATTTATACCTATAAGCGCCATTTTGCAATGGCGTTGCAATAAGTTTTTCTTCAAAAACAAGTGCTTTTTCCTACGACCATCTATGAAACCAAATTTCACACGATTAACAGATTAAGAAAGTATCATATTTCATAGGCGTGCGAAATAATATTATAGATGTGTGTGAAATTTTTTCAAAATATTGACCATTCTATTAACCCTGGAACCTGTCTGTGAGGTCAATATGATCTTGAATCAAGAGAATCATAATCTTGAATCAAGATTATCATTATCTTCATTCAAGATTAAATTATCTTAAAGCAAGAC
Source organism: Brachypterus glaber (assembly GCA_958510825.1). NCBI lineage: Eukaryota > Metazoa > Arthropoda > Insecta > Coleoptera > Kateretidae > Brachypterus > Brachypterus glaber. Next base: position 88,143,573 of record OY294045.1, on the reverse strand, counting down.
TTGGTGCAAGATAATATGATCTTGAATAAAGATAATCTTAAATCAAGATAATTACATACTTGATTTAAGATAATATGATCTTAAATAAATGGTTTAAGTGGCTTTGATTTAAGGAAATGTCCTTAAATCTAGGACCTCAAATGCCAAGATCACGGCGGACTTGATCCAAGACAGTCATGGCGTTGAACAAATCGAAAGCCATGGCGGCCTTGGTTCAAGATCGTTTTGCTTTGATTCAAGATATTGTTTTTTCTGTGTATAAATAAATTATAGGCAAAAAATCAGACTATTCACATGGAATTATTATAATATTGCTATAGCAGCATGGCATGCTATATTATATTTACATTGATTTCAAATTGACCTCTTTTAGAAGAAATCGATATAAATCTACCTAGCCTTGACAGTGAAAGATAATTATAATTGTTTAAAAAAATAGCCTAAATTATCTTATTATTTATTAATACATAAGGTTGTTCTTGGTAAAATATGCACACTCCCATGGGCCCAGTAGCAAAAATTAAGAAAACATTTTCTACGAATAATGATTGGCATTAAAATATGGTATTTTTTTTAATGACGAATATACAAAGTGATTTAGAAATAGGGTACAATATTTGAAGTTGAAAATAATCTTTGTTCAAAAGTGTTTTCAGATATATCGTTGTATTACTTTCTGAACCTCGTATCTACAAAAAAAAATCGATCTTCGGTTTTTTGCACTAATCATTCATTCATATATTTACATTGATTTTAAATTGACCTCTTTTAGAAGAAATCGATATAAATCTACCTAGCCTTGACAGTGAAAGATAATTATAATTGTTTAAAAAAATAGCCTAAATTATCTTATTATTTATTAATACATAGGGTTGTTCTTGGTAAAATATGCACACTCCCATGGGCCCAGTAGCAAAAATTAAGAAAACATTTTCTACGAATAATGATTGGCATTAAAATATGGTATTTTTTTTTTAATGACGAATATACAAAGTGATTTAGAAATAGGGTACAATATTTGAAGTTGAAAATAATCTTTGTTCAAAAGTGTTTTCAGATATATCGTTGTATTACTTTCTGAACCTCGTATCTACAAAAAAAAATCGATCTTCGGTTTTTTGCACTAATCATTCATTCATACATATATTTACATTGATTTCAAATTGACCTCTTTTAGAAGAAATCGATATAAATCTACCTAGCCTTGACAGTGAAAGATAATTATAATTGTTTAAAAAAATAGCCTAAATTATCTTATTATTTATTAATACATAAGGTTGTTCTTGGTAAAATATGCACACTCCCATGGGCCCAGTAGCAAAAATTAAGAAAATATTTTCTACGAATAATGATTTACATTTTAGTATCAGTTCTAATACCTACTTTTCTAATTTATTTTTGGTTTGCCTGAAGATGAATGTGTAAACATTCGAAATTGCAATCGCAAAAATATAAAAAGAATAAAAGTAATGTAGAGTTGACTAATAGTATATTAAAGTACTAGTTTCATAACATACACTTTTAGCGCACGAGTACAATTTTAGAAAACGAGCCGCTTGCGACGAGTTTTCTAAAGTACTAGTGCGCTAAAAACGTGTTATGAAATGAGTGCTTTCTACATTTTTTTCTATTTTGCTCTAAAATTTAAAAAAACTTACATTTAAATTGATGACTGATTTAGGGATTTTTGTTTTGGATTGGCATTACAGTTTAAACCATGTTTAAAATTCTAAGAACAAATGATATTTTGATATATTTTATAGTAATTTCTTCTCTTTTTTTACTGCAATTAATCAAGCTACAATTTTAACATGGTAAAAAGAACTTAAACAACAAAAACTTGTAGAAAATTCAACTTTAAAGCGACATTGACATTTGCACGGAAAACGTCAAGCGATAGGCCAGGTCTATTGCCAACCCAAAAGAACAAAAAGTACAGACCTCTTATGGGCCTATAAGAACACGCAAAATGCGTGTGATTATGAGCTTATAAGAGTCGCAAAATAGAAAATAGTATATTAAAGTACTAGTTTCCTAACATACGTTTTTAGCGCACGAGTACAAGTTTGGAAAACGAGGTGCTTGCGGTGAGTTTTCTAAAGGACTAGTGCGCTAAAAACGTGTTATGAAACGAGTGCTTTATACAATTTTTTCTATTTTGCTCTAAAATTTTAAAAAACTTACATTTAAATTGAAGACTGATTTAGGGATTTTTGTTTCGAATTGGCATTACAGTTTTCGTCATGTTTAAAATTCCAAGAACGAATATTATTTTGATATATTTTATAGTCATTTCTTCTCTTTTCCACTGTAAGTAACCAAGCCACAATTTTAACACGGTAAAACATAACCTAAACACAAAATTTTGTAGAAAATTAAACTTTAAACCGACGTTCACAATTGCACGGCAAACGTCAAGAGATAGACTTTTGTCTGTTGCCAACCCAAAAGAAAAAAAGTAGAGACCTCTTATGGGCCTAAAGAACACGCAAAATGCGTGTGATTATGAGCTTATAAAAGTCGCAAAATAGAAAAATGCATTTATAAAAACAACTGTCAGGTTTGTGATTAGCGAAAACTCTTAGCAACGAACTAAATTTGTGAAATTCGTGAATACCGAAATATTGAAATGTGTAAAAAATCGTGATATGATAATATAATTGCCGAAAATTTATTACATCACATCTACGTTCAGAATTGATCCCCAGGACAAAAACACAATGCATATCACTAAAAGTCATTTTTAAACCAATAATCATAGCTGCCTTCATCCATTGTTTTTTTACTCAGATTCTGCACGGAGTTTAATGTTACTCATTTTGACATAGCATTGGGTAATAGATACCTGTTTTTTACTCATTTTTTTGTATCATAAAACGTATTATGGAATATGGTACACGTGAGTAAACAGATATTAATTAACCCACTCATACTTTGTCAAAAACTTTGTGGGTCTCATGGGCAATATCTGATTTACCCAATAGTACCATAAATAACTATTATGTATTGATCTTTTCGCGAAAATTTTAATGACGCCTAAATGTACTACGCAAGTTTACATTAAACATTATAAAATATTCAATATCAAAGCAAATTTCAACAATCGGTTTTCCTAATGAATATGTAGGTGGATTTGATACACCAGGAACAAAGTAATCTATTGTTTATGAAATATTTGAAGAATATTAAATTTTGTACGGTATACAATGTATACTATACCATTTATACTATACATAGTATACTTACTCCAGATAATGGAATTATTGCACAGGGTAACTCTTTTTTCAATAGTGCTGAAGCCGAATCTGTCCAAAGGGAAAATATAAAAAATAAATAAATATAAAAAGTCAACTTTGTTGTTTTTTTAATGAAAAACATATTCTGCATTTTGTGTCCAAACGGGGATGAAACCGATCAAAATTTCCTGTTTTTTTGTTTTTTTTTCGGTTTTCTTACAATAAGTAAAAATCCAAAAAAAATATATGTTAAAGCTTGAAGTTTCGAGCATTTATAACTGTCAAAATAACCACAGTAGTTTTTTTTTATATATAATTTTAAAGGTTGATCGGTTTTACCCCGTACTACTTTTTTTATACCTCTAAAACAACCTACGTATCTCGACAGACAGACAAAATAAAGTTCTTCGTGCCCGTTCTCGTAAAGACTTATATTTCCTGCAGTAACTTGTCGACTTTCGCCGCGTGCTGACTGCTGTATACTACCAGTACTAAATACATTAGCCAAAATATACGTGATGATTGGTTTCACCCTTGCTGATCGGTTTCACCCCGGTTGACGGTATTTTTAAGAAGACTAAATATTTTAATTCAAAAACATACCTTAGGCACCGAAGTTCCGAGTAATATCGTAGGTTTAACCGTTTTCGACAAAAATGTAATGAAAGGTAAATTTTTACGTTAGGGAACGGTCAAGTATTACGTAACGCAAAATGTACCAAAATCCATACACTTAATACCTCGGTTCTCGCGTTATTCAAGGCTGTACAGATTTCATATTTTGGCTACCCCCCTAACACACCCCCTATTAGGGGGGGTAGCCAAAATATGAAATTTCTATAATCTATAATAACGCGAGAACCGGGGTATGAAGTGTATGAATTTTGGTACAATTTGCGTAACGTAATACTTGAACGTTTCCTTACGGCGACCAAAAATAAAACACTAAAATAATAAATAAGTTCACTGATTTTGTTGGTTGTCAAGGTAAATAAGCATTGACAACGATAGATAATATATAAGTTATCATTTAATTAGGTATTTTTTTCTAAAAAAGTTGATCAAAGATTTTCTTCCACTATTTTGGATTTTTTTTAAATAATTTCTTTATTTTTGGAGGATTTTTTTTTTAATTTCAACCTGCTTCATGTCCTAACCGAGATTGTTTTTTTTTCTGAAAACCGGATTATTCTTTCTTGAGTGACAGACAGACAGACATTTTAAAAAGCTGTTTAGTTGTTTAGTTCTAGAACTTTATATAACGACTTTACTTATAAATAATTTTTGAATATTTTTTTTTTTGGGTCTGAAGTAAACGTATAATATCCATGCCATGGAGCTGCGAAGAACCTAATAATGATATTAATAATTAATTATAAAAAGTGCCGACCCCGGTGGCGCAATGGTTAGCGCGTTTGATTACGGATCCCGGGACTGTGGGTTCGAGCCCCACATAGAGCATGGATTTTAGTGGTGTAAATAGTCGGTAAATGGAACTACGGTGACTAACTGTAATGTGGGTTGCAGGTGAAACTGTAAACATATTTCAGGGTGGATATTAGATCATATATCCCCTCCTAGATGCGCCTTGAGTCCACGTCAAACCGATATGTTTTCATTGCTATCCAGGTAGATTTCACCTTACCGCTTCTGGTCACCACCCACCGCTATAGTGATTTGTTAACAAATATGTTATACTTCACCTCCTCGCAACCTCACCGCTATAGTGGTTTGTTTACAATTGGCTTTGTATATGTTCTACATAAAACAAATCAACATTAATGCCATATCTATGTATATATGATCTAATGGGTGGATGCGAGTTCTGTTGAGGACCGTGCTTCGGAGGGCACGTAAAGATGGCGGTCCAGTCAATTAGGCCATATCAGCGAAAAACGACGTTAAACGTTAAATAGTATAAAACAAATAAAATAAAGAATTATTAATTATTATAATAAAAAATCGACAACTTGAAGGCGACAAGCAATTACCCCTTGACATAAGTACACAAATTATTTTAATGTTGTTTTGTTGTAAATTTTAATTTACAGCAAATATTTTTCGTTTTTCCAATATTTTATAAACTAATAATTAATGTGTAGGTGTTCTCTAAATATTAGAATGAATGAACGTGACCTTTCAGAAATATCAATTTCAGGTTTTAAATGAAATGCCAAAAACTATAATTTTTTCCCAATTTATGATTATTTAACAATGGATGTGTAGGAGTAAACTTTATTCCAATGCATAAAATGTAGGAAACATCAAGTAAGTATAGGTTAAGAACAGAAAAAATAAGCATAACTGATTTTAATAATTTATTTATAAATAGTGAAAGTTTACTGATATTGTAATGTTTTACAATTTGCACTTAATACATAACTTATAATTTAATTACACTGAGATAAATTTTTACATCCACGTGCATCGGTAATTTACTTGCAGATGCTGCTGATGTGAATTTATACTCGAAGCGTTAATATAAATGCGGTGTGTATTATATTTTTACATCCAGTGTGTAAAGTTTACATCAACGCGTAAATATACTTGTAGGGTGTATACATATACTATTATACCAAGTGGGTAAATTTTACAACATGTATGTAGAACAGAATAACCATTTTGTTATTTATCTATTTATGAATAGTGTTTTATGGAAAAACTACGCAACAGAAAAATAAAACGTATATTCGTAATCAGCGCTACAAAAAGTACCAATATAAAACAGAAACAGAAAACATACACAAGTCTTAACAACTCAAAATTTGCAGGCCAGTGTTACCGCCTAAATAAGTAAAATATTACAAAATGTATGTTTTAAGGATATTGTATTAATCACACTTTTTAAATATTTACTTTTAATCAACACTTATCAATTATTTCTTTGAAAAATCTAGCAAACACAAAATTATACGTACGCTCTTACAAACGTATACAATTATAATGGTCGACAGCCACCAGACTCGATGAAGCAGGGATTCTGGCTTCTCGAGTCACGTGACTAGCTTAAAGCCCGCGATTGGCTGGCTTGTACATCAGAAGTTCGATTTTTACACTTCGGGTGTATTGTTGCTAAAGGTATGTTTATAAAAATACACTTTCTTGAGCTCCGAGTGTATTTTTGCAGAAGGTATGGATGTAAAAATACACACTCTAGGTCAAAATCACCTCACGTGTGTAGTGTCACATCAATGTTGATGTACATTTATATAAAGGTGTAAAATTTACACATTTATAGTGTATTTTTTTACACCTTTTCAATGTAATTTCTTTCAGTGTAGTTAAGGTCGGTTTACCCAGTAATTAATACTAAACTAAATAAGAACAATGACATATCAGATTAATTTGTCACATTTCATTTTATTGGTTAAACTCTTAGTTAAGTGTTAATTGGTGGGTAAACCAACCTCTACAGAATTAAATAGGATTTATAGTATCTTATTATAATGATGATATATGTATTTGAACCTTAATATTTTTAATTTGGTATTAAAAAATAAGCCGTGAAGATTTGTTATGCTACGAATACCATTATATAATCCATTATTATATATTATATAATCCATATTTACCCAAAAGTAGGAGTTAAAAATATATTAATTTTAATTAAACGAGGGTCTATTTTCTCCTAATTTCTTTATTTATTGAGGACGCCTTTCGAAGTCTAAAACGACTTCATCTTCAGCTCCATAGACTAAAATAAGAAACAATAATGTAATGACTAATATATTAGTCACTAAAAAACGCGTCCTCAATAAATAAAGAAATTAGGAGAAAATAGACCCTCGTTTAATTAAAATTAATAAATTCCATTATATATTATTCACAGTAAATGGTATATCGCATTTTCCCTAATAAAAAAATACAAAAAAATTTTGAAAAAAAAAATAAAAAAAATGATTTTTTTTTTAAGAACCTGGCACACATATAGAGGGATTCCTGGGCCTCAGTCAAACTGCCTCAAATTTTGATATTTTGTAATTTCGGGGGTAAACATTAAATTAGGAAAATTGCAGCCAAATTAAATGACCAGTTTCGAAGAAAAACGCTTTTAAAAATCTAATTTTATGACAGATTATTTGACGTATATTAAGGTTATTTTTTACTTACGTAAATATTAACTTAATTAGCCGTTTTAAGTTTATTATACTCTATTAATTAAAGAACAGGCAAGATAAATATTACATAAAAGGCTTTATTATCATTTACTTACATGTGGTTCTATAAAAATTTTAAAACTTTGTGAAACATCCACATGCTGGCATTTTCCACGTGTTTGCTAATTATCTGCATATTTTCTGTTAGATTTTTGCTTGATTATGTTGAAACATGGTTTGGTACATCGACAAATATTTTATAATTATATATTTTAGATTTTCTTGATATATTTTTTCAAAACAATATCTGATGGTTGACAAATCTCTCATGATATTTTCATATGCAAAACATATTATTGAGATTACCTAGCAACAACTTAATTCATTAGTGAACCCTCTATAGTAATATTTATTAAAAGTTGTTGCTAGGCAATCTCAATAATATATTTTACCTATGAAAATATGATGACAGATTTGTCAAGCCTCAGACGTATTTTTGGAAAAATATATCAAGAAAATCTAAAATATATAATTATAAAATATTTTTTTTCTCCGAAACTGGTCATTTAATTTGGCTGAAATTTTCCTAATTTAATGTTTACCCCCGAAATTACAAAATATCAAAATTTGAGGCAGTTTGACTGAGGCCCAGGAACCCCCCTATATGTGTGCCAGGTTCTTTATAGTTTTTTTTTTAAATTTAACCCCCATAACTTTTTTGTTTTTGGGGGGATTACTTTCAAAATTTGTAGAATTTATCCTTATAATAAAAGTATTTTTTCCTAAAAGAGTTACGTTAATCGGAAATGTTCTTTTAGCTTTTTTCGATATTTTTTAAAAGTTTAAGCCCATAACTTTTTTGTTCTTGGGGGTATTACTTTGAAAAACAATAGGGATCTTCCTCTCGTAGAACTTTTTCCTAAAAATTTCAAATCGATCGCATTATTAGTTCTTGAGTTATCGTGTTCACAAAATTCGTGACATCAGACGGACAGACGGACAGACAGACAGATAAACATTTGAAGAAAAAAAATGCTTATTTTTTTATGAAACTAATTTATATCCAAGAATTTTTTGTCTAGAACGATTTTTGAGTTTTTTGAAAACTTGAAACTACCGTATAATATTATTCTAGCGCAGGCGCTGTGAATAATATAATAAAAAAGAGCTAATTATAGTGCTTAGGCAAGCATGCCCAATAAGCTGGAAAGTAGTGACTACAATTGTCGCATAGCTGCTATTGACAAATGGTGGTAGTGCTTTCTAGCTTAGAAGGACAGTATAGGAATCTAACGTAAGGCTGTCGCAAAAACATTGTACTGCCGTGCTAAACACAGAAGTGGTTACTTGTATTTTGGCCATTTTTAGATATTAACAGTTTTTAATTTTCAGTGTTCTCAGTCACTAAAAATTATATTCCAAGTCAAAAAAGTTTCAAATTTGATTTGAATCAGAAAGATAAAAGTTTATATTAGTTGTTAATGTTATAAAAATGTTAATTATTGGATAATTAAATAGTAAAATACTCGGTAAAATAGAAATTTTTATAGTTACCACTTAAAAATTTATTATTTTTAACTCGTAATACTAAGGGGATTTGACATATCTTATAAATTCAAAATGAAGGAAAAAAGGTTTATAGCGAATATTATATCGTTTTACGTATCTTGATCTTCTTTTGTTATAAAAATACTTATTAAGATAAATAATTTTAAATTATTATAATAAAAAATTGCACTGGATAAAGCAATTTAATTGTCAACGAAAGTCCCGAACCTTTTCCATAACTATTAATAAGGAGATTTGCCGTAACTTACCGTTACTAAGGCAAAATAAACGTATCTCGTTAATTATTAGTATTATACTAAGGAATTTTATCGTAACTTCTTACGATAGATACGGCAAATTGGCTTAGTAATTGACCACTTTAAAGAAGATGCAGCAGCTTTAATAGAGTAATTTTATTATGAAGAAATGAATTAAATCGTTTAATAATATGATAAAAATATTCGATTGTTATTACATCATCTTGGAGTCATAACTCATTGTTGACAAAAAAGTAATAGAGCAATGCTTTTTAATATCATTACTTAACAGAAATTGTAAATGAGGATTTACGCACCAATGGAAAAGTTACTTTCGACAATTCGATAGTACAAAAAATAGTTATTTATGGTACTAGTGGGTAAAGTAAGATATTGCCCATGAGAAAATTAACCTGCGAGGCGTCAGCCAAGCAGGTTAGAGAGGGCAATATCGGTTTACCCATGAGTGCCATACAAGGTTTTATCCAATAAATAGCTTATGAATTCATATTTTTATTAAAAATTTTAATGACATTTACAAGAAAATAATTTTACAAGTGACAGTTGAGTGGGTAAAATAAATAATTATCCACTCAATAAAGTAAAAGCCACGCGGGGGTTATTATTGAGTTTATCTATTTAAAATAAAGCTGGTAATTGTCTTATTATCTGTATGTATTGGATAAAATATTTTTTTTGTAATTTCCAGTTTTAGCTTAAATAAATAGCGCTATAATTATATAGATATACAGAAATTTACAGATATAACTGACCAAATGTAGTTATGATACATTTATAAAATTTTCTATTTTTATTTGGCTAGTACTTTGAGGGTTTGAAAAAGCTTTAGGGTCAGCAAACAAATAAAAAAGTTTTTCTTGCAGACCGTGCATTTATCTCACTCAATTTAGCTTACGTCAAAGGATAAACAAACGAATAACGATAAAATAACCAAAAGTCTATGTGGAAAAATGAACATCGATCTTATACATAGGTATATCTACTATGTTTTTAAATCTAAGTGCTTTTCTAAAAGCTTTAAAAATGTTTTAACCATCGAACAGATAGCAAATAAAATTAAAAGAAATGAAACTATTGCACTGATTTTTTTTGTATTCAACTTTACGAAACACATGAAAAATTCATAATTCACATGACACTTCGACGTTTTTCTATGAAATTAGTATATTATGCACCTACACTGAAAAAAACGTTGGTATTTTTACAAAACATATTGCAGCGAGTTTATATTGTTATATTGTAAAATCAAAAGTTAGTTTAATAAAAACGCAAGTTTATTGTGGATTTACTAAATTTTGCGAAAATACTTGAACATTTTACAAAAAAAAAATACAAATGTTTTAGCTTTTCACAAAAAAAAACATTTAAAATTACAAAGACGTGTTGTAATATTGTAAAAATGCGAAATAATTTTACAAATTATTATGTAATATCCCAGGTAAATGTTGCGAAATTACAAAATAATGTTTATGGATTTACAAGATTACAACGCAGTTTAGTTAAATTACAAAGTTAATATGTAATATTACTAGAAAAATCGGTGGCATTAAATAACCAACGACATTGTTAGTAATTTCACAAAACAATTTTTAGAGTGTAGTATGCGAACTAAGTCTTTAGTGTTCGAGACTGAATTTTTTTTGCTGAGACGGAGTCGAGGCGAAAAATCAGTCGAGAACATTTAAGACAGTTCGCATACGTGGTGCATATACTATTTTTTCTACTACCTAAAGCTAGTAACTCCAAATATCAGTTAAAAATAAAGTTTAAAAATTATTTTGACATAGCTGTCAGTTTGAGAAATAAGTTTTAAAAAGTTAGTAGTTGTCTCAAAAAATTTTCATTATTGACCGTCATCAAACAATGCTTAACAACGGTCAATAATAAATGTTTTGTTTTTGTTTTTTTTGTTTTTGTTTATTTGTAAGCTAGCACTTAATTAGGTAGTAGAAAATAGTATATTACGCACCGAGTACGTGTACCTAGTTTTTAGTGCACGAGAGTGCTTATTTTTTTACGTAGCGGAGCCGAGTAAAAAGCACTTTTTTGCCCCCAACTCTTTACTGCTTAGTTTGTTTTTTTTTGTTTATAATTTAAATAGTATTCCTCAGGTGCTTTTATTGTAATACCTTAGGATTAACCATTTTTGAAAACATAAAACTAAAGGCAAAATTACACGTTTCGAGAACCAAAACATAAAGAGTAAAATGTTAAAAAATAAAATTTCAATAACGCAAAAACCAGTTAACTTCGACCAAAATGATTATTAATTACCACAACAAATTACTCGTCAATAAATTATGTATATTACAATTTTTCTCTAGTGTTAAGGTAAGCTGGGGTAACTGGGTCTAGGGCGTAACTGGCCCATGAGTTTTTCTTTATGAAACTGTTTAAATATTAGAGCTTTTAGATATTGTTTTGTAACATTTTTGTAATCCCTTAGTTTGAATACACTTTCTTACAACGCCCCTGGCACGAATACCACCAAAATATAAGTCATTTTATTTTTAGAATAAATGTATAAACAAAGACTAACGTATAAATATTTTCCAATAGCTCAAATACCCCAAAGCAAAACCAATACTTCATATGAAACATATTCATTGCTGTCCCGCTTATCTTACATTTTCGGGGTAACTGGTAGAATAAAAGGAAAATGACTTCTACAAACTTTAAAGCTTACAATTTTATTTTTAAACATTTCGGGATTTAAACTAAAATTATTTAAACGTATTGACAATAATCCAAAATCGGCTTTAAAAATTATAACTTCGTAATCCTTTAGGAATCCGGTGACATAATAATAATAATAATAATAATAATATTTATTGTAATAAAGCCTATTTTACAATAAATATGCATAGTATGCACGTAAATAAGTCTAGCTTATTTGTGTGTGCAGTGTAAAATTTAAATAATATATTAAACTAAAAACTAAACTAGACTAACCTAATGTATAACAACTAATAAAAATAAAGACAAAGATACAAAACAAAAACAATCAAAAAAGTAAATAAATTAAAAACTAAAACATACAAATAAAATTAAATTAACATAAAATAAGACTTAAAAATACATAACTAGATAAATAAATTAAAAATCAAAATTACATATAAAATTAAAATTAAATACATAAAAAGGCTTAAAAGGTACTACATTTTGTTAATTAAGTAAGTTGAGTGACTAAGTATTTTAGATTTTTTTGTGCAATTGTTTGACTAGAAATTGTTTATTGGTAAGCATTTTTTAATTCTATTAGGTTATTAGAATATTGTCTAGGTTGTTGTAATATATAATGTTTGCAGGTTTTTTTAAATGATTTAGTAACTAATATGCTTTTTATATTTTCAGGTAGGTCGTTATAAGCTTTAGGACCCAGATAATTAACGTTACGTTGACCAATGGTTTTGTGCACCTTTGGTATAGGTAAGTATTTTTTTCTTCTTGTATTTACTAATTTAAATTCTTTTTTTTCAGCATGTGTATGAATCAAGAGACTTAGGTGATACAATTGTCTACAATCCATCTTTCTTGATAGTTGGAAAAGCTCATCGGAAGGGTAAGTTATAGGGGTATTATAAATTATTTTAAGTATCCTTTTTTGTGCAGTTTCCAAGTCATTTAAATGGTTATTATATACTCCACCCCAGCCAAGAATTCCATATCTCAAATGTGATTCTACAAGTGCGTCGTATACAGTATTTAATTGTGATATTGATAAGATTGGTTTTAATATTTTGAAATAGTGAATAAGACATCTTATCTTTTTTGTGACATAATGCACTTGCAGGTCCCATCTAAGATGTGGGTCTATTGTTATACCCAAAAACTTGACAGAATCTGCCAATCCGATAACGAAATCAGTGTCAGAAGTCTTAAAATTTAAAGTGGTTTACATTGGGAGACTTTTTGTATATGAGCCGAAAGCCATGAAATAAGTTTTTTCTATATTTATTGTTAAAATATTATGATCAAACCAATTTTTGATTAAATTAAAATCTTGTTCAATTAAATTTTTTAATAATTCCCATGTAGGACCACAATAAAAAATGGTGGTATCATCAGCAAAGCTGATAAGTTTACCTTTAGTTAATACCCTAAATAAATTGTTTATATAAATTATAAATAATATTGGTCCCAATATAGTACCCTGAGATACTCCATACTTGGGTGACATTGGCTCACTTAAACTGTTTCCTATTTTTACTATTTGTTTTCTTTCTTTCAGATAGGCCGTAAAGAGTTTCAGAAGGGTACCTCTTATTCCAATATCTGCTAAAGTGCTAAGTAACTTTTCGTGACTAACCGTATCGAAAGCTTTAGCAAGGTCCAAAAATATGCAGATGGCTGGTAATCCCTTGTCTATTGCATAATAAATATCTTTCAATAGGGTTATTATAGCATTTTGAGTAGATTTACCCCTCTGAAATCCGTACTGCCTATCTGAAATTATCTTATTTTTTTTAATAAAACTGTCTAGCCTAGTTTTAAGAAGGGATTCAAATATTTTAGTAAAATTAGTAATTAAAGAGATTGGTCTGAAATTTATAGGATCTAGTTTGTCACCCTTTTTAAATATTGGTATAACAATAGACGTTTTAAAAGCTGTTGGGCAATCACCAGTTTCAAAAATTTTATTCATTAGTTTCGATAGAGGGTAGGCAATAGAATCTGCGATTTGTTTTACTGTATGACTATCGATTTGATCTATACCTGAAGATTTTTTATTTTTTAGTCTTTTTATTGTCAGTTTTACTTCTTCAGTACATGTGGGTAATAAGAACATTGAGTTATTTATATTTAATCTATTTTCTTTATAATTTTTTGACTGTTTTATTTTTTTAGCTAATTTTTCCCCCATTGAAATATAATGTTTATTAAAAACATTTGCTATTTTTTCTTTATTTGTTATTATTTTAGCACCCTTTCGAATTTCTTTTATTACATTGTTACTTGCCTGTTTATTTTTAAGACTATTTATTGTATCCCACATGTCTTTGTTGTTTGAAGAACAATTAATTTTTTTTTTATAAAAATCATTTTTAGCTTTTTTTAATAGACTATTAACTTTATTTCTAAAAGCATTATACTCTATTTTTAAATTAATGTCTTGAGTCTCATTGTAGTTAGCTAATAGTTTATCTCTGTGGTTAATGGATTTTATGAGACCTTGTGTTATCCATGGCTTGCGTTTCCTATTTTCTTTTTTAATTTTTTTAAAGATTGTGTTTTTATCTATTTTATTTTTTATTATATTAATAATATTTTTTGTTACAGGTTCCAAGTCACCATCAATAAGTTCATCCCAATTAACATGCTGTAAATCTTTATTTAGTTCTTTATAATTTATTTGTTTAATAAAGTTTTTATTTAAATTTGTTTGTTTTATTTCATTTTTAAATATAAGTTGAGTAGCTACCGGGTAATGGTCTGTGATATTTGTTTTTATGATAACAGGCAAAACACAGTCATATAAATCATTAGCAGATTTTAAAAAAATGTGATCAATGCAGGATTCTTCTTTGTCTTTTTGTCGCGTTATGCCATTTATTAGTGATTTAAAACCATATTCCCCCATTATGTCCAAATACTCTCCGGAAGTACCTAAAGGGTCTCTTATGTTAATATTAAGATCACCTGTAAAAATATAATTATTTGCTTTTGATATATGTGAACTAAAATAAGAATCAAGATCTATTAAAAATTCGGGTAGGTTAATGCCGTGTAGTCTGTATATACCGATAACATTTATAGTGCACTTATCAGAGTATTTGATTTTTACATTTAGAATTTTACACTGGTTTATATTATCTATTTTACAAGTATAATCTAAATTGTCTTTTAAAAACATTATTACACCATCATTTTGGTTAAACGTACCTTCATTATATATTACTGAATAACCATCCAACTCAATATAGTTAATATTAACTTGCCAAGTTTCTGTTAATACGATGCGTTCAAATTTCTCAGAAAATTGGTCTAAGAATACCTCTAACTCGGCTAAGTTTTTATTTATACTACGAATATTGAGCTGTAAGATTTTAAAGTTGTTGCTGAGTCCATTTATTTTAAAAACTTCGTTGCATTCATATGCATTTTGCAAAATGTCTGTTCCAATATTCTCTATGTTTGCATCAAACTTACTTATAAAAGGGTCCATTTGTGGACAAATTACTAATAAATATTTAAAATTAAATGTAGATACCTTTTACTCTCATTTAAAAATTAACCTAAAATATATAAATAAGTTAAAATTGTTATTAAGCCTAAGAATAATTTAAAACTATTTTAAAATAGACTAGAAAGTCTCGCAGAAAGTTAAAAGTTATTGCCCTTTTGTTTGAGATGACGACTGTGATGTAGCTCTGGTGATCTTGCGGGTTACTGTGGTATGAATTTTGTCGGTCGTTGATTTTACGGTTTGGCCTTTTTCCTCAATTTGTTTTGACTTTTTCGTTTCTTTAATTTGTACTTGTGGCTCGTTAACTTCTTCTTCCAGAGACAAATTAAGCTCTTTTGCTAAGAGTTGCTGTCTTGCTTGAGGATTTGGGGTCGATGGGGCACTAGGTATTTTGTGAGGCTGTTCTGGGAAGTTATTTTTATAATTGCTTTGCTGGTTTTCTAAATCCTTTATGGTGTAGGTATCTTCTCCAATTATTAATTTATTACCCTTAATTTTCGCCCTTAAACCCTTGGCAGTTGCCTCTTTTTTATGTCTGCTTAAAATTTTGTTCGCAGCTAAATCTTCAGGACAGAGATCCGGATTAATGAAGATTGATTTGCCTTTTAATTTATGACCGTTTTTCAATATAAGCACTTTTTTCTGATAGGAAATAAGTTCGACAAGAATTGGTGCAGTGAGACTGTTTTTCGGACCTAACTTATAGATATCGTTAATATCGGGTATTTCAATGATTATGTTCAAGTTAGTACGAAAAAACCTTATTATGCAATTTATTAAATCTTCGTCTTCGTTGAGTTTTACCCCAAAAATTACTAAATTGTTTTTCCTGATTTTTCGTTGAAGCGCAATATTAGTTTCAATTAACTTTGTATTTTGGTCCTCAAGCTCCGTAATCCTACTTTCATACCCATCCAGGACTTTTTGTATATCTGATCTTAGCCCGGTTATTTGTGATGTTACTTCTATTTTTATTTCGCTACTTTCTTTTTTTAAGTTTGTGTTCAATTTTTCAAAAATACTACTTATAAAAGCCTTTTGTGATTCGCTGAAGTCAACCATTTTAATAAATAGGCTATTTCTACTTTTTTATATCATGACATAAAAGCCAATTAACACATAGCTATATTGTAAGAGCATCACCCAGTTATCCCACCTTACAGTGTCGGACTGGAATATTAATACAAAACGTTTTCGTCAACTTTTAGGTACACGGAAAAAAAAAATTATAGCTAGGAGCGCTATAACATACATACCAAGCAAATTATAATCGCTTATAATATAAATACAAGGCTTTCTCTTACAATTATGGCAGTCAGTGTAAAAAATTATATGAAATACTTTAATTGTTTAGTAAATAATAAAATATAACAAATAGTATGGCATTTATAGCTTAAATAGATTTAATTATTGTCCGTGCTAATAATTTTTATAATATAATAAAATTTCTGTAAATTTATAATAGTGCCTGTAATAAATATAATCGTGTCTGTAATATATATAATCGTTTCCAATTTATTTTTAACATTATTAGTTATTGTGTCCCTTATAATCTATAGCTTAAATCACTATAATTTGCCACTGTTACCAAATATCTTATAATGTATAGCGCAGAGCCCACTAATTTCTTTCCGTGTATAGAATACAGTTTTTACGATTATTCTAAAACATTATAACGTTATATTAAATACAATCAAACCATACACAGGATGACTCTGAATAGTATATTCTACGCAAAAAAGTTGCTAATTTTGTGAAACGACTTTCCTGTACTCAAAACTCTTTTCTCCAGTCCTTATTTGACTCTGACCTGGCCTTTAACTCTACGTTAATGGAGAATTCTCCCATTAGATTAGACAGGGACAAAAGTTCTACCCAAAAAGGATAGAAGACATACATACACTCCCACTTCCACCCAACCAAACAAATGCTGTATTTGTTCTTTGTTGAACAAATACAATATTTACTTGGCCGGGCGAAAAGTGCATTATTAAAGAAATTACTGGCGCCATCTAAATTTTAGTAGAATTATCTTATTCTACAGATTCACATTAGCTACGTGCCTCTCACTGCTACACTTTCCGGCCAACCAAATAAATACTGTATTTGTTGTATGAAAAACAAATACAGTATTTATTTGGTTGGCTGGAAAGTGTAGCACAAATGAGATAGAGATAGGGTAGACGTCTTTTGTTTCATAATTCTAGTTGTAGAGAGCTCCATTTCTACGTGGCGCCTTCTTTTATTTACACAATAATTTTGTTTTTTTTTGTTTTGTAAATGCTGTTTTTAATGGTTAATATTAATGTTATTTTTTTTTCTTTGTACATAATATGTATATTATATAGCATAATCATGCTGGAAAAATAAATAAATAAATAAATAAATAAAAAAAATATAACTAGTATGGAATAGACAATATTCCGCGTGAGCGGAAAGTTTGTCATACGAGCCGATAGGCGAGTATGACGGTCCTGCGAGCGCGGAATGACTATTCCATACGTGTTGTAGTCTATACTTTTTCTTTGACTGCAAATATGAAACACTGTATGGCTTTAAACTGCGGACAAGGTTAAAAACCATGTTTTTTGTGACTCTACATTGTAAATGCAACAAAACACATATTTTTAAATAAAGCAATTAATGTTATTTAATAATGTTATCAAATCAGTACTTAAAAAAGATTTTTATTTAATTTTAGCACATATTTACAAATTATAATGCAAAAATTGAAGGTTATGTCAGATTGTTGTGACAGATATCAGGTATAAATATTTAACAATAGATGGAGCAGTTTTTATTTTATTTAAATAAATTGATAAAAAACTGGTCATATATTAAGAAAAACTAATAAACTTTATGTAATTTTAACGCAAAACTTTAAATTGCATTAAATTATTCAATATTTTATGCTAAAATATATAAATTTTTGCTAATTTTTCTATAGTTTTCTTTACTTTTATAAACAAGAGATGGCACTACATGTGCTCATTCTAACACTTGATACGGAATATTCATACCGTATCTAGAGCTAGAATGGATTCATTCTGTCTTTGAAAGTGTGTGTATTTGCTTACATTCTAAAGCAGTCGTAGAAAAAAAAAGTTAAAAAATTTTAATGGGCGTTTCTAGGTCCAAAAATATGAAAAAAAAATCCTATAAAGGTTGGTCCGGAAATGATAGCTAAGGGAGTTACGACTAAGGGTACATCTGAAAAGTAGTTTTTATTTAATATTTCTGAAACCCTATAAACCACCTTAACGAGTTTTTGCACATGCCTTAACGTTGACAAAGGTTATCATTTTATGAAATATTTATTTGGTAATTTTAACCAGGGGTGTGGGGGGGGGGGGCGATGTCACCTTTTTGCCCCAAACTTTTTTTTCTTTAAATTTTTTGACATTTTCTCAATAAAATATTAATCTTTCGTTAAAAATACATAAAAAAGGTGCTCTTTATGTAACACCATAGGGCCAACCGTTTTCGAGAAAATTGCAAATAAAGAGGCAATTTTACGTTCTGAGCATCAAAAATCGGAACTAAAAAGTGCACCAATAAAAGTTTCAATAATGCTGGGTTTTCTACATTAAAAACTATGAAAAAAAGGTGCTTTACATCTAGGTTCGAAAATCAGTGAAATTGTCCTTTAATTTCTATTTTCTCGAAACCGGTGGCGCTACGGTGTTACAAAAAGAGTAACTTTTTTATGTATTTTTAATTAAAGATTAATATGCTATTGAGAAATGTCAAAAAATCACCAGATAAAAAAGTTTGGGGCAAAAAAGTTGACATCCCTCACATTTTGCACACCCCTGTTTAAAATTACATGATAACCTGTATTAGTCAGAGATATTAAAAAAACTACTTTTCAGATGTTCCCTTAGGAGGGTCGTAGCTCCCTTAGGGCTTTTTTTCCGGACCAACCTTTAACTTTTTTTCATATTTTTGGACCTAGAATCGCAACATAAAATTTTGTAACTTATTTCTTAATCATCCTGTATAACATATTATACTAAACAACTTCATAGTATCTAATTTTACAACAACATTGTTGTACTATAGTGCCGGTATTTTATGATGGATGATTAATAAAGATGGCGGAAATCAGCTGATTTTACCAAAATCTTGAAAGTAGGCATTTTGGACTGATCTTTTCATGTTCATAAGCATATACATGTACATGTAATTATATGTAATATGTAGTTTTTATGTGCGCATACATGTAATATGTGAATTTAAAATAAAATGCGTACAATTTGTTGTTGTAAATAGAACAACTGCACTCGTTTGAAAATACCAAACGCGTTTACTTTTTTGTTGTTGTATTCTATGGTTGACGCATATACAACTATTTATTGTTGTATTCTATAACCTAATTACGCTATTAATTACGATAGAGTTCTACAGTGTAAGCGAAAATTTTGATGACAAAAAAAAGTCCCCACCTCTGAAAAACAGCTTTACCCCTGGTGAAATATTTTGCTGAAGTTCAAAAAAAAGACAATCTCTTCTGACGAGGGGGCCCCAACGTGTGAGGGGCCCCTAACGCGGGGGGCGTGACATTTTAATAATAATAATAATAATAAATAATTTATTTTCTCAAGAATGTTCTAAATAAAATATAGTACATAAAACTATTAATGGAAACATTGTCAAAAGGAAATTGAAAAATACAACAAGTACCTAAATAAATAAATAAATAAATAAATAAATAAACAAATAAATACAAAATACAATTAAAATTAGTTTATGACCTATATGAATAAAACTCTTCCATGTTGTAAGGCTCCATATTACACATATAATCAAAAAGTAGATTTTTAAAACTTCTTTCATTTTTTCGGTTTTCAAAATCTGAGGAGTTTTGTTAAAAAGTTGTATAGCTGAGTTTTTGTTTGTTTGTTTGTTTTTAACCTCATACTATTCTACTTAATTAAGCATCCCCTAAGTCCAGGACTTGTGTGGGCTAGTAGTAGAGGGAACCACCGGCTTTAATTGACTTTCGAACCAATATATCTAGGGAGTACGCCTTCGCCAAATTTCAATTATTAATTAACTGAAAAAGGCAATCGGCGCCAGTGAGGTTTGAACTCACGATCAATAGATCAGTGTCAGGCTATATCGATGCCATTGACCGCTGAGCTAAATCTAGGTAGTATGGACCTTTTTCAAAACTAACTAGTCTATGTTTTGGAACTTTGAAATCGGAAAATCTATTTTTCTCACTATCTCACCTGTCCAGTACGACACTGCCACCTTACCTTATCTAAATACAATATTAAATAATTGATTTTCTTGAAACCATAAACATTTAAATTAAATTTTGGATTCTGGCTACTGAATATATATACATATAGGTTTGGACGAAAGATTACTTTGTAGGCAGACATAAATATTTAGTTTCGTTCACAGCAGGAGTTTTATTGATTTTTTACGAATTTTTTAAGTAGAATGCAAATATACTACTTAAAAATAAGTGTATGTAAATAAAATAATTTTTGTTTATTTAGGTGGGAGTAAAATTCCAAAAAATTGCTTTTGAAGTATCGACTGAACAATTTTTAATGCAAAATCCATAAAACATTGTTTTACGATTTTAACCATTTAAATTAATATGGATTATTTTATAGTTGTTTTGCAAATATGTATGTTTCATACAGAGTTCTGAGAAAAGAAAATTAGTTGTTTAAAATGTTATTATTGATTTTCGTCAGCCGCCCTCACTAAAAAATTTATGTTTTATAAATTAATATTTTTTTTCGGCTACTTAATTAAGTGCTGGCTTACATATTATCTACCGTTGTCAAGGCTTGTTTACCTTGGCAACCAATAAAATCAGTGAACTGATTTATAATTGACCGTTGTTAAGCATTGTTTGTTGACGACGGTCAATATTGAAAATTTTTTGAGACAACTACTAACTTTTTTTAACTTATTTGTCAAACTGACAGCTATGTCAAAATAATTTTTAAACTTTATTTTTAATTGATATTTGGAGGAACTAGCTTTAGGTAGTAGAAAAAATAGTATATTCACGTATGCGAACTGTCTTAAGTGTTCTCGACTGATTTTTTGCCTCGACTCCGTCTCAGCAAAAAACTTCAGTCTCGAACACTAAAGACTTAGTTCGCATACTAGGTGCATAATATACTATTATTATTTTGGGTCCTTTACTTAGAAAATCTTTAAAAATATGATTTTTTACTTGTCTTTATAGTGAATGGCCCATGATCTAGATATGTACACTTCTGTTTCCACTATTGTGACACAATGGACTGCCGCCTATATAGATTAGATAAAGAGAGAAGTTCTACAGAAAGAGATAAAAGTATAATTATTGATTTAAAATAATTTTATGCATATTTTAGATAAAAATAACATTTTAGATTATATTTTAAATTACATGAAGGCATTCTAATCTCCAGGATTAGAAGAGGCCCACCCCAACCCATTCAGATAAATGGCCAGCCCATTAACTGGGAAAACCATGCCAAATACCTCGGCATTACAATCTCCAAAAACCTGACGTGGGATCAGCACGTCAAAAACACCCTCCAAATAGCAAACTGCCGCCTCTCCAAACTCTACTCCTTAATAGGTAGAAAGAGTCCCCTATCCATTAAAAACAAACTTCTTCTCTACAACCAAACCCTAAAGCCGGTACTTCTCTACGGAGCCCCAGCCTGGAACAAAATCACCCTTAACAAAGCGCTCTCAGCAAAACTTCAGGCCTTCCAAAACAAGGCACTCAGAATATGCCTCGATGCCCCCTGGTTCATGAGGAACAACCAGATACACAGAGATCTCGAAATGCCCCTCCTAAAAACGGAAATCATCCGCTACAGCACGTCTTTTATACAAGACAATTTAGATCACCCAAACCCCCTCATTTCAAACTTTCTAGATTATGATCACGAAATACACAACACTCACAAAAAGATCAAAAACGTCCTCAACCAGTAATGGTACCCACTAATTCAGGACAGATGCATTCCCAGCATCAGTGAGCTAGTCTCACTCCTCCCGCACATCCCTCCTCTCCCTATCCCATCCCTCCCCATCCCCCTCCCACCCACTCCCCAGCGCCGAATTATGACAGATGCCACTCGCATCAGTGAGCAGAGACTCACTCCCCCCAAATTATGACAGATGCAACTCGCATCAGTGAGCATAGACTCACTGCCCCAACTTTCAATTCAGATCATCAAGTATTTTTTTAGATAAATGAGCCATAGGCTGCGCCTGTCTCTTAAAGACCCAAACAAACTATTGATGATGATGATGATGGTAAGATATTTGTTTTTTTTTTAAGTAAAAAACTATTTTTACGTTACGCCGCGTTACAGAGGGGGGTGGGTGTCAGTAAAAATGTTACGTAACACTTAAAAATTATAAACTTATAAAATGTTTATTGGATCACGTTTTTAACAATTATCTGGGCTTAAAGAGATGGATTTCTTGCAAATTTTATTGCACACGGCGTGGTTAACAGTTCACTAAATCCTCTAAACAAAAACAATTAGAGATGGAAAACCATAGCCAATAATCGGTTTTCGGTTAACCGGTTGCGGAAATTATATCAGACCGGTTTTGTGTTAAAACACGAAAGCAATAACCGGTTAAAAACCGGTTTAAACCATAAAGAAAAATTTCCTTTAATTTTTTTTTACTTTTTGTAAAATGTTACGTAACAAAAAGGGGGGGGGGGGTGGTGGGGGTTCTCGAAAATGTTACGCCGCGTTACATGGGGGGGTGGGGGTCAAAAATGGCCAAATTTTGCGTTACGTAATACTTGAACGATCCCTATTGTGTCAGGACAAATTTTGTTCAAATATGCTTAATAAGCAACAAATTTTTCCAAAACATGTCAGTCCATGAGATCGCTACCAAACTTTCAGGGCGTCTTCCAGACACATTTTGTATCAAAAATTCACTGGGAGCCACTCTGGAAAATGATTGGCGCTAGGTGTTATGACGTCATCAAAATGGCGGAATTTTTACTAACAGAGCAAAATTTTATTATTTCAAACATCTCAAAAACTAATTGATTGATTTTTGTCTCATTTCCAAGAAGAATGTTTGCCCTATAAGCCGATCATGCAAACTTGAAATGTTGTTTTCTCTTATAATTACACTCTGTGTAATGCTCAACCAACTACCAATTCTTCTCTCTAGAATACGCATACCGTTAATATAAAGTATCGCCAACATCTCGGTTTGTTTGTAAACAAATAGTAGGTATATTCAGGCCTGAACAATAACAGTTACCAGTAACTGTTATTGTTGTCTCTGCTGGAACAAAGCTGTGCAAGTAAGACAGACAAATGTATATGTTTTTACAAATGAAATGCCTATTCTAGAGAGAAGAGTTATTAGTTAAGTAAAATAATTAACAGGTTAAATAATGTTTTGTTTATGTGAGTGTTTACTGTTAGTGACAATGACTAAAAATCTAAAATCCATTAACACGGTCTAAACCCGAAAGTGAAAGTTCTTTAATTCTCTGTTCGAAAATAACGAAAATCCATCGTCGAAACGTCACAGCAAAATTAGATAACAATTTTAGTCAGATCCAAAGTCCTATTTCCCAAAAACTAAAAAATTAAAAGATAATAATTTAAGATAAGGTAAGTGATTTATATTGTGTGCATTTCTCTATTTTTGTCGTTTTAAGAAAATTAACTTTTTTTAAAGGTGACAATTTTGCAGATATAAAAATGTTTCTGTAAAGTGAATACATCTTTCAAAATTACTTTTTTCGTAAGTTGAAGTGAGGCGTAACAGTGCTAAAGAGTTGAAAACTCAAATTTTCATATACGACCTTCTTGCGATCCTAGGCAGTATTTTTAATTAAGTTTAAAAAAATGCATTTTTGGTGTTTTAAGCTCATTTTTCTTGAAAACCTACTCTTAGATTCGCATTAAGCAGTTCAAAATCCATACATACATATACATATGCATAGCAAACAACATGGGTTAACGATTTGTTTCAGCTCTTAGATTTGGATTCAGCGGTTTAAAATCTATAGCAAATAATATGGATTATCGTTTTTTTTTATGGAGCTAAGTAATTAAAAAAAAAACGTCAACTATGTGAAATTGTACCTCATGCTTTAAAAAATGTTACATAAAAAGATTAACCTACAGTTTACATCATCAATGGTAACGCAAGATATCCATAAACGGCAGAATAAAAAAACAAAAGAAGCCGTGAAAATATAAAATGCTTCGCATTCTAGATCTTTGGTTTTTATTTTTTTTTTAATTAGGTACAATTGATGATATCTAACTTCGAAAAAAATTACGTTGGTAGCAATATTCTTTTAATTTTTTCGAGTTTTTAAAATGTTTAGCCCCCCATAACTTTTTTGTTTTCGGGGTGATTCTTTTCAAATTTGGTAGATACGATTGATCTTTTTAATAAGTAATCTTTCTTGAAAGAATGAAGGTGATTGATTTTTTTCACGTTTTTTTTTATGTTTGTCCCAGTAACTTTTTATTTTTGGGGGGATTTTTTTTAGCTGCGTGCCCTTGGTAAGGGCCACTCACCAACAATGATTTTGCCTCAAAATTTTAAGTCGATTGGATTTTTATTTATTGAGTTATCGCGCGGATAAGAACATGTGACATTCGGACAGATAGGTAGATTTGGTAGATACGATTGATCTTTTTAATAAGTAATCTTTCTTGAAAGAATGAAGGTGATTGATTTTTTTCACGTTTTTCATTTTTTTTATGTTTGTCCCAGTAACTTTTTATTTTTGGGAGGATTTTTTTAGCTGCGTGCCCTTGGTAAGGGCCACTCACCAACAATGATTTTGCCTCAAAATTTTAAGTCGATTGGATTTTTATTTATTGAGTTATCGCGCGGATAAGAACATGTGACATACGGACAGATAGGTAGATGAACGGACAGACGGACATACAAACGGAGAGATGGACGGATATTTTAAAAGTTGTTTAGAATTGTATATAATGCATACTGGTACTTTTTATTTTTTTCTATTTTGCGACTCTATAAGCTTATAATCATACGCATTTTGCGTGTTCTTATAGGCCCATAAGAAGTCTGTACTTTTTGTTCTTTTGGGTTGGCAACAGACCTGGCATATCGCTTGACGTTTTCCGTGCAAATGTCAATGTCGCTTTAAAGTTGAATTTTCTACAAAATTATGTGTTCAGGTTATTTTTACCATGTTAAAATTGTGGCTTGGTTAATTGCAGTAAAAAAGAGAAGAGATGACTATAAAATATATCAAAATATCATTTGTTCTTAGAATTTTAAACATGGTGTAAACTGTAATGCCAATCCAAAACAAAAATCCCTAAATCAGTCATCAATTTAAATGTAAGTTTTTTTAAATTTTAGTGCAAAATAGAAAAAATTGTATAAAGCACTCGTTTCATAACACGTTTTTAGCGCACTAGTACTTTAGAAAACTCGTCGCAAGCGGCTCGTTTTCTAAAATTGTACTCGTGCGCTAAAAACGTATGTTATGAAACTAGTACTTTAATATACTATAAACGTATAATACTCATTTGCTGTAAAGCTGCGAGGAGTATGATAAACTATTGGATGTCAAGGGAATCAGGTATATTTAAATATCAATAAATTTAGATATAATATATTATATATACGTAAGGTTATTCAGTTATTAATAATCAATCTTTTGTTTAGAATGATGCTTATGTTTTTTTATGAGCTGTCAATCAATTCACGATATGATTGACTTATTAAGACTACATAACCATGTTACAATGTATCCCATGTAACAATATTACATGGGATACAAACATAGAATTACCTTCTGCGCTTGTAAAGACAATTTCTCAATCAAAAA
Source organism: Brachypterus glaber (assembly GCA_958510825.1). Classification (NCBI taxonomy): domain Eukaryota; kingdom Metazoa; phylum Arthropoda; class Insecta; order Coleoptera; family Kateretidae; genus Brachypterus; species Brachypterus glaber. The sequence continues at coordinate 88,117,387 of OY294045.1, read as the reverse complement.
GCAGATACACGGAAAAAATATAACATACATACATAAAATATTGAATTATATAAACAAGCCGTGAATATATATATAATGCTACGCATTCCATTATATATTATTCACATTAAATGGTATACTGCATTTTCCAAAATACTTAAAAAAAAAATAAATAAAAAAAAAATACATTTTTTTAAATCTTTTGTTGAAAAACGAAAAAAAAATTTACATATTTTTTTTTTAATTTTTTCAATTTTTTTTTTAATTTTGTTTTTGCGAAAAACGAAAAATTAAAAAAAAAGTTCCAAAAAAAAATTTTTTCAAATTTTTTCAAATTTCTTTTTTTTTATTTTTTTGCGAAAAAAAAAATTGAAAATGATTTTTTTAATTTTTTTAAAAAGTTTAACCCCCCCCCATAACTTTTATGTTATCAGGGGGATTACTTTCAAAATTGTTAGAATTGATTCCTATAACAAAAGTAATTTTTCCTGAAAAAGTTACGTCAATCGGAAATTTCTTTCAGCTTTTCTCGATTTTTTTTAAAGTACTTTACTTTCAAAAACAATAAGGGTCTTCCCCTTATAGAACTTGATTTTTCCTGAAAATTTTAAGTCGATCCGATTATTCTTTCTTGAGTAATCGTGTCTACAAAAATCGTGACATCGGACAGACGGACGGACGGACGGACATTAAAAAAAAAGTTTCTTATTTTTTTATGAAACAAATTTTTATCCAAGAATTTTTTGTCTAGGACGATCAACTGCAAAATTTTGTTAGTATATTACCTAACGTACGCAACATTTTTTGGTAACGTAGGTAACAACTACAATAATTTCTGAAAATCATATATATTTAGTTTTTTATTATCCCACATGCTTATTAGAAACTAAATCTTTCACAAATTAAGCAAACATAATAATAAAAAAAAAGAAATTAGATTAGCAGATTTTCATTATCATTTACCTAATTGCATAAGTGTGCTTCCAAATTTTGTAACATACGAAACGCGCACATAAGTGCCTATTCATAAGCTCGCATAAGAACATAAAACATAACAATGCGATGCCGTGATTGGCTTGATGGAACGCCATGTATCTTGTAAGCCAATCACGGCATCGCATTGTTTTGTTTTATGTTCTTATGCAAGCTTCTGGATACTAAAATAACTTAAAGATGTAAAAAATGCCTGTAGAATTATTATATAAATTTAAAGTCGCTAGCTCAAAGTGTTCATAAGTTATAGTGGATATAGACAGACCGAGAGCCTAACAGATAGAAATCATTTTTTTAGGGGGGTTACGTATTTTACGTTTGTTTTAAATCATTTTGCTCAAAATATAAAATTAATCATTTTGATCGAAATTAATACGAACAAAACCAAATTAAAATTTATACAATTTATTGACGAAACTGAAAATTGTTTTACACTAAACTCCGAATTAACGGTAAACAATTTTCGATAGTCATTAACAATGAATAACAAATTAATAATAGACTTTTGACATTATTATGGTTAATTTGTTAAAGGTAAAATATAACTTTCAAATAATTATAATTATTGTTTCATACGTATTTTAGCCCATGGCATTTTTTTGCAAACTACGAAAAACAATCATTGTTCATTATAAACATGACACACGAATATATTAAATAAATGATGCGAAATCTACAAAGTGGTTCCGTGTTAGATTTTTTGCATTATTTTTTTCCTATATTACAAAATGTTGTTTGATTATGGCTTTTTTTAACGTACAGTTTAATACGCCGGCCTACCAGATTGGATAACAAGTAACGGCCCACAAGCCCGGTACCTTAGAAATTATAAAAAAAATCTTTTTTTAAACATTTTTTTATAAAGAAAGTAAAAAGATATCATTGTGAAATTTTGTAGGTATTTTTATATATATTTAAAGAATACAAATAAAATTTCTTTAGATTTTTACAGTGCCATTTTCTGGCCATAATTTTTTTTGAAAAAAACATCAAAAAACGGTGGTCGCCATGACTCCGGCTGTTTGGATCGACTGAAAAAAAAAACGGGATATTATTCAGTATTAAAGTCGCTATAGCCCTATCTAGAAAATTTTTTTTTGGCCCAAACATAACAAAATGGCGGATGTTTTAAAAAATTTTCAGACAAAAACGTCCGCCATTCTGTTATCCTTCGGCCAAAAAAAATTCTTCTAGATAGGGCTATATATAGTCACTATAGCAACTTCAATATTGAATAATATCCCGTTTTGTTTTTGTTTTTTTCAGTCGATCCAATCATGGCGACCACTGTTTTTTGATGTTTTGTTTTTTTCAAAAAAATTTTATGGCCAGGAAATGGCACTTAAAAAAAAATCTAAAGAATTTTTATTTGTATTCTTTGAATATAAGTAAACATACGTACAAAATTTTACAATGATACCTTTTTTCTTTCTATATAAAAAAATGTTTAAAAAAGAAAGACCCCTTAATGAAAGTCTCAGGACTAAGCAGGACTAAGCATAATGGTCATCAATGGATCTTATTTAGTTTCGTAAAAACTCCAGATCTAGTTTTCATCAATAATGCTCTGCAGTGTACCGTTTATCGCCTATTCCACGTCTATTTTCGAATCTCAACAATTTGAACGCGATGATTTATTGTTGGCTTACTCCCTTGTGCGTATCTTTCGACAAAGCCGTACAATTAAAATCACTAAAATCACTCAAGTTAAAAAAGTAATTTGGGTCATGGGATAATTCCATAAATTTTCAACATTTTTATTTTCTCAACTTCGTGCTCATGCGAAAAAATATTTTTGTTTTAAAATTAATATCTATATGCAGGTACTTATATTGTAATAAAATTCTAATGCTTTTCATAAAAAAGAAAGTTGTTTTCAAACTCCAAATACTTCATGCATGTAAAATATTAAAACATTTTAAGAAAAAGGTAATTTTTATATCTAATAGCATTCATATAATATATAAATAAAATATAATAGTGGGATAGGTTTTTCAATGCATGCCGCCGTCAGGCGAGTGAGGAAACCCCACGAGTGTAAGAAATACACTTTCCAAAAGTTTCTTAATTTAATATTTTCTTATTTTTTATTATTTATTTTGAGAATTTTTGAAAAAAGCAAAGCACAAAATAGCATACAAATTTATATACAGAGCGGTCCAAAAGTCATCCCCTCTTAACTTTTGAACGAGTTGAGATATCGACTTAAAATTTAGGACTCTTAAATAAGACGACTTAAACTACCTTTTAGCATATAGCATATTTTATAATTTCAGCTCTTAAAATGTGGACAGGGGAGGGAAATTTTTTTAAATTGAAAAAGGGTTCGTGTGATACATCATTTTAAAGCTTGTGAAATTCTCCATTTAACTGTATATTTTTCTAAATTTTAAGTCAATATCAACCAACTTGTTCAAAAGTTAAAAGGGGGGGGGGGTGACTTTTGAACCGCTCTGTATATTTAATTTAATATTTTTTAATTATTTTTTAGCTTAGACAATTAGTAGAGTATAGTAGTGTTTGGGGCAAAAATATGTGAAGCCTCACATATTAGGTCCACGCCTCTGGATAGATAGAAAAATTAACATAAACTAATTGCCCTTATTAATACTAGGGTATCAGAGTTAATAATTAAAACCCTTATTTTTAGTACAATTTTAAATGGTCGTAACTCTCTTAGAGTTCGTTTTCGGACCTATGTTTTGTTTCATGTTTTGTGATGTAGAATGATCTCCTTTATTTTCCACCAAAAGATTGCAAACACCGTGTATATTGTAATATTAGAATATTCAGTGCCAAAATAAATCATTCAAAACTTTCTGCGTTTCAGCAAAAAGTATATTTGAAGATAGCGTTATATCTAAATAAATCAAATTTTGAAAATATGATACTTTTCTCGACATTTTAGACTTCCTTGAGTCAAGATCTGCTAACATATGTAAGCAAGATATCTTAGTTTCTGGATTGGCTGTCATCAAAGGTATTTTGCCTACTATACTGTTTTTCTTTAAATGTGAGTTCGCTAGAAAAACTGTAATTTTTCATGTTTTTTAAACTTTAAAATTACTTTAATTAATATATAGACGTCTACAATTTTTACTCCTCTAATGTAGCTATGGTTTCACAAGAATCGAAAAATCAATATTACTTGCATTGTCTCGATATCGAGACAAAATCAAGACAAGAGTATAACACGGGTAGCCTTAAACAAAGTGAAATGGAAAGTCGAACCACCCCGAATTTTTTGATTTTAGATTGTTTTTGGGACATTTCCAAACAGTTTTTGACAAAAATTGAAATCGCTCACGAAGCCGTTCCTAAATAAAGTAATTCTTCTTCTTCAAGTTTTTCCTGACATCATAATACAGAGTTTTTTCTATGACACACCCTATAGCATAGGTACTACCCTTGATACTCAATATAATCACGACCATTCACACGCCTACTTTGTTAATGTCCAAAATAACACGACCGTAATTTTGGACATTAACAAAGTAGGCGTGTGAATGGTCGTGATTATATTAAGTATCATGGGTAGTACCTATGCTATAGGGTGTGTTATAGAATAAACTCCGTATTGTGATGTCAGAAAAAACTTGAAGAAAAAGAATGACATCTTTAAATGTTGAAGTATAGCACTGTATTTTTAGATTGTATTTTATGTTAATTAATGGAGAGCCCCTAGCACAGGCAAAAGCTTATTTGGGGCTCTCTATGCTGCTGTATAATTATTCAAATAAATAAATAAATTTAAAAACGGCTTCGTGAGCGATTTCAATGTTTGTCAAAAACTCTTTGGAAATGTCCCAAAAATAACCTAGAATCAAAAAACTCGGGGTAGTTTAACTTTCCATTTAACTTTGTTTAAAGCTACCCGTGATAATTTGAAAAATCAAGAAAAGACGAGGGCCAAGTAGCGACGCCTCGCGACGTCTACAACGCGTCGTAGAGTCGAGACTCTCAATCAAGAATCGAGTCTGGATTTTTTTTTACTTTTCATACACTTAAAAATCATTATCAATAATTAAAACTTATTTGGTCTACTGTAGAGATGTTTCGACGCGTGAACTTATTGGTCCACCCACCTTGCAGAATGTCGAGAGCATGAGCGTCGATTTCTCAAAATTCCAGGTGGTACCAAATTTTTTCAAGTAAAAAAAATTACATAAAAGATTAAAAATTTATTTAAAAATTGTAATGTTTCATAATACGTATTTAAAAGTATAGACAATATTTCAAGGGGATCTGCTCCCTTGTTATGAGTATACGGGGAAATTGCAGTGATTTTACAGGTATTTTGCAGTCATTATACTCACTGAACCATATTAAAAACGATCTCAGCCTATTAATATTAATTAGCTACAGGTAAGTGAGTTCAATAAAGGTTACATTATCTTTTTGCGACCTTCTCGCAGGAAGAACATAAATATCATTTCCATTTCCAATGATAATAAACGTAGGATCGCCGTCTAGACGAGCGACATTCCACTTCGTGTATTCTAGTATAATTAATAAAACGTCCGACTGATTAAAGATGAATGATTTATCGGACGATTATCGAAAATGCGGTGTTTTTTATGTCTTACAAAAGTTACATCTATCTTTTACGCACAAGATTATATAAGATAAAAAAAAATTGACAAGAGTGAAAAATTGTCTATTTTAACAAGATCATCTTTGTCTTTAAACTAGGCTTGACGTTCAATAATGAAAGAAGTTATAGTTATATATAAGTATTAAGGGCGGTAAGTGTATTTTACCGGTTGAGGATTATTTTGGAGACTGAGACGAAGTCGAAATCTCCAATACTATCCGAAACCGGTAAAGCACTTAATGGCCGTGATACTTATTACAGTTTTTGCACGATCCAACAAAATAAACATCAATAAGATTTATAAGGCTCTGCGAGGAAACTATGGGTCAATTTTTCTAAATTTTCTTTACTAGCTACCGGAAAGGAATCTTTTGTGATTACTTGCTTAACGTTTTTAAACAAGTGAAAGTTTACCCACCCCTATAAGATATTGCTATTTTTTTCTTTTAACAGAAGTGATTATATGGTTGTTATTTTATGACAAGTTGTCATTGACATCGACTCGCTGGCGGACAATGTTTACACGATGAAATGAAAATTTTGACGCTCTCAAAATCTTTTTAATAGCTAATTTGAGTCAATACAATGCCTTCAGTTATTAGGCTTAGTTACAGTATACTATACTGGAAATTCAATAAAACCTGCAGTGACTCAGTTGAGAATATGTGGTAAAACGCGAAGATCATACCAGTTCGGGTGCGACTCGCGTAATTTCGCCGAAGCTTTGCAAAGGCGGACTCCTTATACGAAACCCAGGTAGCAAGGGATGTTATATTACAAGAAATTAACATCACTTTTGAGTGTATTTTTAAACTAAATCATAACATCACATAATATTGAAAAATAACATGTATTTAACATCACATACAACGTAACACGTGAGACGTGACAACCATCTTATTTAATAACAAATATTTAGCAACGCTGTGAATATATAGCATATCACATATTAACGTGGCTTTCACGTGAATGTCATGTTATTTTGCTTCTCACCGACGTTCGAAGCAAAAAAATCGATATAAGACGATGTTGATAGAGTAAATTATTATAAGGAAATTGTATACACATTATACGATTTCCAATGGATAGGGGGCTCTGCCGGGCTTCTCAAAACCACGGACACGGATTAAAGGAATATATTCTCCGATTAATCTGCCATTTCGTATCTAGAATCTATCTGTTTCAATCTGTGATTGTTTCAATTACTGATTGATTTTAAATCCCATTTTTTTATAGGGTTATAGCGTTTTTAATGGTTTTATTTAGAAAAAGCTAATATCCTAGGATATTATTTAAATATTAAAGTTCCAGTAACGGCATCAATAAGATATTAGATATAACAGCGCAGAAATGTGGATTTATGATGTCACAAACACGTTATTTTCGGGATATCATTGTGTGATGTTATTAGGGGCGGACTTAGGACATCCCCACCATGCTACATTCTTGTTAAATGAGACTACAATCTTAACATCACATGTCACATATTAACGTGGCTTTCACGTGAATATCATGTTATTTTGCTACCTGGGAAGCAGCAGAGGTATGAGTCACTGCAGGTTTTAATGAGTTTCCAGTATAGTATGATTTCCTTAGTAGTAGTAGTAAATTTTTTTTGGGTTGGCCAAAGCCGGACAACTAGGCCATTTCTGGCCTTTTTTGTCACCCCAGGCAATCCCAGCCATTTACTAATTTGAGTCCTCCTTGAACCTGCCCGTCCTTTCAATAAAGGTCAGGATATTGGCCCAGGGGAGATCTCTTAGTTCCTCTTGGTTAAGTCTTTGAGTTTCAAAGACTTGCAACGTGATCCTGTCGTATCTGACACACTCGGCTAAGTAATGAGAGGATGTTTCATCCTCTTCGCACTCTGGGCATAGCGGACTCTCTAGAATCCGCATTGTTGCCAGGTGCTTCCTTAGCCTGCAGTGGCCCGTGAGGACCCCTACAAGGTGTCTGAGTGCAGTTCTTCCTTTTTCCAGCAAGCAGTCGGTCTTTGATTTGCTTGGGCCAGCCAGGAAGTCCCTAGCTTGCCGGCAACCGTCGACCGCTCTCCATTGCTCCTTTAGCTTGGTATAAGCCCACTCATCGAGAGCGGTCTTTACCTGCTTCCTTGTAACACCCAATATAGGTTCCGGCCCCGTGCAGGCCATCCCTGATCCGAGTCTTGCAAGTTCATCTGCCTTCTCGTTTCCGGGAATTCCACTATGACCCGGTACCCATACCAGTTGAACGTTTTTGGTCCTTGCTAGCTCTTCCAAGGCTTCTGCACACTCCCTGACTAGGAGTGACCTAGTGTTGGGATTGCACAATGCCTTTAGAGCGGCTTGACTGTCCGAGCAGATGTATATATCGTGCCCCCGGTGCTGCCTTATTTCCCTGCAATTTGCCGCTTCCTGTATGGCATAGACCTCAGCTTGGAAGACAGTATGATTGCCTTACTCTTAGACTATAGATCGTCTTTTTTTTTATTCAGCTTAAGAATGACAGAAATTAAAAATATTTTTATGAGATATTTCAATAATTAAATTATAAAATAAAATAAATAAACATCAAACGCATAGGTATTTTAATTAGTTTTATTTATGTTCTAAATTTGTTCTTTGATCACGTTAGTAATTTAAAATTCCAGAAAAAAATAGCAGATGGAACATGTATCATAGGTAATCGGGTTTTTGATCTTGTATGATACGTAGGTAGGTACACAGATATGCTTCAAAAAATATTTTGGGATTCATTAGTCAATAATTTGCATTTAATTTGTTTGTTTAGCGTATAGCGCTATTGCCAAAAAGACCTACCGAAGTGGGAGGTTCTTAAATCTTTAACCCTGTTTTAGGTAGTTAGTAGCGATACCTACTAACCCAATAGCTTTACGTACCCTCCAAACCACTTCGTTACGGTGACATTTTTATTAGGATTTGTTTTTCTCTGACCGAGGATCAAACCTCGGATTTCTTTGTTACAAGGCTCAGAGTCTGACTGGACTCCAGAATCTGGAGTCTTCATGATTAAGTTACTACCGCCCCCTGATAGCTGATTATAATTAAAGATTAAACATGAGAAAAAACTAAAAATTAAAAAATAAAAAAACCTGCAATAATATAATTTTTATTACCTCGAGCCACTTTTAAAATACAGTGCGTGCATTAAGTCTGGAATCACCCGAATAACTTTTTAGTTACAAGTAAAATACAAAAATCCTCGGACAGGTCGATTTATATTTTTAATTCTGCAAATTTTGGTCTAAAAAAAGTTATCAAAATTGGCACCCCCTTGTACCCTCACCCAAAACTTTTTTTTTCAAATAGCAACCTACCCCTTGTGATACATCATTGGAAAGGTAATTTAATAAGCTTTCCAACAGTGTATGATAAAGCCTAATTTGTTAAAGGGTCTATGAAAAAACGCATGTTTTATTTAAACATTGTTTGTGTGAAATATTACGCATAATATGGTAATTGTTGCCCTATTTCCTACTTGGCACCTTCCTGAGAATCTAAATAAGGTTGTTTTAAACTTATTGTAATATTTTATACCCTGTTGAAAAATGCAATTTTTTTTCTTTTTATTGACCAATTTTATGTTTACTATTTAATTGTTTTTTTACTGTCCACTGTCAAAGAGCTGAAGGACATCAATGTGAACATTTATAGTGAACTAAAGTTATACTTTACATGTCTTTATAATAAACTAAATTGTGCATTTTATCATTAGCCCTTTACCAAATTAGGCTTTATTATACACCGTTGAAAAGCTTATTAAATTACCTTTCCAACGAAGTGTCACAAGGGGTAGGTTGCTATTTGAAAAAAAAAAAGTTGGGGGGTGAGGGTGCAAGGGGGTGCAAATTTTAATAACTTTTATTACACCATAATTTGCAAAATTAAAAATAAAAATCGACCTATCCGAGGGTTTTTGTGTTTTACTTGTAACTAAAAAGTTAATCGGGTGATTCCAGACTTAATGCACGCACTGTATACCGCTTTAAACTCTATTGTTCTATATTCTTAGATAATAAAATTTATAGACTAAAGTACTATCCAATTAATTACAATGCCCGCAACCCACATAAATTTTAATAAAGGTACTGTACACTGTAAACAAATACTTTTATGAATTTTGTCAACATTCTGTAATTATAAAAGTTTTTTCTCTAGGTATGTTACCAATATTGATTCTGATTGTTTTTTTTTAATTGTCAACTGCCCGCATTTCTCCTGTAGCCTTTGAACTTATCTGGTTATTTAGTTAGATAGTTTTTGGTTTAGATTTTAATTTTGATTAAAATCAAACATTGAGCATTTTCTCTATTTCAAGTCTTGAATGTCTTTAATCTGCAAAGGGTTTCATAGTGAAAAACGAGCTATTTCATGTCAATCGGTGTTTCATATTTTAAACTAGAAGGCATGTGAGCAATAGTATATTACGCACCGAGTACGCGAACCTAGTTTTTAAAAATAAAAAAACGGGTGGTTAGACGTAAAATTAGTAAGGACAGAAATTTTTAATTTTAAACAAAATTATAAAAATATTAATTTATTATTCCATCAATCTATTTTCTAATAATCGTACAGAGTGATATTGGTAGACTGACAGTTTTGGGCTGCTGGCCCTCTTCAGTACCACCCGTTAGTGGTACTATGTGCTTGAGACACACAAGTCTTCAACTTGCTACCATTCAAAGTCTCCAGATTAGGAGAGGTATGAGTAGTTGTCTACATCTAAAAATAGATGGCGCACAAGTCTACATCAATCTAATGGCTATATTCCTTTTGCGTGTAAAGAGAGAGAGAGAGAGAGAGAGAGAGAGAGAGAGAGAGAGAGAGAGAGAGAGAGAGAGAGAGAGAGAGAGAGAGAGAGAGAGAGAGAGACGTTTAAATTATTTACTCATAAGGTAAATTACGCATATCTCTTAAAAATTGGGGTTTAGCTAACATCACGCGGACTTGTCGTAAACTTGAATCCAAAAAAAAAAACCAAGATTGAAAATTTATTGTATAAATTGAATAACTGTTTACAAACAATGCAATTGTCAATGTTAACAATATTTGTTAAAATTACACTGAAAAAAAGGACCCTTTGCGGTAATGGCATATGAAATTAGGCCAAATTCTTCGCACTCTTGAATACGTCCAAAAGCGCCTTCTCTTAACATGAAAATATAATTCACTTGTCAAGATTTTTCTGATTCTTTAACTTAAAATTCTTTGATCTTATGTGAAATGCAAGTGGTCTTGTCTTAAAAGAAAAATTCTTGGGCCAAAGTATTTAAAATTATTTAATTTTTAACAATCTTAAAACAAGATAAATTGTTTTTGCCTCAAATGCGCCAGGTCCAAGAGAATTTTCATAAGCGACACTTTTCTTGGGACAAGATAAATACTTTTGTTTGAAGATACACATCTTTTAAGCTAAAAGAATAGCTGCCAAGAGTGTTGACTACTTTGAGCCAAGAACGTCATTTTTTTCAGTGTATTTATAATAGTTAGATTGGAAATGCGTCAATTAAATCTTAAAATCCTTCTTATACTATAAAATAATAAATAAAATTGACATTGTGATATATTTAAAACTTGCATTTTTCTGGAGTTAACTATACGTATTTGTCTATAATTATAATATGCCTCATGAGTAAATAATTTAAATAATTTAATAATAAAAAAACAAACAGTTTTATCTGTATAAAGTTTTTGGTTTATTTTTTTATAGTGTATCAATGCCCATGAGTTTCGATTAATCTTACCGCCAAGAAACTTATGCTCACTATACCGAAACCTTTCGCACATTGAAAATTACTATTATTGTGGTAGTGTTATTTATTGTCTGTAAACATTAAGCACTTTATTGTTTTTTAGCGAAGATAATAGGCTATTACCTACGCCTATTACCATAGATAAGAATTTGAATGGTTTTGGTTTTATTCTTAGAAATAGGTACTAAGAAATCATGTCATGTGAGTATACAATTAAGCTACATAAAGAAAACGATATTCAAGATCCATTTAGAGTGCCTTTACAAAATATTAAAAAGCCACCATCAACAAATTGCATTTTCATTTTATATTATATGTAAATATAGGTAAGCAGGTGGTTCAAAAGTTGAAGCTCTGCCCAAGTAACACGCTTAGATTTTATAGCTTAAATTGGCTGTACCTCGCATTTTAAACCAGCGTTTAGCTTTATTTCGGTAATTTAATTTGCTGTATTTAGGATTGTTTATTAAGCTGTTCTTAACACTTTACATCCACTGTAGTAGCTATAATCGACTTAGCGCAGCCAATAAATAGTACAAAATAAACCACAGCTTTTTGTGTTCTTTTTTATATACTTTAAAACTATCTTAAAACAATCAAAAATAATAGAAATTTAATGAATTTTAAAACCGCTTAATGCTAGCATTATTGCCCAGAGTCACTTACTCTTATTGTCAAAATGGTTATCCATCTGGGGGTAAATAACGGAAATAATTCATTACAGAAATCTGTAACCTAAAATAACATATTTCATACAGGAAGCTTGTCTTACAGAATATACAGCCGGCTAATAGATGGTCATTAAGAGCTACGCCATTTTTTTGCTTTCCTTAGCAAAAAAAAAGTTGAAAATCTAAAAAAGAATCATAATTTATG
>OY294045.1:88010496-88104993 GCA_958510825.1 Brachypterus glaber | reverse complement strand
GGAGGAGGTTATCAATTCGACGTGTGACTTTGTTTTTTTATGTTTGTTCCCGCATATCTTTGGAACGAATGAACGGAATTTGATGAAACTTCTTTCAACTTAAAGAGGGCATTCACGAGGTGGTTTCGTTTTAATTTAACGCTCGGATAAGCTGGATAATTAAGATAAATATTTTTAACGCAATTTCACTCAAAATATCGGATAACTCGGATAAGCCGGATAACTTGATTAAGGGGTCACTCAAATATTGCGGCACACTGAAAATCTTTTAAATGCCGCTAAATTATTTGGACCTGTAATATTAAAATACCAAGAAAAAATGATAAATTTTAAAGTTTAACAAGATTTTATTTAGTTTAAAATAAAGTTGGTTGGACTCTTGTGCGCTGAAATAAAGATATTACATTTATTTTTTAGAAATTTATCTTTAAGATAATGACGTCACAATGCACTAACAGTGCGTTGTGACGTCATCAGCTTGCCGAGATGGAAGGACAATTATAATTTAGCTTAGATGACGTTACAAATCTGCAAGTTCTATGTCTCTAAAAAGTAAAAAATAAAAACTTTTAGCAAAAAAAATTAACTGACTTCTGTGTCACTAAACAGTAAAAAAAAAATACTTAAGTCGGTGCCAATTTCACAGCAAACAATAATAAAATAATGAAAAAACAATTGTTAGTAATTTTAGGGAATGGTGAAATTGGCACCGATTTAAGTATTTTTTATTTTTTACTTTTTAGACACAGACACAGAAGTCGGTTAATTTTTTTTGCGATTTTTTTTTTTAAATTTAAATACAGATTCTACATGACTAAACCACAGTGCATATGATGGCATGAATGCGGATGTTGCAATAGTGAAGCTGTATTGGTTTTGGTCGGGTCTGGATGACTTTCGAGTGGATTGCCTTCTCTGGATTTTACGTATAAAATATTTAAAATTAAAGAAATATTGTATCGCTAATTATAATTATTTTTTTGCTTATCTTACCATCTGGTTTTGGGAAAAATGTTGCAAGCATGAAAAAACTCAAGAAAGTTATACAGACTTGAAATTTGGATCGCCCATTTTGTATTATCCTTTTCAAGATTCTTTTTTCTTTTAATATTTTGAGGTTCAAGCGACATCGTGACCTTAAGAAGAATACGGGGTTATTTAGAAATAAGTTCGAGAAATTTAAGAGGTGATTCTACGTTAAAAAATATGAAAACAATTTCCTATAAAGGTTGGTCCGGAAATGAGCCCTAAGGGAACTGCGTCCCTTCGAAGATGGACATATTTAATGAGGCAAAAAAAGCACCAATAAAATTTTAATGCTGCAGGGCGATTCGTCATTTAAAACTAAGCAAAAAAGTATTCTTCACCAAAACACCTAAACTTATTATTAAAGGAATTATAGCCTTTTAAGAAGTAACATTTTTCGTGGCACAAAATGTTACTTCCTCTTAATTGCATTTTTTTTGAAAACGGTTGCTCCTACAGTGTTACACTATATGACTTTTTTTATGTATTTTGACTGAAGGAATTTATATTTTTTACAAAAAAACACCAAAAAAAATACATATAAAATAGTTTGGGGTAAAAATGTATAACCCACGGGCAGGGCCGTAGCTATGGGGGGAGCCTCCCCCCCCACCTATCTTGAAATCATAAAAAGTTGCATAATTCATGGATAAAAAACATAAAAGTTGCATATTTCATGGATTTTGCATATTTTTTCTAGGGTGGGAGGGACCTTTCTTTTTTTAGTCATGCATATTTCATGGATTAAAACATAAAAGTTGCATATTTTTTCTAGGGTGGGACCTTTTTTTTTGTCATGAACTTTTTTGTCGAGGGAAAAAAGTTGTGTTTTTATTCTAAAAAAAGTTGTAATTTTTGACCTCCCCCCACCAAATCTCCTTCGCTACGGCCCTGCCCACGGGTACTTTGGTCCAAACCAAGCCCGTAAAAGTATGGATTGCGGCCAAAAAATTGTTCCTTTTTATCTGAAATTATTTTAAACAGGGGTTTGTTATAAACGAGCTATACTGTATGTTGTTCTACCAATCAGTTTTTTTAGAGCAAAAACTAAAAATGTTATTATTATTTTAAAAACACTTGGTTTTTATGCCCCTATGCGTTGCTCTAACGTCCACTGCTCCATGATGGCAACTTAAAGCAAAATGCTTTGAGTCAAGGAATATACATTAATATGCCGCACGCCCCTCCCTTTTCTAATGACCGAGTACTACCCGATCGAAAAACATTTGGTTCCTATGCCCCACCCTGTATATACTTTATCTACGAACAAAAATGTTCGTAAGAAAATTATTTTTTGTTGCGATTAAATATTTAAATATTAAAGATGTAATATTACACATTTTTTTCTCGAAAAAATATACCGTTCGGTCCAAAAATAATTCCCCCTCATAACTTTTGAAAAATAATCCCCCCTCTTAACTTTTGAACAAGTCGACATTTGTTTTTGTTTTGTTTTGTTTGTTTTTTAACCTCGTACTATTCTACTTAATTAAGCATCCCCTAAGTCCAGGACTTGTGTGGGCTAGTAGTAAAGGGAACCACCGGCTTTAATTGACTTTCGAACCAATATATCTAGGGAGTACGCCTTCGCCAAATTTCAATTATTAATTAACTGAAAAAGGCAATCTGCGCCAGTGAGGTTTGAACTCACGATCATTAGATCAGTGTCAGGCTATTTCGATGCCATTGACCGCTGAGCTAAATCTCCCATATCGAGTCAATATTGAAAGTCATTAATAAGACAACTCAATTAAGGTCAAAACGGATTAATATAAATAAATAGGGTTATTTAGTACTACCCAATCATAAAACACTTGGTTCCTATGCCTCACCCTGTATACCTTATGCGACTTGTAAAGCAATTACGCACTCACGGAAACTCGCCGACGATGCGAGTCTGCGCATGTAAACTTTCCATACGTGCGTAATATGCTATTTACAACTCTTATTTATTTATTTATTTATTTATTTATTTATAGGACATAGAGGTACAAACAGGAAAATCCCAAAAAAGTACCTACGGAGTAATACATATAGAAAAAAAAATTTTTTGAATTACAATAAAAAAAAAAAAAAAAGTAACAATAATATGAATAATTAACTAAATGTAAGTGGTACATAAAAAAGTAATGTATGAATACATAAGAAGTAATATTTATAATGTATTTAATAGTAAAGTAAAAAGTAAAGTATTAATGCTTTGTTAAAGATAAACGTATTATTGTGTCTCAAACTTCTTGTATCTTATTCTTTATGAAAGTTTTAAATCTTTGTAGACTTATTGAAAACGTATCGCGGTTAGGTATATATTTATTGCAAGATACAATCATACGTGTAATCGGTGAATTTTGAGAGCAATTTGTACGTTTAAATGGAACTATAATTAACTCTAGATTTCTTAAATTAAGTTCTGATTCCCTGAAAACAATTTTTTGTAAAACATTTGGGGCAAACATAGTTCCATTGATTATTTTATAAAGTGATAACAAGTCGGTCAACGTTCTACGGTTGCTTAATGACATCATATTAGATCTGCGATAGATTTCAGTATAATTACTCTCGGTTATAACAATATTGCTTTTGAAAGCAAGAAATCTCAGAAATTTATTTTGGACACTTTCTAAATGCTCAAAATAAATAGCATATTGTGGGTTCCAAATGGTGGAGGCAAAACTTAACTTGGAGAGAACTAGGGCATTGTATACTAAAATTATTGACCGAGGTCTTGCGAAATCCTTACACTGCCTTTTGATAAAACCAATCATTCTTAAAGAGCTGTTAATTACGGATTCTATATGTGTGTTAAATATTAACTTTGAGTCTAGGAGTATACCCAAATCACGAATTTCACACACCCGTTTTAGGGATATATTTTCTATATTATAATTAAATAGAAATTTGTTACAATTTCGAGTAAAGGTAATGGTACAGCATTTTGCTAAATTAAAAAATAGTTGATTATCTTTACAGTACTTAGAAACAATCAATAAGTCGCCTTGCAGATCTAAGCAGTCCTGTATTATAGGAACTATTAAATTTAGTGCTTTCCAATAATCAAAATGGTTTCAGAAAGGGAAAATCTACAATAAGAGCTGTTTACCAAGCATTAACAAAAATTTTAAATTCACGTAACCTAGGTAAACTAACACTAGCAATGTGCATCGATTTAAGTAAAGCCTTTGATAGTGTTAATTTTGAGACCCTGTGCGGAAAGCTAGAAAGGTATGGTATCCGTGGAAATGCTTTACTTCTCATAAAATCATATCTAACTAACCGCTATCAATGTGTAATAGAAACAGATGAAAATGGAAATATTTTAAAATCAAATTTAGTTTTAATTAATAAAGGTGTACCCCAAGGGTCTATTTTGGGCCCCCTTTTATATATTCTCTATACTAATGAGATCCCAAATACTGTAGATGAGTTTGTTACGCTCTATGCTGATGATATAACCATGATAATTAGTGAAAAAGATGAAAATGTACTATTAACAAAAACAGCAAGTTCTTTAAATCTTTTAGAAGAATATTTTACCACAAATGATTTAACTTTAAACATTGAAAAAACTCAAATTATATCGTTTAGTAATAGAGACAAAAAAGACCTAGTTTTACCATACAAGGAAATAAATTTAAATTCTGTAGAAGAAGTAAAGTTCTTAGGGTTACACATTGATAGAAGGTTGGATTGGAAAGCGCATGTTGATTTTGTTGCTAAAAATATCTCAAAATACTGTTATGCACTTAAAATTTTATCAGAAAGTGTTGATTCAAAAACAGCGCTTATCGCATACCACGCATATATAAATTCTAGAATCAGATATGGCATAATATTTTGGGGTAACTCGGTAGACAGTGACAGAATATTAATATTACAAAAAAGATGTATCAGAAATATTTACAAACTAAAAGTTACAGACAGTTGTAGAGATATTTTTAGCAGCAACAACATTCTGACTCTGGTTGGCTTATATGTGTTTGAATGCGTTAAGTTTGTAGTCGAAAATAAGGATTTATTTATTGATTGTAAAAGCCAAGAGGTATATGATACAAGAAAAAAGGTAGAACTTGAAAATGTTAAATGTAATTACACCTATATTCAAAAAAACGTTCACTATAGTATAATTAGGATCTATAATAGTTTTCCTAGTCATGTAAGAAGTCTCCCAAGTGACAAACTAAAACGTGTCTTGAAATCGTACCTGGTCAGTAAATCCTTCTATACTCTCAGCGAATTTTTCGAGGATAAAGGTAGAGAAAACATTTAAAATTTAACTTTCTAGATCTAGATATTTTCTTCTTTTGTATGTACTATAATTTTTAAGTAAAACAAGTTTATGTATTAATATTGTAATAATTATATTGGTAATTTTGACATATTCAACACCCTCCGGGGTATCTCTGAGCAAATAAATGATAATCTAATCTATTACTCTTCCTATTTAACTTTAAAATGTCAGTTAGGAAAATTTATTAAGCAGGGTAGCAACTGAGTAATTATTTGCTGCGTTTCACAAATAATTTGATGTAATGGAATATTCAATCATACTGATTTAGTGAGGTATGCATTTGCGCGATAAAATTAGACCTATATGTCAAGCTTAACGTTTCAATTGTTTGGTTTAAATGGTTGCAAATGATACAATTTAAAATTATACGCAAATACAATTTATATTTGGTATCTCTTAAATAATATATCAGGGTGGCCCAAAAAAACCGGACACTTTTTAAACCGTTATAACTTTTTTGCCTTTTGATCGATTTACACCAAATTTGATGATTTGATAAAAACATGTAAGATTTGGACTTGGATTTTATTTATTATCATATTGTTCAGTAATAAAGCTTTTTCCGAAGGGGTTGTTTTAAAGCGTTGGGGAATAGAGAAAAATATATTATATGATAACTTTCTGACCTAACTATGTTCAGTGATCTTTCTTCAATAGATGAGTTTGTTTAAACTTTAATTTAAAATTGTAGTTTATTTTTTATTCATATTTTTCCAAAAGGTTACATATTGCAAAAAATTGATTTTTAAACGCAAAAAAAAACGATTCAGTTGGCGTGTTATTTATCTGACATCTCTCAAAAAATATTCTCTTAATTTAAAAAGTATTTAAAATGAAAAAATGTCGAATTACTTTAAAAATCAAGGGAAAAACGTGAAAGCTGAATTCTAGATGTATATTTTAAGAAAAATGGGTATTAAATAACACAAAAATTATAAATGGCGTATGGAAATTCGAAAATTTTACTACAATAACATGAGAAATAATAAATCGCTAAAATAAAACAAGATTTAAGTATTTGCTAAACGAAGAAAGAATTTAAAGAATATGTTTTTATTATAAATAAATTAAATTATATTAAACACTGTCTAATTTTTTAACCATAACATAAAAGCACAATATGGTACAGGATCTTGGTTGCTTATTTGTAGTAATAATTTCATATTGGTTTACAAAAATTCGTATCATCCTTCATTTTAAGTTAAGCACTCTCGTTTTGACAAAAACTAGACTTATTTCTTATTTTTCTACACAATTTTGTTTTTACATATATTCATTATTTATTGTTCATCTTCCTTAAAATATATATTCAGCACAATGCAGTTTTAAAACGTTTTTCTTAGTTTTTTGATCGGTGATTTTTAATATTTTTAATTTGACATATTATTTTTTGAGACATGTCCAAATTACTTTTAGATCATCATCATTTTTTTCAAGCTAAAAAATTCATTTAACGCTATCTGTAGCCTTTCGGAAAAATAATTATAAAAAATAAATTACAATTTTAAATTAAAAGGTAAACACACAAAACTATTGAAGATAGACCATTTAACATAATACAGACCAAAAGTTATCATTTTTTACATTTTGCTCTAATCCCCATGGGTCTAAAATGTGGAGGTAAATTTCAAAACGCAGTTTTTGACTTTGTGACATAGCATTATTTTCTTACAAAATACTTTAGTTGTGAATAATTTTAATATGACTGATTTGGGAAATTTAATGTATTCATATTGGTAACAATGACATTTTCAGATTTTTCATTTGTTTGTTTATTTCATTAATAATAATAATAGTTACAAACTTTTCAAGTTTTAAGTGTATTATTATAGTTATTTTGAATAAAATGGATGAGGAAGAGTTATTCCACTTTATAAAGGTGTCTCAAATGCTTTTATCCTGCCAGCTGAGCACCTTCACTTCTAGTGTTTTGGACTTACCTATGAGTAACTTGAACTTAACTGAGACTAAATCAAACACACAAAATCACACAAAAAACATACATACAGTGCGATTATAAAGTGCCGAACAGTTTGAAAAGAAAATACTCTTCGTTTGAAGCCACGCCACTGTTGTGCGCGACAAGCCCATGTGATTGCTACGTACAACAGCTCGGTGGCCAGTAAAACGCACACAGCTTTCTTACATTTTACTCATCGCTAATGCCAGTTTTGCATTAAGAAGTGTTCGGCATTATAATCGCACGGTATTTATTAATATTTTGTAAGAATTTTAGCTGTTTTTTTAGATCATTAAACACTGCTTAATACAGAAACGAGTATTTTTAGATTTTTTTTTTTATTTTTGTTACCAACTTATGAACAAAAAAATCCCCAAAACTGTTTTAGAATTGATAAAAAAAGTTACTAAAACTGTTTTACAATTAAGCTTATTGTAACAAGCAAAACAAAAATACAAGAGTATATTAAAGGAAAAGTTACATAAGACACTTTTTTGGCGCACGCGTCCATGTTTGGAAAACGAGCCGCGAAGCGGGGAGTTTTCCAATGAACGAGTGCGCCAAAGGTCTTATGGAAAGAGTTCTTTATACTATTTTATCTATTGGTGCATTTTATTTTGCTTACAAAGTAATTTAGTTTTGATACAAAAACTTTTGAATAATTTCAATATGGCTGATTTGGGAAATTTAATTTATTTATATTGGTAACAATGACACTGAGAATTTAAAATTTTTGTTTTGTTTGTCATTACAAATTATAATAGTTACACAAAATCAAACACAGCCCAAAATAACACACAAAACAACACAGAACATACATATTTATTAATATTTTATAAGAATGTTATCTGTTTTCTAGATATTTAGATACTGTTGGATACAGAAACTAGAATTTTTAGAAATGTCTAATTTTCAATTGTTTTTGTTACTTTGTTACCAACTTATGAACAAAAAAAAATCCCCAAGACTGTTTTATAATTAATAAAAAGGTTACTAAAAACTGTTTTACAATTAAGCTTGTAGCACGCAAACCAAAACTACAAAATGTAATTCTGAAACCCAAATAGATGAAAACGTAATAATGAAACGCAAATAGATAAATTATGAGGCCACTTTAATTCATACTAGAACCTTTCATTTTTTAGTAATTTCTCATCTTAACCCTTTAACATGGGGACATGACTTGCCATATAAACGGGGATTTTTTAAGACCATTTTTTGTAGTTTAGTTATGATAGATAACTTATGAACTTAGATTCCTTATTCACCAAATAAAAATATACGTATTTGAATATAATTAGAAACGATATATATTCTAGTTAATTTGGTCCCCTGAATCCGAAAATATTAATCGTTCTTTGCGGAAACTCACCGTTTCTTTTCTATGGCGATTTTTATATATTTTTTGTTTTGGCAAGAAAACGTTATGGAAGTCTGTTACCGTTAAAAACGAAGTATATTGTCGTTATTTTGGTCCCCTGAATCCGAAAATATTATTTTCTATGGTGATTTTTATATATTTTTCGTTCGAACAAAGCTATTTATTTATTAACTGAGCACTTAACCATTTTAATTACTTAGTTTTATGAACTTACTTTTAGAACTCCAGGACAATAATTTCCAATTACCTGAAAAAAAAAATATAATATTAATTACCAATAGTAAAAAAATGATCTGGTGGGGCAACAACAACAATGTTAAATAGTGACCAACTATCTATCTGGTTGCTGCAACCAGAAATCTGGTAAGGGCAATAACACAACTTATCGTGGTTTTCCAGGAACAAAACTTGGATTTAAGGATCTGGTAAGTACAACAATTTGTTTTATTGCCTTTACTAGATTTCTGGTTACATAAACCGGTTGCAACCATAAACTAGATGAAACGTTGCAAGCACCCTGTCAAAACATCGGCACTATTGTACACTAGAGCCATCTAGTTTGCAAATTTCAAACTACGTGTTTTGTTTGATTTTAAATTCTGTATCTATATTCTAGCAAAAAACTGTATATAACATTTTGTATAGGGCTTAAAAAGAGCTTTTATTTAAAATATAATTTTTTGAAATCGGGTTATAAATATGAGATATGCTAAAAAAACCTTTTACTGCTTTAAACGTCAATATCTCGAAAACAATGCGTTTTAGGAAAACGTTGTTTATAACATTTTTTTGACCAATTTAAAATTATCTTTTATATAAGTGCTAAATTAACCAAATACAATAATAATTGCCTTGATTATAAACAAAAAACGCTAAAAATAGGAGTTTTACCCTATTTTTACCCCCTTACCCCCAATCGTTTACCCCCAAAATCTAATCAGCTCTTCGGAATACAATAAGAAATGGAGTTAGAGAGTTTACACCCAGACAGACAGACAGACAGACAGACAGACAGACAGACAGACGGACGCAATTTTTTTTTACTGATTTAGAATAGTCTAAAACGTCGAGAAATGTGAAAAAAACGTGGTCAAAGATTTTGACTTTTCGGTGAAGATTTCAATACATCGGCACTCTTAGTAGCACTAAGTGCCCATGTAAAATAGCTACGTAATTTAACTATTGATCTGGTTTCCCCAATTAGATCTTTTTTTTTTAGAGAAACATTGAACTTTTTTACTATTTTTGTAAATTAATGTTGGTTGTTATATGTAATTAAAAAAAAACAAATTAACATAAAAAAGCAATAGTATAATAACAGATTATTTTTAAATAATAATCTGTTATTATTTTTAAATAATAATCTGTTATTATTTTTAAATAATAATCTGTTATTATATTATACAGGGTGTCCCAGAATGTTTCCAAAATCTCTTAGGGGTTTTATAATGCCACAAGTTCATACAAAATTTTTGGCTACGGCTCCCCTTCTCTGAGATATTTTCTCCAAAGATGAAATAGAAAAACTTTTTTACTTTTTAATAATTTTTAACAATTTTGTTTGCGGTTGTTTAAAAAATTAATGCGCATCGAATGATTTTAACAGAAGTTTCGAAAGTTATCAGAAAAGCCAGGGGCGGACTTCCGGTATGGTTCCGAACCCCTGAGTTTTTTAGGGTTAGAAATTTTAGACTTTTGATTACTTCTTTTTCATTATGTGAGCAGTTTTGATCAAAAAAATACTCTACGCAAAATTCTATAAAATGAAGCTTTTCCGAGAAAAAGGTATTTTTTTAATCCAAGGCAGGAGGACCGTAAAACAATATTTTTATATTTTTTCAAAATTTCTATAAATTATTTTAAAGATCTTTGTATCTTATCAAAATGAAATAAAACGTTCTTATGAAAATTTTGACTAGGCCTCCCTCCTAAGATTTGATTTTTATTTTTTATCTAAGTGACGAATATCTCAAATTAGGGGAGCCCTAGTCGAAAAGTTTATAGGAACTTTTTACTTTATTTTGATTGAGATACAAACATTTTCAAAATAATTTATAGTTTATTTGAAATAATATAAAAATATTTTTTTACAGTCCTTCTGCCTTTGGATTAAAAAAGTGCCTTTTTCTCGGAAACACTTCATTTTATCAAATTTTGCCTAGATTACTTTTTTGATCAAAACTGCTCACTGAATGTAAAAAAATTTTCTGATAACTTTCGAAACTTCCGTTAAAATTTATCCATGCGCATTAATTTTTTAAAAAACCTCTAAAGAAATTGTTAAAAAATATTAAAAAGTAAAAAAGTTATAAAAAAAATGATTTTTCTATTTTATCTTTGGGGGTTGATATCTTGTGTGTGGGGGCCGTAGCCAAAAAAATTATATGAACCTATGGCATTATTTTGAGGAGATATCATTGCTCCTAAGAGATTTTGGAAACATTCTGGGACACCCTGTATTTAAAAATGCAAAAATAACATAAAACAAAACCAACATATAAATTGTTCAGAAAAAAATATGCATGCATTAGTAAGATAAATCTAAGATAAATAATATATGTATTATAATTATAGATTAGAGAATACATATCAAATAACGCCTCAGGAGACAACTACTGCTTGCTGAAGCAAAACGCAAGATATAAAAATATGAAACGATAATAATTAATAATAATCGGATACTGGATTATTAATTAAACCGGCTGCCACATAACTAGAAGG
Source organism: Brachypterus glaber (assembly GCA_958510825.1). NCBI lineage: Eukaryota > Metazoa > Arthropoda > Insecta > Coleoptera > Kateretidae > Brachypterus > Brachypterus glaber. Next base: position 88,093,617 of record OY294045.1, on the reverse strand, counting down.
CAATTCTTGCAGCCTGTACCGGGTGCAAAAATTTATTAAAGGTGCAACATGATGAATCGATGGTTATAGCTAAATAAAATAAAAATGGTACTGTTCTACTGCACACTGTAAAAACTGCATGTAAAACAATGTAAAAATACATTCATTTACATAGTACGGAATAGTAAATTTACTATTCTGGACTATGCATAATTCATGAATTTATGTAAAATAATGTAAAATAATGCAAAATAATGTAAAATAATGTAAAAGAGTGTAAAAGAATGTAAAAGAATGTAAAAGAATGTAAAAGATTGTAAAAGATTGTAAAAGAATGTAAAATAATGTAAAAGAATGTAAAATAATGTAAAAAAATATATTTACATTGATTTACATATTTTTACATGATTTTACAATGTCGGGCTATGTTATTTTAAGACGCGCGTGCGCTTTGGACAATAACCAAGAAGGCGTCGCATCAAAAAGTTAGAGAGATAGCGACGCATGCTGCTAGGTTAAAGTGTAAAAAAGGTAAATATTATTTATGTACGATATTTAAATGCTTGTGGCCTTTGTGGCCTAAAATTTACATTCATTATAAATTACGATCTTTATCAACCAATAGATCTTTAAAGAAAGATGTAAGCAGTTTATACTCTTATTAAGGGTGCAAATCGTTAGGTTTATTAAACCAAATGAACTTTACGCTACGATATTTCAAAAAAGCTTTGACACTTGTAATTTGGAACAAACATTTTCTAAGTAGTAAATATTTTTTTTCAAATTTGAAGTCTCTATGTCAAAGCGTTCTTGAAATATTGTAGTGTTTAAGTTGTTTTAAAAGCACTTTTAATATGACTGTATGTTATTTTTTAAAAAATTATTAAACACACCATAAGTATTGTAGGCAAATATAAAAAAATCGTTCAAGCTGATCGTTTTTTTACGTTTGTTTTTATAATAAAAAGTCTATGCAAAATATTACCATTCTGGACTATGTAGTTTTTACCGTGCCAGTCTATGCAAAATATTACCATTTTGGACTATGTAATTTTTACCGTTCCGGTGTATGCAAAATATTACCATTATGTACTATGTAATTTTTACTGTTCCGCTCTATGGCAACATATTACCATTTACGGACTATGTAATTTAATGTAATTTATTTTTACTGTGCACTTATATTTTCGCAAAAAGGTTTGGACAAGTTTTAAAGTTTTGAATATTTAGTTGTTATCTTTATAATAAATTTTCATTTATTTTTTTTTGGTCATTATGAAAAAGTAACCTGTAAATATAAATTTAAATTCGCCTTCCCTAAAATTGCAAAACAAAAATCTGCCCTTATACGATTTTTTCGGTAAATTAGTAATGGAATGTTCTAAGTACAGGAATTTTTAATTTATCAAAATTATGAAAATATTAATTAAATTTTCCATGAATCTATTTTCTAATGATTGTACAGTAATATTGGAAGACTGTCAGTTTCGAGGTGCTGGCCCTCTTCAGTACTAAGACATTATTTCTTTTGTCAATAAAGAGAGGGGGTTGCGTTCCTTACGCGGAACCGGCAACAAGTCTACGGCGCGATTGGTAATTCATTTAACGGTGTTAGCCAGACTATTTTATGTTAAAATGTGATTGTTAGGAAAAAAAAAATATATATATACTGCGAAACCGTTCTACATATTTAAATTGATTTCAGTTGAATATTTGATGTTTGTGATGTACGTTTGTGGGTTAACCACTTTTTTTTGTGAAGTTTTGTTAATAAGAAATTATATTTAGTTGAAACAAATAGACAGACTCGATTCAAGTCTCTAATACTTGTACCTGGTCAAAAAGAACGAGTTCAAGACCATTAAGTCCTTTTGGGTCACTTTAATTTAGTGTCCAAAAGGACATTTTGAAGAAGAAGAAGCAGAAGATGTGAATAAAGATAAACACGTTTTCTCAATAAGCGTACAGAGTTGACTCTTGGTCTCTTTAGCCAAAATGCCCCCTTTACTTGTTTATAAATTATAAACAGGCTGTTGTTGACCCCTTAAGGGACCATAATTATATCCTCAAAGACACGTAGAGATTATGTAAAACAAAAATGCACTAATTATACATAGTGTAGAAAAAAAATACCTTTAATAGAAAATATAAACCACTTAAACCACCAAAAATGGCTGTGCACCATACCTTTTCTTTAATTCTGAAAAAATAGGGTGATACTCTACTTGACCTAATGAAAAACAAAAAAGTCAGAACTCTGGGCACCCTAATGTAAATTAAACAAAGCTTAAAACTTTTAAGTTAAAAGTGTCAGCTTGGCTCTTCACTTCACAACTATCTACTTCAATTCTAATTATCTGAGCATACTTTTTCATTATCCTGTATTAGCGCGGCTTATCGAAGATCTATTTTTCTTCTTACAAATCTACCTTCAAGTTGTAATTTGTTATATTTAATTGGAAATACTTATTGCAAAGGAAATGTTGATATATCTGATTGTGCATTAAGTGTAAAAGCTCTATTCTCGTAACAATTATCGAGAATGCCAAGCAATTAATCTTAAAATCACGTTCGCGCAACGACCAACCTATCAATTAATCTAAATTAGTCACAATAATCTATCCCAGAAGAACGGTTTTCTTGATAAATACCGTGGTATTTATTTGCAAGCGTTTCATTCCATTATAATTTAAAATGCAAACTGTCATTTAAAATTTGTATGCTACTCTTCCATTAAACCTTAACTGCTGTTGTGATATTTTTGGTACATACATAATGTAACATAAAATACATCATACATTACATGATACATTACGTTGTGGGGTTTCAGCGGACCCAATTTTATTTTTACATATAAATTGGAATGAAAAGATAATTCAATAAATATTAATATAAAAAATTATTTATTTGTAGTATCTTACTTAAAAACCACTAAAGATGAAACAAAATAAATTTTAACAAAAAAAAAATAAACAACATTCAAAGAGTTAACTAAAAACCCGAACTATTTACAATGCTTTGGTATTTTAATCAAATATAAAAACTGAGTAAAGTAACTTAAGTTTTTTTATCATTTTTCTTAAGAGGAAGTGTAAAACAAAAATAATAATAAGATAAACATAAAAATTAAAAAAAAAAACTCTGGATTTTCACAAAACGTGAATTTAAAGAAATTTCAGTCTTTCAAACACTCTTGACAGACATTGCGACGCGTCGCGACGGCACTTTGTGCAAATATGTTGCTCGCAAATGACACAAACTATACTACTTTTTATGTCTTTTGATCTAGGACACAAATAGCATCGTTTGCGACCAGTTTTTTCTAATCTGGGTTCTTAATGTGGAATAGGATCCTTCAAAATCCTTCCTATTGTAAATCTTATCTGTCTTGGTATCCTTTCATTTGCAAATCTTTGCTCTAAGTATGGTCTTGTCAGTTGCTCAGCAAGTCCTTTTACAAGGTCAAAGCGAAACATTTGAGAATTATCAGAAAAAACAGAGTGCAAAATATATTACGAAATATTTAAAATAAAAAAAAACTACTACGCGTACGTCTGCTTGATGAAAATGTTACTCATTTTTGATCTAAGCTGTATAACACCTTTTGTACTATTAAAAAACATAATTATTTCTGGCATATTTTGTAGTATCATCTATAGTATATTCAACTTCAAAATGCGGTAAGTGTAAACAAACGCACGTGACAACAATGGATTTAGTGACAGGGTAGGAGTCAAAATGAAATATTTCTATATAACGGTCCATTGCAATGCATTGCACGCTTCATCGCAAGTTCTCACGTATTGCAAAGGAAATGTTGATATATCTGATTGTGCATTAAGTGTAAAAGCTCTATTCTCGTAACAATTATCGAGAATGCCAAGCAATTAATCTTAAAATCACGTTCGCGCAACGACCAACCTATCAATTAATCTAAATTAGTCACAATAATCTATCCCAGAAGAACGGTTTTCTTGATAAATACCGTGGTATTTATTTGCAAGCGTTTCATTCCATTATAATTTAAAATGCAAACTGTCATTTAAAATTTGTATGCTACTCTTGCATTAAACCTTAACTGCTGTTGTGATATTTTTGGTACATACATAATGTAACATAAAATACATCATACATTACATGATACATTACGTTGTGGGGTTTCAGCGGACCCAATTTTATTTTTACATATAAATTGGAATGAAAAGATAATTCAATAAATATTAATATAAAAAATTATTTATTTGTAGTATCTTACTTAAAAACCACTAAAGATGAAACAAAATAAATTTTAACAAAAAAAAAAAAATAAACAACATTCAAAGAGTTAACTAAAAACCCGAACTATTTACAATGCTTTGGTATTTTAATCAAATATAAAAACTGAGTAAAGTAACTTAAGTTTTTTTATCATTTTTCTTAAGAGGAAGTGTAAAACAAAAATAACAATAAGATAAACATAAAAATTAAAAAAAAACTCAGGATTTTCACAAAACGTGAATTTAAAGAAATTTCAGTCTTTCAAACACTCTTGACAGACATTGCGACGCGTCGCGACGGCACTTTGTGCAAATATGTTGCTCGCAAATGACACAAACTATACTACTTTTTATGTCTTTTGATCTAGGACACAAATAGCATCGTTTGCGACCAGTTTTTTCTAATCTGTGTTCTTAATGTGGAATAGGATCCTTCAAAATCCTTCCTATTGTAAATCTTAACTGTCTTGGTATCCTTTCATTTGCAAATCTTTGCTCTAAGTATGGTCTTGTCAGTTGCTCAGCAAGTCCTTTTACAAGGTCAAAGCGAAACATTTGAGAATTATCAGAAAAAACTGAGTGCAAAATATATTACGAAATATTTAAAATAAAAAAAAACATCTACGCGTACGTCTGCTTGATGAAAATGTTACTCATTTTTGATCTAAGCTGTATAACACCTTTTGTACTATTAGAAAACATAATTATTTCTGGCATATTTTGTAGTATCATCTATAGTATATTCAACTTCAAAATGAAGTAAGTGTAAACAAACGCACGTGACAACAATGGATTTAGTGACAGGGTAGGAGTCAAAATGAAATATTTCTATATAACGGTCCATTGCAATGCATTGCACGCTTCATCGCAAGTACTGATCTGTTTAATTTTCTACATCCCTACTCTCACAACATTCGAGTCTTTTAACCAATAAAACCACGCGCCAGCTGCCGCGTGCACGATTCTTTTATTTAATTCTACTTTATCTTGAAGTTGAATATTACTATGTTTTTAGTATCATGTTCACTTTGTAATTCACTTTTATTTAAGTCGGGAGCTTCAGCTTCGCTTTTTTTTCTTCGTCTTTGGTCTCAAAATCTGAATCAGACGGACATTTGAAAAAAAAAAATTGCTTGTTTTTTCATGAAAAAAATTTTTATCCAAGAATTTTTTGTCTAGGGCGATTTTCGATTTATTTTTCAAATTCGAAAGTAGAGGAAAGTCGCCTAATTTCGGATACCATTTACAATGTATTCAATATTTAATACTCGGTATTACTTTTTGATATTTTCTTTATATAACCAGATACAACTTATTATAGCGAACCATGATTTATTATAAAAGCAATTTTATTACAGTTTATTTTTTCCAAAAAAAACGGTTAAAAAAAATCAGCGCATTTTTGTGCATTTGAAAAAGGTCTCCTAATTTCGGACATATCCGAAAAAATTTTTTTCAAGAGTAGATCTGGATCCCATTGCTTATGTTTTTTGTTATTCCTTCACATTTAAGACGTAATTTAATCATTAAGCGATTTTCTACGAAATACTATAGGAACTATAATTTTAGATTCCCAATTTCGAATATCTTAGTATCTTAGGAAATTTTCGTTTTTTCAAAATTGTTTATCTTAGTTTGTTGTATCATTATAAAAATAATAATTAATGGTTGGTTATCCTGAATAATAATTACCTTGCGGATATCCGAAATTGGGAATCAAATGCACAAAAATGGTCTATCCGAAATTAGGCAACTTTCTGCTTTTTAGATTAGAAAGAGCTTAGCAGAGTAAGACGGGAAAAAGTGCCCTTGATCGAAAAAAAAGTAAAAGGGGCACAAAAGATGTATTTTGGCTTGAGTAACATCCCACCAAAATTTTAGCCCCCAACTACCCCTTAGGGGGTGGCAAAACGTTAATTTACCCCAGAATGTTTTATTTTTTTTCTCCAGTTCTATTTATCCGATCGATTTGAAATTTGGTACAAGCAATAAGGGTGGTAAGTGCACTTTGTGAAAAATAAATTACGCCTATGCGATCAAGTTACCATTGGAAAAAAAATCATTATTTTTTTCTTAATGACAAAGTGGGCCCTTTTTGGCCGAACACACCCGCCATTTTTTTATATTTTAAGCCTTAATATATTTTCTATAACATATTAAAAATTCAATTTTTTTCGTTCAGTGTAACAGGTTCAAAAAAAAATAAAACTGCACCACCCGCACAGTTTTAATCATTTTAACACGTAAATATAAAAATAATCGTTTTTTTTTACATAATATGTATGCCTACGAGTAGTTAACAATATTTAATAAATGTCCATCTAATATATTAATTTAAGACCAATTCTTCTATAAAAGACATGGCGGATCCCGAAGGGCTATTGGAGGTGATTATCTTCTGGGAATCCCAATTTACCACAGAATGTTTTATTTATTTTTTCAGTTCTGTTTATCTGATCGATTTGAAATTTGATACAAGTAATAAGGGTTGCAAGGGTACTTTGTGAAAAAAAGTAACGCTAATGCGATAAAGTTATCATTGGTAAAAAATCATTACTTTTTAACAGTAATATTAACGGGCGGGGGTAGATGGCTGAAACCGTTACGAAAAAGTTTCCCAAAATATGTGAAGCTCGCATTGAGTTTTCGGATGGTATAGAGAAATCGTAAGGAAAATTCCAACAAAAATCGTGATAAATAGTGAGGAAAATCTCGTGAGAAATCGTGAGGAATATCCAAACAAAAATCGTGACAATTGTGACAAAATCGTAAGGAAAATCGTGATAATTGTGAGGAAATCGGGAGAAATCGTGAGGAAAATCCCAACAAAAATCCTATGAAGTTATTAAAAACAAAAATCATGATGTGCCTATTTTGGACTTCATGGCTAATATGTTTTGGCATTTGTAGGTATCTTGTTTCAATAGTCACCATAAGCGTATATTTCAAGTCTCTAAGTCAATCCTATGTAAAGTTATTAAAAAACAAAAGAAAATCATGATGTGCCTGTTTTGGACTTCATGGCTAGTATTTTTTGGCATTTTATGTATGTATCTTGTTTTAATAGTCACCATAAGCGTATATTTTAAATTTCAAGTCTCTACGTCATTTCAGTAAAAAATTATTAAAGAAACAACATGCATGTTGCTGACGCTGACGCTGACGATCACGCACCTAAAGAAGTTTCCACAAAAATTATATTGAAGAAGATATCCGCACCGATCCAGGCAGCTCTGACGGCATGGGCCACGGCTTCAGCTGAATATTTTTTTATGTATACTTCACCGATGTCATATATCACGACTTTTTAAATTAAGCTTACAAAAAAGCCGATTACTTGAATAGGTTTATAATATAAAAGTAACATCAAGATAGCAGAAAATATTTTCCAATGAAAAAAATAATCGAGCAACTTCTGGATTTTGGCCGGACTCAAAACTCACACCAGGAATCTACGGGAATCTACGGACATTTTGATTTAGTATTATTTTTTGGGACATAATTTATTTTTTATTTTATACTTTTTTTTTTCTATTTTTTACTTTTTTTGCAATTTAGTTAGATTTTAGTATACAACTGGGTAAGTCGGTTAAATTAGAGGAAACTACAACTAACAACTGAGTTAAGTAGAGGAAAATTAATTAATATACACAGTAATAAGAACTAGAAAATTGAAGAATAAATGAAATAAAAACTAATTAAAAAGAACTACATTACAGAATTGGTGTCAAAGAAATTTCTTTTATGCCGAAAAGCAATCGAACAATATGTTAAATTAAAGATAAGGTAAATTAAGTTAATACAAATAAGAACTAGAAAATTGAAGAAAAAGGAAATAAAAACTAATTAAAAAGAACTACATTACAGAAGTGGTGTCAAAGAAATTTCTTCTATGCCGAAAACCATTCGAATAAGAAGTTAAATTAAAGATAAGGAAAATCAAGTTAAAATAAGCACTAATAAGAACTAGAAAATTAAAGAATAAAGAAAATAAAAACTTATTAAAAAGGACTACATTACAGAAGTGGTGTCAAAGAAATTTGTTTTATGCTAAAAAGCAATCGAACAATAATATGATGAACACCAACTTCTATAATTTAATAACCAGCACAAAAAATAAAATACAGCCTTATTATTCAATCCTCTTCTTCGCTGTCCTCGTTAATAACAGGACAAATATCCGAATTAAATATATTGGTTAGAATATTTGCCGGCTTAAATATTTTGGATTTATATCTGGCATTGGTGAGGAAATATACCACGGCTGCGATATGCGAACAGCAGCCCACAGTTCTTGTTCCATTCGGACAAGTGCAATAGTATCCTTTTATACCATCAATACTGTTTTCATTGGGCTCATAATTAATAAATATGTGGTAAATTTTTTTCCCAATGTGCCTGGATTTTATGTGAAAACGTAAAATCTCAGGCGTTTCCTTTACAAATTCTATTTTTATGGACTCATCAGGCTGATAAAGTTCGGCTAAATAACAAACTGGGTGGGAAAGTTGGTAGGTCCCACCAAAAAATATTTTTAAATTTTTCTCATCCATTTCTGGAAAATCCATAATGTCATTACTGGACAGAAATTCAAAATCCCGTTTTTTTCGTATCCAACCCTTTTCATGAACCAACTCTGCCAAGGAATTTACTGTATCCAGAGACTTTAACTTCAACTGATTGACAACTTCTGTTTTCATTCCAACATCGCTAACAAGTCGTTTTCCATAGACATTATTTAAAAAACAAGCTATTCGGCATAAACTACCAACTTTAGGCAAAAGCTTGTTGTCCACTTTGTGATCTAATAATCTAAATTTTTGTTTTAATATACCATGGACGGCCTCTACTGGCCAACGTATCTTGGTCACTAGTCGGGAGCTATTCGCTTCAGTAACAGTAAGCTGGTCTCGGCTTCCTTTAAGAGCAGGAATCAAAATCCTGTAATCAGATAATTCTGACAAACAATCCCGGAATCCACGATCTACAACTATTATATCTCCAGGTTTTAGCAGCTTGGAAAGGCCATTCGGATTTGACATTATCTGAGTCATAATAGTTGCATCATTCACATTAGCGTTAAAAGGGCCAAGCATGTCAATAACGTAACCATCAGTAGTGCAAATGGTAAACGGTTTACATAAAGGCACCTTCTTTTGTCCCGAGAAAGACTTTTTTTGATAAATATTATTTTGACTTTTTTGGTGTCTTATATAGGTACCGTCACAAATAATCATAAGTGTATCTTCATTTACATCAAATAAGGCCTTGGCCATATCACTGGTATGATATTGAATAAATTCCCTACTAAAGGCATTCACTCCAAAACGAGTAGGTAAAATATCCTTTTCAAAGGAATGAAGGACAGAAGATACATATTCGGAAACGGTTTGCTCATTTTCTAAACCTAATATGGCAGCAATTAATTTATTACTGTTGCCTGCTCTTAATTTCAATAAAAAAACGATTAAAGCCTGTCCTACAGTGCGTGAGGATGATTTTCGCATACTCTTTAGCATCGTTACCAATTGCTCGATGTTTTTCCATGTTAGCCCAGTAAATACCTTTAACTGTTGCTCAGAAATAAATCTGTTTTCAGCAGAATTGATTAACTTATTTCTGGCAGTTACTGTACTTAAAATTTCTACTAAGTCGGATTTGGGAATTTGTGAATAGTTTGCAAATGGTTGAAGGGTTGACAATTCTTCATCATAAAACCGTTTTTTGATTAAATGGGTTGTACAGCACCGATTTCCTTTTGGTATATATATTTGTTTTTTTGAATAGCAGTGATGCCTTGCCTCTTTTGGAATAACTATAAGATCGTTTTTACCTTTACATATACAGCAGTACGCATGTGTAGAAACCAAACGCTGTATAGGTAACTCTACGATTTCTTCTTCAGGTCTGGCAGTAGCAACCACATTATGCTGAAAAGTTTCCTCTTCAAATGGTGGCGGCTCCTCCTCTATAATTTCCTCGTGCACTTTTTTATATACATTAATTCGGCAGTTGTTACATAGTACGCTATTTAATTCAACAGTTTTTCCTAAAATATTGGTAAGTCGGACTATTTCTTCATTATCGATTATAATTTTATGCTTTCCTGGTATATTTCTTACCCACTTGTCACATTTAACGCACTTTGCATTTTGCATCTTGCAAAAAAGCCTATAATATTTTCTGCAATATTGTTATTAAGTGACACAACTGTATTGTTTTGATTGCAAATCGAATTTTCGTTACCCAGGAAACCAATATATCTAGAGGCTTTAGCCTCTAGTTTCTGGTCATCTTGTTGGGCACTAACTCTTTTGACGTAACAAACTTACCTCCAATAACCCAATAACCCCCCTTGGGATCCGCCCTTGTCTATTATTGACGAATTGACCCTAAATAATTATATCGCATATCCGAATTCACCACAATTTAAATAACTATTTAATAAAATATATATACTTTTAAGGATTATTTTTATATGTACGACGTACGTTGTACGTGTTAAAATGTGCGGCTGGTGCAGTTTTATTTTTTTACTTTCTCATAATAGAAAGTATTGTGATGCAAAAAAAAAATCAAAATTTTTTTTTTTGCTTAAATCATCTTATTTTTTCCTGAAACGCCGAGAAAAATCAAAATAACCAACAAAAAAAATTATGTCTGTCTGTCTGGATCCACGATAACTTAAGAACGCTTTGAGCTAGCGACTTAAAATTTGGTATGCAGGTGTATTTTTATATTATCTTGGACAAGTTCGTATTTGAGCAAAATCGGTTGGGGGGAAGGGGGGTAAAAGGGGGGTTAAATTTTTGTTTCGGCCGTAATTTTTTTAATATTTACAATAGAAGAAAAATTTAAAAACCACATAAAACCTTAAATAAAACTACACCAAAAATGTTATCATCATTTTTTTCCAACGACCCCCCTCCCCCCCAAAAAGTAAAAAAAAATGTTTTTAGACATAACTTTTTTATTATTTACAGTAAGAGAAAAATTTTAAAACCACATAAAAGGTACAATTAAATTACACAAAATGTGTAATAATTAATTTTTTCAGCCCCTCCCCCTCTCCCCCAAAATGTATTAAATTGTTTTTGAACATAGTTTTTTTATTATTCACAATAGAAGAAAAATTTAAAAACCATCTAAAATGTAAAATAAAATTAGACAAAATATGTTATTATCATTTTTTCCATGAACCCCCCCCCCCCCTCTTCAAAATGTGAAAAATGGTTTCTGGACATAACTTATTTTTGTATTCACGATAGAAGAATATTTTAAAACCACCTAAAAGATAAAAAAATCCCACTCCCTCTCAACAGCCCCCCTCCCCAAAAAAAAATTCGAAATTGGACCTGACATGTTTTATGAGAAAGTATTCTCGCTCATTCGAGACGGCTGGTTTAACCTATTACACTGAACGAAAAAAAAATTAATTTTTAATATTGTTTAAACAGTATTTTAAGCCTTAAATTGTAAAAAAATGGCGAGTGTGTTCGTTCAAAAAGGGCCCATTTTGTCATTAAGAAAAAAATGATGTTTTTTTTCCACTGATAACTTGATCGCATTAGCGTTATTTTTTCACAAAGTGCCCTTATCATCCTTATTACTTGTACCAAATTTCAAATCGATCGGATAAACAGAACTGAAAAAAAAAAACATTCTGGGGGTAATTTAGGATTCCCAGACGATAATCACCTCCAATAGCCCTTCGGGATCCGCCATGTCTATTATAGAAGAATTGGTCTTAAATTAATATATTAGATGAACATTTATTAAATATTGTTAAATACTCGTAGGCATACATATTATGTAAAAAAAACGATTATTTTTATATTTACGTGTTAAAATGATTAAAACTGTGTGGGTGGTGCAGTTTTATTTTTTTTTGAACCTGTTACACTGAACGAAAAAAATTGAATTTTTAATATGTTATAGACAATATATTAAGGCTTAAAATATAAAAAAATGGCGGGTGTGTTCGGCCAAAAAGGGCCCACTTTGTCATTAAGAAAAAAATAATGATTTTTTTTCCAATGGTAACTTGATCGCATAGGCGTAATTTATTTTTCACAAAGTGCACTTACCACCTTTATTGCTTGTACCAAATTTCAAATCGATCGGATAAATAGAACTGGAGAAAAAAAATAAAACATTCTGGGGTAAATTAACGTTTTGCCACCCCCTAAGGGGTAGTTGGGGGCTAAAATTTTGGTGGGATGTTACTCAAGCCAAAATACATCTTTTGTGCCCCTTTTACTTTTTTTTCGATCAAGGGCACTTTTTCCCGTCTTACTCCGCTAAGCTCTTTGTGGAATGTTTACGTTTTCAAATTGCTTAATTATGAATAGTGGATCAACTTAACCAACATCATAACTTACCCAAGACAGAATCACGAACTTTTATAACGATTATTTATAAAATAAACAAGCATAATAATGCAACTGAGCACAAAACTGCCATTTGCAATATAAACAATTTGTGCTGCCATTTAAAGGGGAGAAGCTCTACCGTTATCATATTACAGGACGGATTTAGTTTGACTTTTGGCTTCACATAAAAGTAGGTTTCTGTTTACCTTTGCAGACAGTATCTTAAATACACTACTATCCGAAATTTGGAAACCATCCGAAATTAGGCGCATTTCCTCTACCGTATAATATTATTCTAGCGCTGGCGCTGTGAATAATATAATAAATAACTAAAATGGGTTTATATAGAAAAATTCACACTTCATTATTATTATGTCATTCAACCAATCCAGTCACGAATCGGGTACATTTTTCAGCGAATCACCTATTTTTAAATCGAAAAAATCCCTGGTACCGAGGATTTTTCCGTTACTATGTATTTTAGTTGCGGGTAACCAAGAAAATAATATTTGAACAATATCACAGCACCTATGAAAAGTACTGTCAAATTAGTTTGTGAATAAGTCATTTGCGCGTCTTCATAGTAAACTTTTAAAAATGGGCGATAGATTTGCTAGTATTTCTGAAGAAAATGTGGAAATAATTTTAAAATCAGCTGTGCCGGTTAACACTGTGAGGACGAAAAATTCCATATGGAAGCAGTTTACTGAATTTTGCGAGGAAAAAGGTTATTTATTGGACAGCACAACCACAATCGATGAAATAGCATTAGTATTAAAAACATGGGCTATAAATATGAGGAAAGTTAACGGGGAAGAATACAAAGAGTGTTCCGTAAAAACAATATGGAATACGACGGCAAAAATTTTACAGGAAAAATATTTTACCGAATACCAAAGAAGCTTTAATCCTTTTATAGATGTAGAGTTTTCAAACGCTAGAATGGCTAAAAACGCAATTTGAAAGCAACTCCAATCAAACCCAGCGAAAAGAAAATTAAGTGCATCTGCTCTGGAGGTGGACGAGTACCATTTAATGATTAACGCAAATGATGAAAATACTCCTAGTGGACTCCAGATGAAATTTTTTCACATCGCGTCTGTTGAATTAGCTTGGCGCGGCGGCGAAGGTGTAAATTGTTTATTGGGGCATTTTCAAGAAGAAATGAAAAATAACGATGAGAAATCTGGAAGAATTATTTACAATCCGGTATTTACGAAAACTTGTCAAGGAGGAGATCAAAAATGTAGTGACAATAAATGGCTTACACCAAATACCCAGAATGCTGATAAATGTCCTGTTCGATTATATAAAAAACTGGTAGAAAAACGGAATAAAAATATAATTACTAATCGATTTTTTTTAACTGCGAATCCTAACTGGAAAGAAACCGGAATATGGTACAAGAATAGCCCAGTTGGAAAAAATACTTTTTCTAAGTGGAATAAAATATCTGCGAAAAAGGCTGGATTGGACACAAAAAAGAGAAAAATTACAAATCATTCTAGTCGCGCCACAGTCATTTCAAATATGGTTAGGCAAGGAGTACAAGAGCAAGAATTAATAAAAATTAGTGGTCACTCAAGTTCCTCATCTATAAAGCCATATTTACAACTAAATGAAGAACATCATACCACCATATTAGATAAAGTTCGTTCATCTAATATAGAATCTAATTTAGCACCAGTACTACCTTTGGTACAAGACAAGAATTTAGCACAAGATAGGGCAACAACAACCATTAGTTCATCTTCAAGCATTATTGCACCAAATACAAAACAAGGACTAAAATTTGAAAATTGTGTGTTTCACAATTGTACTTTTAATTAGCTTAATATAATATATTATAAAGAAACGTTTTAAAAATTGTTCTTGTGGTTATTTTCATTTTTAATTAAAGTTTATAATTTTGTTTATTTGAATTGTGAATTTTTCTTAACAAATACAACGCAACCTCATGTTTTTTTCGTCTAAGTTTGCTGTTTGTACTTACGAAAACCTTTTTGCTTATCAAGCACTCGACCCAGCGAATGCAAAAACCCCTCCCGCTACGCGGTCGTGGTTTTTATATGCATTCACTGTGTCTCGTGCGTTGCTAAGCAAAAAAGCTTTCGTAAATACAAACAACAAAATTAGCCGAAAAAATCCCTCGGTCTTGTTATATTAACTATGAAAAAAAAAAGTGACATAAAAACTTTTTTATTTAATATTTATAATTCGCCAGCAGCATAAATTAATAGGAAATGTACTTTTTCGGAATTTAGGGGCAACTTCGGGGCCTTGTTGGCACGGGTTAGAAACTTTTGAACAAGCTTTTGCAGGCTTATTTTGATGGTCAAAAAGAAAAAATATAGATATCATGGTTTTTAAATTTTATAAAATTACAAACACTAGGGCTGGTTTTATACGAATGTTATCGATTTTGCGTGATTTTAGGGTTTTCAAGGCCCTAAAAGTACCCCTTAGGGTTTTCTCTGTAAATTTTTACTCTTAGGGCGTTCTAACTAACATATAAAAAAGATTAAGTAAATAAAGTTTTTTTTTCGCTACTAGCTTTAGAACATCATGTTTTCAGACTGTGAAATCAATTTTCATCACCTATAGCAATAATATTTTTTTCTCTCCTAGTAGGAGTAAACAATTGATATCTGCCACTTGATTTTCCTTGCAGACATGTCATTGCTTATTATTTTTAATGGACAAAATGCAACAATATTTTGACTGAATAAAAAATAAGCATTTATTATTCCATCAATCTATTTTCTAATCATCGTACAGTGATATTGGTAGACTGACAGTTTCGGGCTGCTGGCCCTCTTCAGTACCAAGAGTCAACTCTGCACGCTGATTAAGAAAACGTTTTTAGACTTTACTCGCAAAAGGAATATAGCCATTAGATTGATGTAGACTTGTGCGCCATCTATTTCTAGATGTAGACAACTACTCATACCTCTCCTAATCTGGAGACTTTGAATGGTAGCAAGTTGAAGACTTGTGTGTCTCAAGCACATAGTACCACTAACGGGTGGTTAGACGTAAAATTAGTAAGGACAGAAATTTTTAATTTTAAACAAAATTATAAAAATATTAATTTATTATTCCATCAATCTATTTTCTAATCATCGTACAGTGATATTGGTAGACTGACAGTTTCGGGCTGCTGGCCCTCTTCAGTACCAAGAGTCAACTCTGCACGCTGATTAAGAAAACGTTTTTAGACTTTACTCGCAAAAGGAATATAGCCATTAGATTGATGTAGACTTGTGCGCCATCTATTTCTAGATGTAGACAACTACTCATACCTCTCCTAATCTGGAGACTTTGAATGGTAGCAAGTTGAAGACTTGTGTGTCTCAAGCACATAGTACCACTAACGGGTGGTTAGACGTAAAATTAGTAAGGACAGAAATTTTTAATTTTAAACAAAATTATAAAAATATTAATTTATTATTCCATCAATCTATTTTCTAATCATCGTACAGTGATATTGGTAGACTGACAGTTTCGGGCTGCTGGCCCTCTTCAGTACCAAGAGTCAACTCTGCACGCTGATTAAGAAAACGTTTTTAGACTTTACTCGCAAAAGGAATATAGCCATTAGATTGATGTAGACTTGTGCGCCATCTATTTCTAGATGTAGACAACTACTCATACCTCTCCTAATCTGGAGACTTTGAAAAACGTTTTCTTAATCAGCGTGCAGAGTTGACTCTTGGTACTGAAGAGGGCCAGCAGCCCGAAACTGTCAGTCTACCAATATCACTGTACGATGATTAGAAAATAGATTGATGGAATAATAAATTAATATTTTTATAATTTTGTTTAAAATTAAAAATTTCTGTCCTTACTAAAAAATAAGCATGGCAAATATTATAAATGAAATAATTATAATAGAATATAACATATTATTCAGTAAATAAACGACTTACCGATGTTTTCACACATTTAAAAAAATATAAAAATGCTACTCACTAGAACTGTCAACTTTCAAAGAATAAATCAATTGATTCATTTGTTTTCAGAAATGGTGATTTCAAAGGCTACTCGTTTTTGCGGGGTTAATTAAGATCCAGCAAAAATTTTAGTTTATTATTGATATAAAAATGTTAAATAATAAGAATAAATGTGCTAGTAGTGAAAAAAATAATATATAAATGGTAGAGAAGACTATTATAGCCTCGCACTCTTAAATCCCTCGCTTCTACGCAGCTCGGGATTTAATACACTCGGCTATAAAAAATGTCTTCTCTTCCTTGGTATATAATTACTATTTTGGACCACCCTAATGTAGCATATGTATAACATTCCATCACTAAATAATTTATACATATGAATCCGATTACGATTTATAGAAAGCAATTAAAATATCTAAGTGATTAGTTTACTTGTTAAACTTAATACATATTGATCTATTTAATAATAAAATTGACTCTTCGTTTGTTATTGTACAGTGCGGTCCAAAAGTAACCCCCCCTTTTAACTTTTGAACGAGTTGAGATATCTACTTCAAATTTAGAACTCTTAAATAAGACAACTTAAACTATCTTTTAGCATATATTTGATATTTTCAGCTCTTAAAATGTGGGCAGGGGGTCATGGGGGGACGTTTTTTTAAATGGAAAAGGGGGTCGTGTGATACATCATTTTAAATCTTATAAAATTCTCTATTTAAACTAATATTTTTAAATTAAATTAAATGTTTTTTAAGGTTTGGGACTTTTTAATTTTTTTGTGCTAAAACATTCGAATTTTAAAGTTTCAGTTTCAGATTAATCCCTGAAGATGTCTCTAGTAGTAAGAGACGAAACGTCGGAAAGTGAAAATCCATTAACACGGTCTAAACCCGAAAGTGAAAGTTCTTTATATCTTAATGGCCGTGAAAGCTTAAAATCTAAAAAAAGTTTTTTTTTATAAATTTTTATTTATGTCAACTAAAACATTCGATTTTTTAAGTTTTTTTTTTATAAAATATAATTAACATTTTTTTATGATGAAATTAGGCATTTTTAAAAAATTATTTGTTTTTTTTTAGAGGAATTTTAACATTAATACCCATTTTTTTTTATTTAAAAATATGGAGTTAAATGGAGAATTTTATAAGCTTTAAAATGATGTATTACACGACCCCCCTTTCTATTTAAAAAAATGTGCCCCCATGACCCCCAGCCCACACTTTAAGAGCTGAAAGTATTAAATATATGCTAAAGGATAGTTTAAGTTGTCTTATTTAAAAGTTCCAAATTTGAAGTCGATATCCCAACTGGTTCAAAAGTTAAGAGGGGGGGAGGTGACTTTTGGACCGCTCTGTATAGTGGGATATCTCTAAAATGTTAAGGTGCACTCAGAAAATATCATTGTAATTTTAATACTAAATTTTATTTGTAAATAAATATTTGTTATTTAATACTTTACTTGTGTGTATTGTATTCAAAATGTTGTCATACTAACATAGAGACCGTGCTCGTACATTTGAATCCCCAGGCAACATGTGTTTATTAATACTAGCATGTTATAGTAAAAAGTCCAAAATGACAGTGCAGCGTTGCCGGACATCCTACCCTAAATTTACGTTTGCTTGCATTTAAACGGTTTAAATGTAAACTTATGCTGTCTTTGAGTGTTCTTATTAAAATTTGTATTGTATTGATTCTTGCTCAAAAATTGTCAAAGAATTGCTACAGATACCTCGTCAAGATTCTTGGACAAGTCTTGAGCAACAGTGTAACAAGAAAAATTGACAAGAAATAGAAAAGCTATCTCTATCATGATCAAGTCGTAGTTGTTAGAGTAGGTCAAGATTCTTGACCAAGATTCTTGACCAAGAATCTTCTCAAATTGCTTGTCACAGATTTGATGAACAGACTTGACAAAGCACTGCTAAACGCTCTGCTTCCAGAATCTTGCTAAAGTCTTGCCCAAGTCTGGATACAGAATCTTGATTAATTCTCTTGCTCAAGCATTGTCCAGTAGAACTTTGCCAAGTACTCTGGTCAAGAAACTTGTCCAAGTTCAATGTTACTAGGATAATTACACTAGTCTGCAAAAAAAAAGTATCGATAGATAGGAATGTGACAAGAAAATCCAAGATTTTTTTGTCTAGGACGATTTTTGAAAATTTTTAAATATTCGAAACTGTCGTATAATACCATTCTAGCGCATGCGCTATGAATAGTATAATAAAAATAAATAGGAAAATACAAAAGATTTAATTTGTAGGCTAATGGAGCAAAGAACTAATGATCATTTAAAAACTGTGGATGAAAATACTGAATGAACTGCCGCCTATTTAGATTAGATAAAGAGAGAAGTTCTACAGAAAGAGATAAAAGTATAATTATTAATGTTTTAAAATAAAATTATGCATATTTTAGGAAAAAATAACATTTTAGATTATATTTTAAATTACAGTAAGGTAAGATATTTGTTTTTTTTAAGTAAAAACCATTTTATGTGTACAGTAATGTTAATTTGACAGTCATTGATAATACCCCGTTGTGCGTGCGTGTAGATTTTGTACTTGTTTTTGTGTTTAATACACTGTTTTATGTATTCTTTAATAATTTTAAATAAAATGCACATTTTTTGTTGCACTGTGATAAAATCCAAATATAATATTTTTAGGGAATTTTCTTTTTGGGTTAGTATAGAAGACCTAAATTTATGTTGCCTAACGTATTGGACTGCTGTCCATTAGTAGGTGAATTTGTATATTTGGGAAACATTATTACCAAAGACTCCAAATGCAAGCACAAGAGTATTCTGTAAATATTAAAGCAATTTCTAAAAAACATCTGGATAAATTAAAATGAAGTATATTCTTATATGTTTATTAGTGTCAATATAGTCAATATAATAATTGGTGATTAATATTACCAGACCCAACACGTCGCAAGCAATTATACATTATATAATACACAACTTTTCTTTTTAACAAGTAACCTAGTAACAATTTTTGTCAAGTCTTGAGCAAGTCTGGCTCAAGATTCTTGATCAAGTAACTGCATCCAGATTTTGACAGTTCTGGCGCAAGATACTGTCGACAGATTCTGTTAAAGAATTGTGAAAGAATTTCTACAAATACTTCGTTAAGATTCGTGGTCAAGTCTTCAGCAATAATGTAGCTAGAAAAATTGACAAGAAATAGAACAGCGATATCGCGATCTCTATCATGATCAAGTCGTAGTTGTTAAAGTAGGTCAAGATTCTTGACCAAGAATCTTGTCAAATTGCTTGCACAGATTTGACGAACAGACTTGACAAAGCACTGCTAAACGCTCTGCTTCCAGAATCTTACTAAAGTCTTGCCAAAGTCTGGATACAGAATCTTGATTAATTCTCTTGCTCAAGAATTGTCCAGTAGAACTTTGCCAAGTACTCTGGTCAAGAAACTTGTCCAAGTTCAATGTTACTAGGGTAATTACACTAGTCTACAAAAAAAAAGTATTGATAGAAAGGAATGTGAACAAGAAAATCCAAGGTTTTCTTTGTCTATAACGATTTTTGAAAATTTTAAAAAATTCGAAACTATCGTATAATACCATTCTAACGCATGCGCTATGAATAGTATAATAAGAATAAATAGAAAAATACAAAAGATTGAATTTGTAGGCTAATGGAGCAAAGAACTAACGATCATTTAAAAACTGGGTATGAAAATGTTGAATTAGTAGTAGTAAGAGTATATTATAAATATTAAAGCAATTTCTAAAAAACATCTTGTTAAATTAAAATGAAGTATATTTTTATATTTTTATTAGTGTCAATCTAGTCAATTTAATAATTGGTGATTAATATTACCAGACCCAACACGTCGCAAGCACATAGGAAGAGATGCTATAGTGGGTATTAGATAAAGACAAAAACACATTAGGTGTGTAAAATTTAGTCCGCCATTTTTACCTTTTAAACGTCAAAATTTGTAAACAAAAACAAAACTTCAAAAAGGTTTTTCACATTTACAAAAAGTCTTTACAAAACAAGTAATTTTTAAGTTAAAAATTTTAACACTATAAACAATAAAACTATAAAGACACGCAGATACCACAAACAACGCCACAAACAAAATATCACCAATTATTGGATTTCATAACAAAATGACAGAGTGCAGCGTTGTCGGACCCATGTAAATTTACGTTTGCTTGCATTTAAACGGTTTGAATGTAAATGTATGCTGTCTTTGAGTGTTCTTATTAAAATTTGTAGCAAAATATTGGAAATTTATTGGTTTTTATAATTAAAAATTATACGGTTGAAATATTATTGACAACGTAGAACCGCCATTTTTACCGTTTAGATGTCAATTTTCTATCTATTGTTATTACGCAGCGCAGAACCCTGCGCAAACGTTTATTTCCTCTATATATTCTCTACCTATGTGGTCGCAAGCAATTATACATTGTATAATACACAACTTTTTTTTTAACAAGTAACCTAGTAGCAATTTTTGTCAAGTCTTGAGCAAGTCTGGCTCAAGATTCTTGATCAAGTAACTGCATCCCGATTTTGACAATACTGGCGCAAGATACTGTCGACAGATTCTTGCTCAAGAATTGTCAAAGAATTGTTACAGATACCTCGTCAAGATTCTTGGACAAGTCTTGAGCAAGAATGTAGCAAGAAAAATTGACAAGAAATAGAAAATTGACAAGAAATAGAAAAACGATCTCTATCATGATCAAGTCGTACTTGTTAGAGTAGGTCAAGATTCTTGACCAAGAATCTTGTCAAATTGCTTGTCAAATTGCTTGCTACAGACTTGACAAAGTATTGCTAAACGATCTGCTTCCAGAATCTTGCTAAAGTCTTGCCCAAGTCTGGATACAAAATCTTGATTAATTCTCTTGCTCAAGAATTGTCCAATTCTTTACAAAGAACTTTGTCAAGTACTTTGGTCAAGAAACTTGTCCAAGTTCAATGTTACTAATCTACAAAAAAAAAAAAGAATAAGGTATCGATACAAAGGAACGTGACAAATGTGTTTTACTAATTTGGTGTCGCTGAATCCGCGACTGAAGTCTGTTTGTCTTCATCGCCCTATTTTTAATATGACAAAAAAATAGCGAAAAAAATATAGTTCTAAAAACATCAAGTAGAAAAAAAAATAAATAAATCAGATAATAATTCAAGTAAAAAAATACAGGTAAAATATTTGGTAACAATGATTTTGTGGGTTTTAATGTAGGAAATTAAGAATAAGTTAAAAAAAAAGGGTTAAAATAGGTTTTTTAAAACAATGTTAATGGAGTTTTTCTATGTTGAATATATACCTAATAAATAAATAAAAATTAAAACAGAAGTGAGAAACAAACAGCACTAACTATATGCATATCTTGTGTTAGAATGTATTTCTCTAATTTCTGTTTTAAAAAACCTATTTTAACCCGTTTTTTAACTTATTCTTAATTTCCTACATTAAAATCCACAAAATTTGTTACCAAATATTTTACCTATTTTTTTTTTTTTACTTGAATTATTACCTGATTTATTTTTTTTTCTACTTAAATGTTTTTAGAACTATTTTAAAATTAGAAATGTTGTTTAGCATATTTTTACATATTTATATTTTTACAGTGAAGTAGCCATAACTAGTAAAATTATTTTTGTATTTGTTTTTAGAGCTCTGAGGAAGTATATATATATATTACGAAACGTCGGCAAGTTTGAAAAAGTAGTTTTTCTTAAAAAAATAAAGACCTATACCCACCAAACTAAAACTTAAAATAGTTTGGACTTTTTCGCAAATCAAGATAAGATGTTTGATGAGAATTCCGGAAATATGTTCTATTTTAATGATATACAGGTGATCATTTGAAAACGATCCCATCCAAATATCTCGCAATTTGCGAGTGGCAAACTAAGCACAATCTGACAATTAAAAAAAAATAAGTTTTTCGAGATTTGGTAACTTTAACCAGAGGCGTGCAAAATTGGGGGCTTTATCTCTTTTTTACCCCAAACTTTTTTATTTTAAGCTTTTTAACGTTTTTTCAATAAAATATGTTTCCTTACTTAAAAATACATAAAAAAGGTATCATTTATGTAATACCGTAGGGCGAACGGTTTTCGAGAAAATTGCAATTTAAACATCTTTCACGTTCTGAGTACCTATCAAAAATATAAACTAAAAAATGCGCCTATAAAAAATTTAATGCTGCAAGGTGATTCTACATCAAAAACTATAACATAAAGTTTTTATTCAAAAATGCCCACAAATGTAAGTGAGCTTAAGGAAGCTTCTAAAAAAAATCAAAAACCCTTAAAGTATGCAACCCGCTTTACTCTTTATTGTTATATCATATATCAGAAAAAAGCTTATTTGAATAGTTTTTCACTGATATGCTATACAAGGGTATTTTAATAAGTTTTAAATGCAAAAAAATAATAAACATGTTAGGTGCACCTACAAAATATCTAAAAACATACGTTTTTCGGTATTACTCAAAATTTCTTCAATCGACTTTTATAATTTTTAGTTTCTTTTACACGTATTTGATCCCTTAACAATAACTGACATCAATTTTGAATGGAGGTGAAAATTAAAAAAAAAACATGTTTTGGACCCACCGTGCCTCGGTATACCTAAAATAAAATCACAAAACCTAAATTTTTTAAATTATGTTTGTTTAGTAAATTCCGCAAAATTTTTCAAGCCATAATTCATACTGTTTGCCAAAATTTAGATAATATCCTTAATATTTTGTCAACAGTTTATCAGGCATTGATAAACGAGTAAACAAATCAAGGATAGTTTTAAAATAAATTTATTTCCTTATCTTTTGAAATCTACGTAAAAAAAGTTAAATATTATCAGGAACAATATGCTTTTGGTTTGGACTTTTTGTTTTTAACAAATTGTCTGGCAATACCTATTAAAAATTTATCACATTGGTGTTTTTCATTTTCAATAATTAATTCGGTTTTAGCCTTTCAAAATACACCAGATACCAATTATTTCATTAAAATTCACCAAATTTTGACGCCATATTGGCTCCGCCATTTTAAATATTTTAATTTTTAATAATGGATTCAATTTCAGCATCTTTAAAACTCCAGAATATTAATAATTATTATAATATATTGATAATATACTAATTTTAATCAAAATTCCTTATTTACCAATTTTTTTTTGGCATATTTACTCCGCCATTTTGAATTTTTAATTAAAAAAAAAATCAATCCGATGCACTTTCAAAAGTTATAAATAAATTAAAGAAATATATAAATATAAATAAAGAATCTGCTTCTTCTGGGTATGTCCTTAGGGCATATCCACAGGCTCTTATGCAAGCCTAACATAACGTTATAAGACTGCGCACAAGTTACATGACGGCACATCAAGCCAATCACAGCATCGTATGTTATATACAGTCTGTTCAACAAGAGCGTGTCTTTAATTATTTAAAAAATTCTAAAGGTATCTCCGCCATATTTTACAGGGTAATTCTCCTATCTCTGTACTATTTCTGTAGCACTGATTTGTTACAGTAGTAGTCGAATTGTCGTGACGAGCACACTTAAAGAAAATCAGTTCGGTTTACGCCAAGAGATTTGAGGCGGTCGACCGCGGTCTTTTTGTCCCTACATCCGCGAGGACCTAAATTAGAGGTCGCCAATGCATCAAAAGTGATTAAAAAGTCTAAATGCTTGGTCGTACTGTGAAATGCATTTGGCCCAGCGCACAGTTAGGCACCCCGTAAAAATTCATGTTTGGGGATGCTTTTCAGAACGAGGATTTGGTTGGCTAAAGTTGTTTACTGAGAATTTGAACGCTCAAAATTTTTTGAAATTTACCAGCGTGGACTTATAAAGTCAGTTAAAAGTATGTTTAAATCCAAAAACTAAGATTGGATATTGCAAGAGGACAATGATCCAATACACCGCAGTCGATTCTGCACCGACCGGAAGAGGAAAAACGGCATCACGACGTTACTTTGGCCTTCACAACCACCGGATGCTAATCCGATCGAAAACGTGTGGGGGCTTTTGAAGTCCAAACTTGACGGAACAAAACTGCTAAATTTGAAGCAGCTCGCAGCAGCCATTCGTGATAAATGGAGGTCGTTGACAGTAAAATACTTAGAAAGTATGCCAAAAAGGTTTCAAGCTATTCTGGATAACAACGGAGATTTCACGATGTATTTAGTAGGAGAGAAATGGCATATTTTATCTACTTTAATGCAAAAAATTAATAAATAAATATCTTTCATAGAAAAAAGAAATATTGAAGACACGCTCTTGTTGAACAGACTGTATTACGCTAGTTATACTAGGCCTTAAGTTTGTTAAAAATAGCGTTTCTTGTAATATTTACAGATAGGTAAGTAATTTGTTATATACTTGTGTTTTAAACGCATTTTTGTCCAACAAAATAAAAATTTAACAGTTAAGTTTTTTCCATATAATAATATCTTGTTTGTTTAATTCTCAATAAGCCAAACAAAAAAAAACATTGTTGCATTTTTCTAATTATTCTAATATAATTAATTAACAAAATAAAAACATCCGGTGTTTATGATTTTCGTTATGTTCTTGGTGGCGGTTGTGTATTTATTTGAAATATAAAGAATAATTATTGAAAAAAAAAAAATAAAAAAAACATCACATTAACTAAAAATAGAACGAAATAAAAATATTAACTTAATAAAGTTATTTTACACAAAAAAAAATATTTACCAACTTTTATATTAAAACAATATACGTATGAGAAGTGGATGTTCAAACTTTGAACTTAATTAGTTCAAGGTGACTAAAATATTTAAGTGAAATATTTCAGAAATACTATATCATCATTCCATTCAAAATTTTGATAATAATATTATCACAATTTCCCCACTCCCTAGTAGGAACGCTACAGTTTTTACTCTACAATAACCGTATTTCGTAACATCGCTATTCCCAAATAATCGTACTCCCCTATAATCGTACTGCCCTTTAACCTTACACCGCACTATACAGTGCGGGTCGAACTAAACCTCACCCAGTATAATTCTATGTATTTTTTTTGTTATACTTATATATAAATTTTTAATAAAGACCTTTATTATTATTATTAAAGTACGCCACCCTCTAAGTTTTGAACGGCGTAAGAAATCAACTTAAAATTTGACAAACGTTATTAACTAAACCAAACTATTTTTTTGGTGTATTAAATATTTTTAAAAAGGTTTTTGCCCGATTTGTATAATTTAACTTTTTAGTTTTTGGGGAATAGGGCTTTGGATCTGACTAAAATTGTCATCTAATTTTGCTGTGACGTTTCGACGGTGGATTTTCTTTCGTTGTTTTCGAACAGATAATTAAAGCCAAAGATTATTCATTGTCACTAATGGTAAACACTCACATAAACAAAACATTATTTAAACAAATAAATAACAGTTAAAAAATAAAATTAAGACAGTGTATTTTTTTA
This sequence comes from Brachypterus glaber, assembly GCA_958510825.1. Classification (NCBI taxonomy): domain Eukaryota; kingdom Metazoa; phylum Arthropoda; class Insecta; order Coleoptera; family Kateretidae; genus Brachypterus; species Brachypterus glaber. The sequence continues at coordinate 88,067,602 of OY294045.1, read as the reverse complement.
TACGCAGCAACCAAACCTATTTAATCCAGCTAGTAGGTTTGGTTGCTGCGTATAGAAAAGTACACTGTCTTAATAATATTGTTTAACTGTTATTTATTTGTATAAATAATGTTTTATTTATGTGAGTGTTTACTATTAGTGACAATGACTAATCCTTGGCTTTAATACTCTGTTCGAAAACAACGAAAATCCATCGTCGAAACGTCACAGCAAAATTAGATAACAATTTTAGTCAGGTCAAAAGCCCTATTCCCCAAAAACTAAAAAGTTAAATATTTTTAGGCAGCACTTTCTAGTAACCGGAATTTTTTTTTTACTGGAAAGGGATATTATTTGGAAGAAGAGGTTATAACACTTGCATCTCGTTAAAATGACATGTAAAAGTCATTAAACTTTGGAATAGAATGGATTAGAATAGAACTGGCAAACAGTAACTGATAAAACTGCTTACCGATCATCGCAAAAATACTTATTTTTTGCAAAATGTTTATTACAAAAGTTGCAAGAATCTGATCTGATATAATTTGTAATTTAATAAGGACTTACCTATCTTTGGCGACACACCTAGTTACTAGGTACTTAATACTCAGCAGTAGTAGAATCTTATCAGTGATTATATATCAAGGAAGTATAAAGGCAGAAATTTATTTCGATATAAAATTTTCATTCTATTTTTAATTATCAAACGATAAATCACAATTACATATTGAGCCTAATGTATTCTGATTTTATAAGTGCAAGGTCTTATTTTAGTACTCCAGAGGTCAGGTAGTTTTACCTAGAAATAATTCAGGGAGTTTTGATTTTGGTTTTTTTTCGTAGAGTATTTCTTAATTTTTTTTTTTTGACTGTTATTTATTTGTTTAAATAATGTTTTATTTATGTGAGTGTTTACTATTAGTGACAAGGACTAATCTTTGGCTTTAATTCTCTGTTCGAAAGAAACGAAAATCCATCGTCGAAACGTCACAGCAACATTATATAACAATTTTAGTCAGATCCAAAGCCCTACCAAAAACTAAAAGTTAAATATTTTTAGTAAGCGGAAAATTTTTTTAACTGGAAAGGGTTATTCTTTGGAAGAAAAGGTTATAACTCTTGCATCTTGTTAAAATGACATGTAAAAGTCATTAAACTTTGGAATAGAATGGAGTAGAACAGAACTGGCAAACAGTAACTGATAAAACTGCTTACCGATCATAGCAAAAATACTTATTTTTTGTAAAATGTTTATTACAAAAATTGCAATAATTTGATCTGATATAATTTATAATTTAATAGGGACTTATCTATCTTTGGCGACACACCTAGTTACTAAGTACTTAATACTCAGCAGTAGTAGAATCTTATCAGTGATTATATATCAAGAAGTATAAAGGCAGAAATTTATTTCGATAATAAATTTTCATTCTATTTTTAATTATCAAACGATAAATCACAATTACATATTGAGCCCAATGTATTCTGATTTTATAAGTGCAAGGTCTTATTTTATTAACGCCAAATAAACTTACATATTTCTCTTAATTGTTAAATGGTCTATGATTTATTGTCTATTATTAGATGTTCTAGTTTTAAATAGAGAATTGAAATTGCTATAAATTTTAAATTTATTTTTATTTTTAATTACCTTGGGATATTTTAAGATATAATTTACTAGTTATTAAAACACCAATTTTTGTTTGGACAGATGACGAAATAAAGCCGTACTAGATGGGCAAAAAAAACCTTTTGAAAAAATAATATTTTTTTGCCCTTCATTTAGTTATCAACATCATCATTTCCATAGATTTATAGTTTGCTCTCTTTAAGAGTACTCCAGAGGTCAGGTAGTTTTACCTATAAATAATTCAGGGAGTTTTGATTTTGGGTTTATTTTGTAAACAAATCCAAGAAAATAGGACATGTTACATGTTATTTTAAAGGTGTTTCCATACTTAATGCAATGGTGATTTTTAATCGAAAATCGGTTTTCTGAACCGCGTCTTAGTACCTTCCGCACTATCAGTAGAGAGGCATGACTCACAGTTGCCAGTCAGTTTGTGCATAACTCAATGTTTTATACGATTTTTGACGTGTGCAAGTGTCCATAAGGTCTTAGGTCTGTAGTTTTGTTAGTATTTTAAACTTTATATATATATATATCTTTGTTAAGGTATTGTATATGTATCTGGGGTGGTGTACTAGACAGTTTTCTTCATAGTCTTGAGGTTACACAAAATACTCTTTTAAAAATAATTTTATCTAAAAGTCGCAGATATCGTTCTAATTTATTATATAAAGAATCAAATGTGCTAAATGTTAAACAATTATATATTTATCAAGTAAGTTTATGGATTGTAAAAAATAAAGAAAATTTCTCAACCCCTTCACACTCTTATCAAACGAAAAATAATACTACTAATAACTTAGTAATACCAATTTATAAAAAAACAAACACACAAAGATTTTTATTTTATCATGGTCCTAAATTTTACAACCTTTTTCCGGACAAAATAAAGACAGAAAAAAATAAATCAAAACAAAAAACTGATATCAAAAATTTTATTACAAGTAATATGCCATTATTTGAAAACATATAGGTTAGCATGATTTCATTCTTTTGTTTCCTCTATCATTTGTGTCATAAGTAGTATAGATATAATTATAGTTAATAGTTTTTTTTTTAACTTAAATTTAAATAGGTATCTTTATTTTAGTCTACAGGTACCGCACACAAGCCCTGGGCTTAGGCGGTTCATACTCTATTAAAAATTATAAATGATTGTAAATGTGTTAGTATAAATAAATTTGATTTGATTTGATTTGATATATATTTTTTTTTAATTGGACAACTTTTTGCAGTTTCTTTCCTCAAACAGCTATCTAATTATTTGTATTTATTACTAATAATATTAGATTTTTATTATGGAAAATATAACAGTTTACCGGAAAGGAGATTCCACAACCCTCGCATAAGTCGGAAGGTAAGATAAGTTTAGACATAAAATCAACTTGGAGTCGGAACGGTAGGAAAGTTAGCCTTAAGAAAGGCTTATTACTTATGCTCTGCCAATAAAAAATACAGCCCATTTTTTTAAGGCCAGTGCACTGTGCTTAGAATGCAATAGAAAAATATGTAAAAATTAACCAAAGAAGGGAATGCAGTTTTTCACCCATGTAATTATTTTGAGAAAGTTATATTTTTTTTAGAAAAAATTACAACACTGCAAGATACAAGATATTCCGTATATACAGCCTGTTCCAGAACTCGCGTACCGAAATTTAAGAGGTGATTCTACATCCAAAAATATGAAAAAAAGTTTCTATAAAGGTTGGTCCGGAAATGAGCCCTAAGGGAGCTACGGCCCTTCGAAGATGACGTATTGAATGGGGAACAAAAAAAAGCACCAATAAAATTTTAATACTGCAGGGTGATTCTTCATTTAAAACTGAGCAAAAAAGTATTATACACCAAAACACCTAAATTTAATATTAAAGGAGTAATAGCCTTTTAAGGGAGGGGTAAGGGTTTCAGCGTAAAAAAAAACACTTTTTTTGTGATTTTTTATCTCAAATATCGATTGAGCAATTTTATTCAAACCTTCTATACATTATTGAGCATAGTTTTAACTATGTTCTGTAAATTTTTCATGCAAAAATATTAAACCATTAGCCCGTGACAGAGCTTCCCCCAGGACGTCTTGAAAAAAAAACAATTTGCGGTGTTCACTGTAACTCGGCCGGAAATTATCTGAAAATGAAAAACCATAAAAATTTAGTTAAATTATAAACAAATCTTCCCCCCAACGTTCTCTGATTATTTTTTTTTTAATTTAAAAATTTTTGGCGGCCATCTAAAGTGTGAACCGTTATTTTCGACTAAAATTTCCGCCATTTTGTGGGTGGGAAACACCCTTAATGTTAAAAAAAAAAAATTTACTAAACGTAGGGGGGAGGTATTTTATATGAAGAAAATGTGTACAAAGTTTGAAATGAATCGGTCGAGTAGTTTTCAAATGGCAGTGAACACGGACTTCGAAAAAGTAGTTTTGAGAAAAACGCGTTTAAAGTTTATGAAGCAAAAAAGTGAAGAAAAATTTTTTTTTTTTAAACTTACACAGAATCATCAATTCCAGCTCCATACAGCACACATCCTTCAGCATTGTCGATGTCTTCAGCCTGTTTTTTTTTCAAGTCTTCGTTTTATTCTGGCTTCTTTGCTCTGCTGCACAGCTTGGAACTCGGCCCCTGTTAGAGTTAGAGCGTTAAAGGCCCCGAGACTAATTAAACAATAACTTCAAGAATATTGCTTAGATCGGATTAAAATTTTGAGGACATATTCTTGAAATGTTAAACAATAAGATAAAACAAAAAAAAATCGATTTTTCGAAAGTGAAAACCCTTACCCCGCCCTTAAAAAGTAACGTTTTTGGTGGCACAAAATGTTACTTCCTCTTAATTGCATTTTTTTTGATAACGGTTGCTCCTACAGTGTTACACTATATGATATTTTATATGTATTTTTACTCTAGAAATCTATATTTTTTACAACAAATCCAAAAAACATACACATAGAAAAGTTTGGGGCAAAAATGTTTTAAGCCTCATATATTTTGTCCGTCTGGGCACGCCTCTGGATAAATTAAAAAAATAAATTAACATAAACTTATTGCCCTTATTAATACTAGTATACATGCAAAAGCTCGCCGCTCTAGCTTAAACGGTACCCGAGTTATTAATTAAAAACCTTATTTTTATTACAATTTTAAAGGGCCCTAGATCCCTTAGGGCTCATTTCCGGACCAACCTTTATAGGAACTTTTTTTATATTTTTGGATCTAGAATCACCTCTTAAATTTTGGCATGCCAGTTATGGATCACCCTGTACTTATAATTAATTTGATGAATATAAAATGAGTATATAGATTTTGGTGCAACATTTACCCACTACGGATAACTTTATAAATTAGCCTTTAGTCTGTAGTTTTATGAACTAGCGATTTATTCACAACTTAAACATCCTCCTAATTAAAATCTTTATCCAAGAAAATACGATAAATATTTAAGTGTAAGTATAATAGGAAAAGTAACAAAACTCGAATGAAAATGCCACAGTTGCAGCTAATTAAAGCAGAAACCGGCGCACTTTATTGTTTAACCAAGTGCAACAATGAAGTCTTATTTGGAAAATGGTGCACAAAAAGTACAAAAGAATTTTAAGCATATGCTTTTTAAAAGCGTCCCATTTCGAAAAAACATGGTTCAACATTATTTTATAAATAATTCAAATAATACGAAAAGATTTAATAAGTAAATACTTATATTATAATAACGTATTAATATACTATACATCACTATGCTACTAACTTGGTAATGTTTTAGAAAATATCTTCTTTATTTGGGGTTTCTTTCCTAAAATGCATTAAAACTTATTCTTTTTTTATTCAATAAAGTTCTACTTTTTCAGCGCATAATAATAATAAATATGTCAATTTAAGTAGAGGAAGGGTAGCGAATGTGGGCTAGGTCTTGTAATATGGGCTAGGTGGGTTTCTCAGCTATCCGATGCAGTTCTCTGCATCCGACTATCGCAAATCGTAAATGGCGAAGTTAAACTTCCACAGTAAAGATTCATTAATTAATTCATACATTCGTTGACGTTTGATAATTTATTTTTATTTTCCGTCCTTTTCAGCAAGCCACAGAACTTTTTTAGGTAAGTTTATAAATTCCATTACCTGATAGATAACAACGTTTTCAAAACCATATCTGCAACAAATTAAAGTCACATAATCGGGCTTTGATGTGTGCTTATTCGTTTGGACTTTTCTAATTACTGAGTTTTAGACATAACCTCTTTTGTTGTATACACCGAGTATTTTTGCAATATGGGCCATCCCTGTGTTTCTATTATGGGATATATAGAACTATGTATTTAAGCCTAGAATTTTTCTAGGAGGCCAAGAAAAGATCAGCAACAGCCAAGAATAGAAGAAAATGGAACGAGGGCGATATGGAACGCGCTATAATAGCGGTGAGGCAGTACGAGATGGGTACCTTCAAAGCTTTAAAAATGTTTAATATACCACGTTCTATATTAGGAGTTATTTGATTTATTATTTCATTTTAGATATAACTTTTATACTTTTAACTTATTGCGACCAATAAGATTGATTGCCACTTCAAATCTAATATTTATTACACAATTTTGGGGGCAGCCCATATTTAGGGTCAATTTCAAATCGACACAAAAGTGCACCTTCTCACTATTCGCGAAATAATGAATTTATTATTTGTTTTAATCAATATGAACTTATAACAGGTTGTGAGTAATTAAAATAGCTATCGTTGGGTACGTTTGGTATTGGAACTAAACTTTTATTTATTTTTTTACAAGAAAAAATAAAATGGGTAGCCCATATTTGCTTCCTTTCCTCTATCAATTTAAATAAATAGCATGCCAATAACGGGTTTTCTTATTAATTTTAATCTTGCTCGACCTTAAAAATATAAATTTAAAACAAAACGCAGCGAGTTTTATAGAAAATATTCTGATATTAACTAGCATTAAATAATAGCAATTGGGTAAATCAATTGATCGTAATTAAATAAAATATCACGTAGCAATTTTTAGCAACTTTTGAAAACCAGGCTATACTGTGGTATACACGGAAAACAAAATTATAGCTAGGAGCGCTATAACACACATACCAAGCAAATTATAATCGCTTATTATATAAATACAAGGCTTTCTCTTACAATTATGGCAGTCAGTGTAAAAATTTATATGAAATACTTTAATTGTTTAGTGAATAATAAAATATAACAAATAGTATGGCATTTATAGCTTAAATAGATTTAATTATTGTCCGTGCTAATAATTTTTATAATATAATAAAATTTCTGTAAATTTATAATAGTGCCTGTAATAAATATAATCGTGTCTGTAATATATATAATCGTTTCCAATTTATTTTTAACATTATTAGTTATTGTGTCCCTTATAATCTATAGCTTAAATCACTATAATTTGCCACTGTTACCAAATATCTTATAATGTATAGCGCAGAGCCCACTAATTTCTTTCCGTGTAGTGTCCAGATGGTGGGACTCTATGCCATTCTTTATTATTTGAAGACCAGTCAAAAAAATGTTTAGGTACTTTTTGAATAACTGTCCATTTCAAAAATAATCATGACGACATATTTTGACTTGCAATGCCGGGAAAACTCCAGGAAACGATTATTATTATTATTATTATTATTATTATTATTATATACATAAATATAGTAATATTTTTATTCGACTGTATCTAAAAACGGCAGATTTGGTATAATAAACCTGGACAAAACGTTTTTTGGTTTTTGATTAATATTGAAACTGACCAAACTTTTTGTCAAAAATAGTTACTTTATATATCTTTTTATTAAGATTAAAGTCGAATAAAAATTAGGGAATGATACAAGGATAAAAACTTGCTCTCCGTGCTCGGCTGGAAATATCCATAATGGCCTTAAGAACAAATTATAAATGTTTACACTGCATAGAGAAGAAAAGAGGACTAAAAGTCTAGCCTGCTCAAAATTATTTTGTGACAGAACGGGGCAGCGAAATGACGTAACGCAATATATCTGACCTTGCGCAGTACGTATCTCTGTCAGCTGTGAAATGCTGTCGGTCGTAAAACAATTTGTCACCCCAGTATTAATTTGTCGTATCTCCAAAAATACCACAGTAAAAAACTTAATGTCCGAAAATAGAGATATGGAAAACCAATACTGGACGAATTATTAGTAGTTTGTTTATACAGTCAGTACTGTCAGATCCTCGTTTGTTTCTGTTCATTTTTCGACTTATACTGTGTTTTAATTGTTGTTTTGCTGCATTTGTTAATAATTTTAAGCATGACCTGTATTGTTGCTTTATGAAGAGCAAAGGGTCAATCCCTGGTGTACTCAAAGTAGGTGCACAAAGTCCCGAAATTCAAACACACCTCGAAAAATTCTTGAAACAGAAATGTCTTAGAATTAAGATTTGTAATTTTAACACCGATATTCTTATTTACATTTTAACACGCTTCTGTGTCAATTAAAAAATATTAATTAAATACAATTTTCTGGTTTGTAAAAAAAACTCGGATTTTTTGGCAGGTTTTAATGCGTCACTTTATTATATGGCTAACGTTTCTCCCCTCTTTGGGGGCTTTATCAAAGCTGAAAGATAACAACTATTGTTAATAACAATAATAATGATAATATATAACAAAAATATTTTTTGCCTGTATTGAATCCCATTTTCAGGTAAAATATGTAAATTTTCTTACCTAAAAATTATGTGAGCGTAGTTATATATATTATAAACTTGAACATTATGGAAAAGGAACCTTTTACAACATAAAAATAAATAAATATTACATTACAATATAAAAATTGGTTTTGACACCATGTCGAAAAATTTGTAGGTTAAAAGCGTCGTTCGCAGTAAAAAACATGTAACATTTTTGTGGGTCGAACCCAGCATTAGTCAATTCTCTGTGGTAACATCGGTCAAAAGGTACGTATACCCCCCCCCCTTTGTTTCACTGATGAGATGAAAAGAGGGGAAAGGAGGCCCCAGCTAAAGGATATGCATCTCACCCCCCGTTACACTAATGAGATGAAAAAGAAGAAAGAAATACACTCCCCCAGCATGGTTAGTAACCACTGTTCCACAAAGAATTAGCTATTAATTCTGTAATTAGACAAAAATGAAAATAAATATTACTAAGGCAATCGATGTCCGTTTTAAAATTTATAGTGTTTTTCTTGTGTTGGCAGCTTCTTGTGGCCACATCGGTTAACAGGTACGCATCCCACCCCGTTTCACTAATGGGATGAAAAGAGAGAAAGAAACACCAGTTAACAGGTATGTATTTCCCACCTCATTTCACTAATGAGATGAAAGGAGAGTGTTCCTTTTCCATAATGTTCAAGTTTATAATATATATAACTACGCTCACATAATTTTTAGGTAAGAAAATTTACATATTTTACCTGAAAATGGGATTCAATACAGGCAAAAAATATTTTTGTTATATATTATCATTATTATTGTTATTAACAATAGTTGTTATCTTTCAGCTTTGATAAAGCCCCCAAAGAGGGGAGAAACGTTAGCCATATAATAAAGTGACGCATTAAAACCTGCCAAAAAATCCGAGTTTTTTTTACAAACCAGAAAATGACATTCAAAGTTTGGCAACCTATATGGTATTTACCTACAATTAATTAAATACGTTTATAGGGCTAAAAAAAGGAAACGGAACCTTTCATTTTCAATTTAGTTTTTTGTTTTTAGTTTAATTAAATCGTATCGTTTGGCTGGTAATTTAAATAATAACGGATCTTTCAAAATAAACATTACAGCATCTTATTGCTTTATATTATTTATAAAATGCGAAATTCTACTTTTAAATAAACGATTAAATATACATAAAATTACTAAATTCCTTTCCTCCATTTATTTCTTCCAGAAGAAATTTATTATTATTGAAATATAAATACAATACGTTTATGTATTTTCACAAATGTGGACCCCCGCCAGAAAAGAGACCTTATTGTCAGTATTATATACAGTGAGGGTATCCCAAATATGTCTCCTTTTAAGATTAGGGGGCGGTCCTAACCTCGAAAAAAAAAACTCTCAATCAAGCAAGCAATTACCTCGAAAAAAATTACTTCGATAGGACATTACCTCGTAAGGATTTTACCTCACAAGATTTTACGTCGCACGGATTTTCGAAACATTTTATCATACGGGCAATTACTTGCTTGTAGTTTAAGTACATATTTCAAACTGAATCAGTTAACATACAGAGCGGTCCAAAAGTCACCCCCCCCCCCCTTTGAACGAGTTGAGATATCAATTTTAAATTGAGAACTCTTAAATAAGACAACTTAAACTTTTAGCATATATTTGATACTTTTAGCTCTTAAAATGTGGGTAGGGGGCATGGGGGGATTTTTTTTTAATGGAAAGGGGAGTGGGGTGATACATTATTTTAAAGCTTATAAAATTTTTCATTTAACTATATATTTTTTAATTTTTTTAAACACTTTTTTGGGTTTAAAATAGGGTTTAAATTGGGTATTTTTGTCAAAATTTCTCTAAAAAAATCAATCAATTTTTTAAAAATGACTAGTGTACGTACACTGATAAAAAGGATTTATTTGGATATGGCCAATTAAATTATTTGGTTGTGAGTAAGAAATTTTAATGGAGTCAAATAAATATTTAGTTCATGTAAACAAATATTTTAATTTTAAAATAATTTATTAATGGGAACAAAACAGTTTATTTGACAGAAATAAAATTTATTTGTCACAACCAAATAATTTAATTGGCGATATCCAACCAAATATTTAGTTGACACAAATAAACTGTTTTATCAGTGTAGTACAGTAATTGTCCCTCCCGATAGTGATTGACCACCTAAATTTCAATTTAAAATAATAACGTTTCTATTTAAAATTTGAATATAGTTTGAATATGCTTTATTCTAGTTTACGCGCGCGAATTTACTTTATTAGAGGGAGCTACTGTATAATAATAAGAACCAAGTGATAGGTGCAAGCTTTTTGCGTGTATGTGACATTTTCCTACGACCTAACACCAAGCATTCAAAAAACGCAAAAATTGTCTTAAAATTAATTTTATTTATTTGACGTTTTGTGTTTGACGTTCACTTGTTTTCTGGCAGCAGACATGTAAAATCAGCTGTCACGGGGCGTAGCCCCGCGGTCTGTTAATTCCCGAAGGAAATATAAATTTTTCAGCTGTCGTAGGAAAAATAGTGTACATAACTTGTCGGAAAGCATCTTTCTTGAATTCGCGACGTTTCCGCACTTGCCGCTGCGCGGCTCGTGGTAAATATCCGCTCATTAGAAATAAATCACTTTCCGTACACGTTATCTAATATGAAGGGTTCAGTGGAAAAACGATGAGGTTCCATTTTTTAAAAGTTGAGAAAAACGAAATTTAAAGTTTCGCAACTACTGGTGAAATAGTTTTTAATGATATTTAGAATTCTTTCTGAGTATATTCTCGATCAAAAATTCACTAGAACACCACGTTGAATCCAGGCACGAATAAAAACTTGATTTATACCCAACATTTTTATTCATTTCAAAGATTCAAAACATTGAAATTCAAGTTTTCCACAGCAGTTTTTAGTGGAATCTCGTTGTTTTTCCCCTTTAAGGTTTTGTATGTTGATTCTTTATGTTACAAGCTTACAGACATCGCTAAAATGGAACCTAATCGTTTTTGCACTGGAACCTTCATATACTAATTAGTCAATGTTAACAATTTTACAATGTATAAATATATTGAATATAAATATTTCTTCGACATAAATAATAAACACTTATTTGTCTAAAAAAGTAAAAAACTACGTTATATATTTACTTTGTTAAATTACCAGCAGAGGCAGCACTTATGAGTGATATTTCAGAAATGACAGCTAGATTGATTGTAAATTTAATTAATATATTTTATAAATACGAAAATATTGTAATTTAAAAGTGAGGTTATTTTATAAAAATAAGTATCTAAAACTATTTTGTCCATAACATTTTAATATACTTAAATTTTTGACACATCTATGGGTAAAACCCCCATTACCATGTGAAGTTAGTTACAAGATAGTCAAAGCCAAACGAAAATGTCGTGTTTCAAACTTTTTAGGTAGCAGAAGATAACAATAATTAATTTTCCAACTTTTACGTATGTATGTAATTAGGTTATTTCTAAATAACTGTGAATAAACAAAATTGGCCAATTATATTGGCACTTAGTGCTACTAAGAGTGCCGATGTATTGAAATCTTCGCCGAAAAGTTAAAATCTCTAACTCCATTTCTACATTAGATATCGACTTGCAGTTTTTTGCGTATTGTTTCTTATCTTATTCCAAAGAGCTGATTAATTTTTGGGGATAAACGATTGGGGGTAAGGGGGTAAAAATAGGGTAAAACTTGTATTTTTAGCGTTTTTTGTTTATAATTAAGGCAATTATTAAATTTTATAAACAACGTTTTCCTAAAACGTATTGTTTTCGAGATATTGGCGTTTAAAACAGTAAAAGGTTTTTTTAGCATATCTCACATATTTATAACCTGATTTCAAAAAATTATATTTTAAATAAAAGCTCTTTTTAGGCCCTATAAAAAATGTTATATACAGTTTTTTGCTAGAATATAATGTTTTAAAGATACAGAATTTAAAATCAAACAAAACACCAGTTTGAAATTTGCAAACTAGATGGCTCTAGTGTACAATAGTGCCGATGTTTTGACAGGGTGCTTGCAACGTTTCATCTAGTTTTGACATGAATTTATAAAATCGCTTATATCTCGTAAACTTTAAGCGACAGTATAGGCACTTTTCTGGCGGAGTTCCACATATAGTTCTTAGAATAATATTAAAATTAATAGCATTTCGGAAAATGTGAATGCATGCTTTTTAACGCTTTTTACGGTGCACTAATATAATAGTAATAATTTAGTTTCCAGAGGTTCTAGGGATTTTTATCCAAAATAAAATTATACCAACCTTGAAAACTGGTCAGTTAAGATATGGATTTTTCATCTTTTATGAGGTAAAGATTCCTATTATTTTAAAACGAATCCTCCCAAAATAAAAAAGTTATGGAGAGTTAAAAAAATAAAAAAAAATTATTTTTTATTTTTTTTTCGTTTTTCGGGAAAAGAAAATAAGACAAATCATTGAATTTTTTTTTATTTATTTTTTTTTTAGGTATTTACTGTGGATAGTTTATAATAGATTGAGTAGCATTACATATCTTCATGGCTTGCTAGGGGCTTTTCTTTAATATAAATGCTTTCAACCAGGGTTAAGTGAATCAATGATTCAGTGATTCAGTGATCACTGGCGCCAGTGATTCACTTGCGCCATGGCACAAAGTAAATCAAAAGTCCCCTTAGGCTCTATGTAATAGGTTTTTTTGGTTTCAAGTTCGGAACCATTCCATGGTGTAAAATCTAATCGTCACAATATTCACCGAATAATGCACACGATAAACAATCAAGTTTCTTTATTCTAAATTAAAATATATCTGACATATATTTTCTCTCTATCAAAATCTGACAATATCATTAAGGTAAAACAGGTTATAGGTAAAGGTAATATCTAAATCTTACATCCTCCAACCCATAACAAAATAAATTTAATTTTATTAATTGTAACCATATCTATCTGGCATTTTAATTTCCCTACCACTTCTAGTTCTTGAGACAGCCTCTTCGACAGGTCTTTTCTCTTTGCTGTCCTTTATCGTTTCTAAAGTTTTATTCTTAATATCGGTTTCTAACGTTTTTGGAACATCTCCAACTTCGTTCAAATTTACGTGCCTTTTACCTTCACTATCGAATATTTCAAGTGGAAAAATCCTTTGAATTGGTCTCAACAATATATTATTTTGGGTTTTTAACCTAACAACTCTTGTCTTTCCATCTTTTCCTTTTATTGCCTCTATTATTTTAGCCAAAGGCCATTCTAGACGTTTAGCATCATCTGATCCAATCAAAACTATATCTCCTACTTTAATATCATTATCGTAACATTTTGTTCTTTTTAGAGCCAATTGACCTAAATATTCATTTCTAAACCTCTTTTTTAAATCTTCTCTCAATTTTAACCTATATCGTATTCTTTTTCGTATATCGTTTGCTTCTACCTTATTTAAGTCAGGAACGCCTGTTTCGTTAATTTCATGGAGGAACATGGAAGGTGTTAAACATCTTTTATCAGAACAATCTTCTGAGACATATGTAATTGGCCTAGAGTTGATCACAGCTTCACATTCACATATCAATGTTGCGAGTTCTTCCATTGTAACTGCAGCTTTTCCCAAAGTTCTTCTTAAAATACCTTTTAAAATTTTGATTAAACGCTCCCACCATCCTCCCCACCAAGCAGCTGTAGGTGGATTAAACTTCCATTTGATTCTTTCCACTGTACCAAAACGTTTGACATCTTCCCAGCAAATTGAATTCAAAGCATTACTCGTTCCTAAGTAATTTGTTCCATTATCACTGTAAATTATCAAAGGCCTTCCTCTTCTGGCAATGAACCTTCTCAAAGCTTGAATAAAAGAATCGGTAGATAACGAACTTACTAATTCTAAATGTATTGCTCGGTATATAGCACAAGTAAAAATGCATATCCATACTTTAGATTTGTCTCTGAGGAAGAGTGGTCCAGCCATGTCCGTTCCGCATATTTCGAAGACCTTTCCATCCCTTACTCTATCATTAGGAAGCTCAACTGTTTGTTCAACACACTTCCTACTCTCAAACCTTCTACATTTGATACATTTAGAAATAACTGATCTAATGGTTTTTCTGCCATTAATTATCCAAAAGTTTTCTCTCAAAATACTCAACATGGTTTGAACTCCACTATGGCAATTTTTTACATGGCTATCGAAGATCAACATTCTTACGATGGGATGTTTTGATGGCAAAAGATATGGATATAAAAAGTTTTTACAATCTTGACGTTCTGAAATCTTCGTACGTATTCTTAAAAGTCCCATATTATCTTCAAACAAAGTTAATGATCCAAACTGTTTAAATTCTAATGTATTAAAAGTCTCCTTTTGAATCAATTTTATAACAATTGTCTCGCTAAACTCAATTTCTTCAACTGATAAGGGGCCACTTCGTCTATTTTTTAAATTTGTGCAGTTATATATAAAACGATTCATCCAAGCTACCATATTAAGTATTTTATCATACTTTGAAAATTTTCTGTACAACCATGAGTAGTCTTCTTGAATAACTAATAAGTTAATTATCTTTTTTTGTTTCTCTTCATTTATCATTGCTTCATTTACCTCAAACTTTTGCACAGGCCAATCTGAATATGACTTTTTTAACCACTGAGGACCTTCCCACCATTTTTCTTTTATTAAATGTTTTATTTTAATCAAATCAAATCCTGTCGTGGCCAGAGCTATACGTTCTTCATTTTCTACTTCTTTCATAAGAAACTCCATTAAATAATCTAATCTTAACTGTAACGTTATGATTGTAGAAAACTTCTCGCTCCTTTGCCAAACACGAAGAACTTCTTCTGGCAAACACGATTCAACTAAAGGATACAGAATGGCAGCATATTTTTCGGAAGATATGCCTAGAGTTTCTAAAGCACGTAACTGGGTAGACAATTTGTCATACAAAGTACTTAATTTGCTTTTAATATTCAAGTTATTTATTATTAATTTTAACAACTCCCTTACATAAACTTCGATTAATAAATCTTCCCTTCCAAATCTAGACTTAAGACTATCCAAAGCCTTCTCATAATTATTAGCTGTTGGAGGATAGCTTTCAATTAACTGACCTGCTCGAGACTTTGGTATAATTGCCTGTAGTAGGTACTGAAACTTATCTTCTGTATCTATATCATTATTTTCGTGTATTCTCTTAAAATTGCTCCAAAATGGAAGCCATTCTTTTAAATCTCCACCAAATTTATAAATATCAATTTTGGGCAATCTTATTTTGGTTCTATTGCTATCGTTGGATTTTGCCTCAAAATTATCTTTTGAAAGTTTTAAATCTAGTGTAATACTAATAATATTAAATCTCTCCATTACCTTATACTTTTCTTTGTTCGTTTTAACTAATTCTTCATCACCATATGTTTCATCTTGTAACATCATTTCAATTATTTTCATATATGAACCATTTAAAGTCTCATAATTACTCTCGAGTATTTTCATTTTAGTTTTAACTACACAAATATCCATGTGAGTTTTATTACTTTCTTCTTCAACTCTCTCGGCGTTTTGTTCAAAACACGTTAAATACATTTCTTTTTCTTTAACTAATCTGTTCATCTTGTAGATCACGTCGGGGTCACCAAATGTAAAATCTAATCGTCACAATATTCACCGAATAATGCACACGATAAACAATCAAGTTTCTTTATTCTAAATTAAAATATATCTGACATATATTTTCTCTCTATCAAAATCTGACAATATCATTAAGGTAAAACAGGTTATAGGTAAAGGTAATATCTAAATCTTACACATGGAATTGATTGGATCCAATTAATCCTGATCAATACTGATTCAGATTCGCGGTACAAAAAGTCCATACGTCATGGCCATCGGCAGTAATCTGACTTCAATCCTGCGTTAAAATGAAGGCTAAAGTCTTTTGGTGAATATACATTTGATTCACTTAATCCAGTAGAAGGTATGTGACTATCTTTTTAGACTTTTGTCAAAAAGGTATAAGTAAAAATAATATTTTACCCTTTTATAATTAAAATCTGCAGAATGAATACTTGGATAATAAGCCCTTTGTTCATTATGGCGTAGGTATTTTTTTTTTACTTATATTATTTGGAAAACTCCTTTTATATTTAATTGCACCCATAAAAGCTTTGTACATTTGTTAATGAAGGTGCTTTTATACCAATTAGGTAATTATTATTAATTATAATTATTATGAAACCTGTGACTGTAAAATACAATGTGGGTAAATGTTACCCGGTAAAATTATCTGCACGGAAAAAAATTAAATCTATATTCAACAATAATCATATACTTAAAATTTTACAATTGCTCTAAGTATAATATTATTTCCATGAGTATAACAAATATTTAAAGCCAATATACTTTTATACTTCTTTTCCAAACATAGTTATAGTCACTTTAAGTAATTTAGTATTCAAAAAAAGAAAAATTATCTCATATTTAAGAAGAAGATACACTCTTAAAAAGTGAACAAATTCTTTAGCGAAAAAGAAACTATTATTTAATCAAGTATAAATACTTTTATATAATTATAAGTATACTATTCTCGGCGCGAGAATAATACCACATTTACAAGAACTAGGTACTCACGGTTCACCTGGGCGATTTTGAATAAAAATTTCGTGGACCCCTACATTTTTTGGGCTAAAACATAACTGATGACATCAGAAATGAATTCCCATTTGAAAGAAAATCGTAAAAGATACACTTTTTTAGACAGATAAATTTGAGTAATAAGGTGTGTCAAAAAATCGCGATTTTCAAAATCAAAAACGCTCTCTGGCTTAAAAGTTGCTCCTTAGTAAAAAACATTGGCCAATCAAAAATGAGTCAAATCGATAAATGTTTAGAGGTAGCTCAAAGCACTCAAACTTAAAAAAAAAATCGGTACCTGTTTTTCGGATAAAAACTGATACCGATAAAAATTGAGGAAATTTTGGAGGGTTTCTTTGGTAATATTTAGAAACAATACTAAATGTAAGGACTAAAACAATTATATCCCCTCTCCCCTTAAGTTAGAACATGAAAAAATCGCCAATTATTTGAAGATTTCGCAAAAATTTAAATTTTGCAAGTTAAAAAGTGCATAAAAAATAGTTTTAAATAAAAAATCTGCAAAATTATATATTAATATATAAGCATATATACATGTTAACCTACATGACTATACAGAAAACATAATATTTTTCCTCAAGTTGAGTAAAAAAAAATAATTTCGATTAGAAACCGGGTGGATTGTCTGTTTTTTGCCTAAAACTTTTTTCGGTGTACTTTTTTTTTGATTTTTTCGTTGGTATATTTTTTTATGTAAAAATACACAAAAAAGTTTCTGTGGTTTAACATCGCAGGTTTGACCGTTTTAAAGATAAATGCATTTAAAAGTAAATTTTTACGCATGAAGAACCAAAAATTAAAAATTAAAAAATATAAAGCAAAAAACAAATATTTTAGTAATGAGTGGTTATTCAACATTAAAAACATAGAAAAAGTTTATATGCACCTTGGTCAAAAAATCATTCCTAAGGAAGTTATGTCCTTTTAAATATGTCCATTTTCAATAAATTTTCGCAAAATCTTCAAATAATTGGCGATTTTTTTATGTTCTAACTTAAGGGAAGGGGAAATATATCTTTTTTAGTTTTCTCACAATTAGTATTGTTTCTAAATATTACCAAAGAAACCCTCCAAAATTTCCTTAATTTTATATACAATCACTTTTTATCCAAAAAACAGGTACCGATATTTTTCAAAGTTTGAGTGCTTTGAGCTACCTCTAAACATTAATCGATATGGCTCATTTTTGAGTGGCCACAGTTTTTTACTAAGGAGCAACTTTTGAGCCAGAGAGCGTTTTCGATTTCGCAAATCGGAATTTTTTGACACACCCTATTACTCAAAAAAACGTTTTTTTATCTTTCTAAAAAAGTGTATCTTTTACGATTTTCTTTCAAATGGAAATTGATTTCTTATGTCATCAGGTATGTTTTAGTCTAAAAAATGTAGGGGTCCACGAAATTTTTATTTAAAATCGCCCAGGTGAACCGTGTACTATTCTTAAGGTTATATAATGTGACTTTATAGATGTTATTTGTTACAGGCTTCTGTTATTTTTTAATTTCAGTGCACTTGAGCGCGTTATGCTATAGGTGGCGCCACATATTATTTCCTACCACTAACAAAACTTTTAAAATGAATAAAGTCGTCCTTGAAAAACTGTCGTTATACCGATATACTACTATTAACTTACTAGTCAGCTAATTATCGGATTGATATGGATCAAGATATCTGGAGGCTTTGGCCTAGAGAAACTAGTTTCTCCAGTCATCTTGGGGAACATTCCCACTGGAAACATCCCCACTTCCGGTTTCTTCACTACCGGTTTCATCACTTCCGGTGTCCTTAAGTTGTTGTAAATGGATTTATACGGGGGTGCATGTCTAGGGAGATAGATTTTTTAGATAGAGTTGCGAAATGGGGAAACTAGCATAGCGTTGATTCAAGATTATTAATCTTCAATCCAGTTTAGCTTTCTTCCGTGTGTAATGAAGTTTATGTTAATTTATTAAATCTTACTTTTTTCCCTATTATCCTTTTTATAGTTTGACGCACAGATCCGTGGCTACGAGAAATATGTTTGGAATGTGTGTGCAAGTGGGAGGCCCGTTGTAGGCACGCACGCCTTATAACGCTCTTGACGGAAAGAACAGGGCGCGAATGATTCCTCCCCTTTCGTCGGAGACTTTCTTTCATGCGGAGAGCTATACAGTGCGGTCCAAAAGTCACCCCCCCTTTTAACTTTTGAACAAGTTGAGATATCGACTTAAAATTTAGAACTCTTAAATAAGACAACTTAAACTATCTTTTAGCATATATTTGATATTTTCAGAAATTTGGGCAGGGAGGCATGGGGGGACATTTTTTTAAATGAAAAGGGGGGTCGTTTGATACATCATTTTAAAGCTTATAAAATTCTCTATTTATACTAACATTTTTAAATTTTTTAAAAATGTTTTTTAAGGTTTTGATTTTTCAATTTTTTGTGCTAAAACATTCGATTTTTTAAGTTTTTTTTTATAAATTTTTATTTATATATATATATATATATATATATATATATATATATATATATATATCCGGCCGACCAAATTGAGTCCATACATTACTCCTGTACATTACATTTTGACTCCGGAATTATTTTGACTCCGAATATCGGAGTCAAAATAGTTTTTCTTTATAAAATGACCATTAAACCATATTTAAGTCTTTTTTTCATATTACGTGAGACATAGCATCATAACTATTCCGCTAATACTAATAGTTTTGTAGAGTGACGTATGTACGCCTGTAAATTTAACGTATAATCGGATGCAAAATAGTCGGTTTTAGTTCAACCTTTTGAAACATAGAGGCGCTGACGCACGCTGATCAATATACGAATCATCAATATACGCTTTCATATTGACGACTAATTTGTTTCCGACGGCTTGGCAACGTTGTATTGTTAAATATTGTCTTGGTACATGAATTCTTAACTTTCGTGAATTGGTAAAAGAACAAATAGTTGTACATATTTAAATTATAAATGGTTTAGTAGCCCCCTCTTAACTTTTAAATGAGTTAAATAGAAAGGGGATCGTGGGATACATTTTTTACTTAGGTATATACCTGTTCAAACTAACAAAACAAAAAGTTTTACTTTACCATAGTTATTGGTGAAGTTATCACAAAAAAATCGAATCATAGAACAATTTTACCGCCTAAAATGACAGGTACTCAAAAACTGTTACACACAAAATAAAAATAGAGTGGCAAAATTCAAATTGAACTTTATATAGAAAGGGGATCGTGGAATATATTTTTTACTTAAATAACTCAAACAAAAAGTTTTACTTTACCTTAGTCATTGGCGAAGTTATCACAAAAAAAAAGCATAGAACAAATAGAGTATCAAAAGTGTAATTGAATTTTATATATGTGTTATAGATTGCGAAAAATATAACGCCATACTTTTTAAGTTATTATATTAACCTTAGATATTTTTTATTTCTATTTTGACTCCGTATAATATATTTTGACTCCGTATATAATATTTTGACTCCGTATAATAATATATTTTGGCTCCGTATATAATATTTTGACTCCATATAATATATTTTGACTCCGTATATTACGGAGACCCGAAAATAATATTGGCGCTAACTTTACATAACTTTATATAAACTTATGTGTTACGTAAACCATTAAATACTCCATATTCGTGTTAAATTTTACATTTCTATTATACTAGAAAACGAGATAACAGAACACACAACCAGGGGGCACTTCGGAGACAAATTATATTTGATGGTTATAATTTTTATTTTTCCTTGAACATAAATTGATTTCATATTCTATGCTACATTTTACATTTGGAAGTAAAATAACTAATAAAGTGCCCGGGGCCACGTTATGTTTTAAGTTTTTATTATTATTTGGAAGCGTCAGAATAATTTAAGCGTGCCCCCGGGGGCATTGGGGGATTTTTTTATTATAATAAACCTACCCAATAAAAAATAATTCGGCGGCCGATGGGCGGCAAATGATCATCGATTTTTGACGTTGGAATGACGTCTGATCGTCGGTCGGCAAAATGATGGCAAATGATAATTGAAATACTAAATCAGCTCAACGTCGGTCCGCCGTCGGCTTAATGATTATAACGCCATACTTTTTAAGTTATTATATTAACCTTAGATATTTTTTATTTCTATTTTGACTCCGTATAATATATTTTGACTCCGTATATAATATTTTGACTCCGTATAATAATATATTTTGGCTCCGTATATAATATTTTGACTCCATATAATATATTTTGACTCCGTATATTACGGAGACCCGAAAATAATATTGGCGCTAACTTTACATAACTTTATATAAACTTATGTGTTACGTAAACCATTAAATACTCCATATTCGTGTTAAATTTTACATTTCTATTATACTAGAAAACGAGATAACAGAACACACAACCAGGGGGCACTTCGGAGACAAATTATATTTGATGGTTATAATTTTTATTTTTCCTTGAACATAAATTGATTTCATATTCTATGCTACATTTTACATTTGGAAGTAAAATAACTAATAAAGTGCCCGGGGCCACGTTATGTTTTAAGTTTTTATTATTATTTGGAAGCGTCAGAATAATTTAAGCGTGCCCCCGGGGGCATTGGGGGATTTTTTTATTATAATAAACCTACCCAATAAAAAATAATTCGGCGGCCGATGGGCGGCAAATGATCATCGATTTTTGACGTTGGAATGACGTCTGATCGTCGGTCGGCAAAATGATGGCAAATGATAATTGAAATACTAAATCAGCTCAACGTCGGTCCGCCGTCGGCTTAATGATTATAACGCCATACTTTTTAAGTTATTATATTAACCTTAGATATTTTTTATTTCTATTTTGACTCCGTATAATATATTTTGACTCCGTATATAATATTTTGACTCCGTATAATAATATATTTTGGCTCCGTATATAATATTTTGACTCCATATAATATATTTTGACTCCGTATATTACGGAGACCCGAAAATAATATTGGCGCTAACTTTACATAACTTTATATAAACTTATGTGTTACGTAAACCATTAAATACTCCATATTCGTGTTAAATTTTACATTTCTATTATACTAGAAAACGAGATAACAGAACACACAACCAGGGGGCACTTCGGAGACAAATTATATTTGATGGTTATAATTTTTATTTTTCCTTGAACATAAATTGATTTCATATTCTATGCTACATTTTACATTTGGAAGTAAAATAACTAATAAAGTGCCCGGGGCCACGTTATGTTTTAAGTTTTTATTATTATTTGGAAGCGTCAGAATAATTTAAGCGTGCCCCCGGGGGCATTGGGGGATTTTTTTATTATAATAAACCTACCCAATAAAAAATAATTCGGCGGCCGATGGGCGGCAAATGATCATCGATTTTTGACGTTGGAATGACGTCTGATCGTCGGTCGGCAAAATGATGGCAAATGATAATTGAAATACTAAATCAGCTCAACGTCGGTCCGCCGTCGGCTTAATGATAATCGAAATACTACATCGGCTCAACGTCGGACCGCCGCCAGCATCTGACTAAACCATCAAATATAATTTGTCCCCCTGGTTGTGGTTTTTGTTATCTGCCAAATATAACGCAATACTTTTTAAGATTGTGTTATGGTTACTGTGCCCCGGTGGCCACTATTATTTTTGAATAGGTTTTCATTTTTGTTACTGTTCTTAAACCACATAAACAATATCTTAGTATAAATTACAAATAATGCCCAAAAATATCGTTATTGTTTTAATTGACTATACTAGTGTAAATCCAGGGGGTGTACTTTAAATTTTTGGGTGGGGATTAATATGTGGGGATTAGTAATCTTGGTTATGTGGTTCTTTATTCGGCATGCCTTTAAAGAGTGAACAAGTGCAGTGCTTTATTTTTGATATAAAATGAGTAATCCAGCATCTAAAACGACAGGTAAGTATAGTATTTTTCATTTTACATACAATACTTTAAATATATAAATAATGCCTTGTTTTTTTATACCTAATGTTTAAAACCATTAATTTTCCAATTGCCTTTGAATCGACGATAGATATTTTTTATTTCTATTTTGACTCCGTATATTATATTTTGACTCCGTATATATTATTTTGACTCCGTATATAATATTTTGACTCCGTATAATATATTTTGACTCCGTATATTACGGAGATCCGATAATAATTTTAGCGCCAACTTTATATAAATGTTATATTTGTTTAATTTACATTGATTAAACATTAAACTCATGGATATGGAGTACTTCATATCCATGTTAAATTTCACATTTCTATTACACTAGAAAAACACAACCAGGGGGCACCCGAGAAAAATTATATTTGATGGTAATAATTTAATTTTTCCTTCAACATAAATCGATTTTATACTCTATGCTACATTTAAATTTGGAACTAAAATAACCAATAAAGTGCCCGGTTCACATGTCATGTTTTAAGTTGCCCCGGGAACATTGGGGGGATTATAATAAACCTACCCTAATAATCCCCAAAAAGATAGTTATTGTTTGAATTGACTATACTAGTGTAAATCCAGGTTGTGTACCTTTAAATTTTTTGGATAGGGATGGATGCTATTAATATATTGGTTTTTTATTCGCTATTTGTTTTTTAACGAGTGAACAAGTATATAAAATGAGTAATCCAGCAACTAAAACGACAGGTAAAAAATAAACATAAATTAAACCATTAAAATATAATATTCAAATATATGCAGAATAGTCTGTCAGTGTTTTAAATGAACTGCTTATAAAATAGTACGTTAAGCTTGGCAACGTTGCGGAAGCAAAATAGTGCAGCTTATGAAAGTTGTATGTTGAAATGGAAGTAAAATAGTCGGTAATATGAAAGCCAGATATACAAGTTGGATTCATAATGATCGCTAATATAAACGGAGTCAAAATATTGGCAATAATGAAAAAAATGTATATTTGAAAAATAAGATAATTCCAATAAAATATATACCAATCAACTCGAAATCCTTTTTTAAACAATATATTTTAGGTCAATAATGTCTAAACTAGCTCCTTCTGCAGGACGCAATTTGACCGCAATATGTAATGAAGCAAAATAGATAGTGTGATGTATATATATATATATATATATATATATATATATATATATATATATATATATATAACTAAAATTAGTTTAAAAGTATAGTTAACATTTTTTTATGATGAAATTAGGCATTTTTAAAAAATTATTTGTTTTTTTTTGGAGGAATTTTGACATTAATACCCATTTTCAACCCCATTTTAAACCCAATTTTTTTTTAATTAAAAAATATGGAGTTAAATGGAGAATTTTATAAGCTTTAAAATGATGTATTACACGACCCCCCTTTCCATTTAAAAAAATGTGCCCCCATGCCCCCCTGCCCACATTTTAAGAGTTGAAAATATCAAATATATGCTAAAAGATAGTTTAAGTTGTCTTATTTAAAAGTTTCAAATTTGAAGTCGAAATCTCAACTGGTTCAAAAGTTAAGAGGAGGGGGGGGGGGGTGACTTTTGGACCGCTCTGTATATTGTTAAATGATTGTCAAGTTAAATCATAATTAAATCGGTTGCGCGCGGCTTGTAATACATAAATGGTACGCAGAAAAACGTAAATGGCGTATAAACCAAAAATAATTAATCGTAATTTCAACTGGGGACGGCAAACATGTGTTTTATAGAGGTACACGATATTTTAATGAACCCAGTGGACTACAAAATAATGAACAACATGTTTTAGCTTTATTTTTTTAATATTGTAAAAAGTAAATTAAAATTTATTTTTAATATTTTGCAGGTAAATGGATATTGACCTTCAATGTTACATAAACACTTCCGTTGTATAATTATTATATTTTATAAAATTACCCATTTACATAAAACTGGTCCAAAATTTTTAAAATAATAGTATACAAGTGTACTATGGTAGAGTTAAAAATATCTTAATCTGTATTAATAAATAAGGATTAATAATATGGTTCTTTATTGTAATAACTTTAATTGGACTTTTTTTACTTTTCTTTTGTCTTTCACCTAAAGGGTTGAAATTTGGTATACAGTCCAAACTTCATGACATTTTAGTCTAAAAATTCTTAAGAAAATCGAACAGCCTAAATGAACTTAGAGTTCATTTTTAGTGAGTTTTTAAAAAGCAAACTATACATTTAACGAGGCCCAAACCAAATTTAAAACTCTGTATTGTTTTACATATTTTAATTTAAAATTGAATTCTGAGTACAACCATGTATAATTTGTCAATTTTTGACAGAACATGTCATTTTTTAATTAAATTTTAATTTTAAATCTAGTTAGCTTTAAAATGTGCAAAATTATTCTTGGCTTAGTAATTTTCTCAAGAAAAATATGAAACAACGTTTTATTTAATTATTATCCAATTTGGAGCTCTTCAAAACTAGGCAAATCATTTTTTTAAAAAAAATTTTTTTTTTAATAGAAAGGTACTGGTACCGTAGTACCATTAAATTACATATTTTTTTCTTAAAAGATTGATACCCATATCATTGTATTTTAATCAATCAATTCAATGGTACTACGGTACCAGCACCTTCCCATTTAAAAAAAATGAGTTTTATTGAAAAAAATGCCGAGAATAATTTTTCATATTTTAAAGCTAACTAGATTTAAAATTAAAATTTAATTAAAAAATTACATCTTCTGTCAAAAATTGACAAATTATACATGGTTATACTCAGAATTCAATTTTGAATCAAAATATGTAAAAATATACAGGGTGTTCCATTTAAAAATCAAAAGTTGAGGTCATTTCCGGCGAAACCGGAAGTGACAGAATATTTTTTACAATGTCAAAAAATGCAGTTTATTTAATTATTGACATCCTTTAAATTTCATTTTGATAAGTTAATAAACAAAAAAGTTATAGGGGTGTACCACTATTTTGTGGCACCCTGTATGTTACACAAAAAAAGTAATTTGTATAAACATATTTACATTTTTATTAAATAAAGCTCATGAATATTTCGTGTTAGCTAACTATTTTTTAAATAAATAGTTAAATAAGACAAACTAAAAGATTCAATTTAATTAATTTGATTTTCTTAGGTTATTCGGTTTTAGCGACCTTAAAAATATTTAATCAAAAATTTTCGGCAAAAAATAATGAGATCTTTGCAATTTAGTCCACATCAAACTTTAGGCTTCCAAAGAAGCCTAAGAGTTTTTTGGGTACTACTTGGGATATATCTGCAGGTCTTGGGTATACCTGTTCTAGATATTGTAGCCTTTTGAGAGCAATGGCTTCGCAGAAGCACATAATGTGTTCGGCCGTTTCTGGTGCTTCTGAGCATAATAGCACATTGGTCGCAGTGATTTGAAAGGCAGTACCACACGGAAAAAAAAAATTATAGCTAGGTGCGCTATAACACACATACCAAGCAAATTATAATCGCTTATTATATAAATACAAGGCTTTCTCTTACAATTATGGCAGTCAGTGTAAAAATTTATATGAAATACTTTAATTGTTTAGTGAATAATAAAATATAACAAATAGTATGGCATTTATAGCTTAAATAGATTTAATTATTGTCCGTGCTAATAATTTTTATAATATAATAAAATTTCTGTAAATTTATAATAGTGCCTGTAATAAATATAATCGTGTCTGTAATATATATAATCGTTTCCAATTTATTTTTAACATTATTAGTTATTGTGTCCCTTATAATCTATAGCTTAAATCACTATAATTTGCCACTGTTACCAAATATCTTATAATGTATAGCGTAGAGCCCACTAATTTCTTTCCGTGCATGCCTCACAACCCCACTTATATTGTATTGTATTGTATTAGGTTATTGGAAAATGAAGACCAAAGCTATAGATTAGGTTGAAGCGAAATGAGCTGTTTTGAAAAACGATTAGGGCCGAAAAAAATCATTTTGAGATAATAACAAAGTGTGCTAAATGTGGGTTCAATATGACGTTATCTTATGCTGCCAGTTTTGCTTCAAGAATTTAGTTTTTTTTTTAAATATGAATTGTGTTTACCGAACTCAAAAAAATATAACCAATCAATTTAAAATTTTGCAAATTTATAGAATCTATATCTGATATGAACGAGCTCATTCCAAAAATAAAGAATAGCCCCCCAAAATTTTACAATGTTTCTAAAAATTACAAAATTGCAATTTTGCGTAGTTTTGTTTAAAAAGTCATTTATTTTAAGAAAAATATAACGTCGAAAGTTTAAAAATGTCAATATTTTTTGCCGAAAATTTGTGATTAAATATTTTTAAGGTCGCTGAAACCGAATCCGATGTTAACAATTTAAAATCAAAATAACTGATCCAATATGGCGTTGAAGCAGACAAGGCGATAGGGTATTTGTAAATGGTTTCAGCGACCTCAAAAACATCTAATTACAAATTTTCGGCAAAATATATTAAAATTTTTAAGGGTTTCGACGCCATAGTGGAACTGCCATTCTAAATTTTAAAATTTTAACATTATATTCGGTTTCAGCAACCTGAAACATTCTAAGATAACCTCTCCATTTTCAAAAATATTTTGTAATTTCTCAAAATTCTACATAATTCAATTAAATTTTGTCTCTTTTAATAAGCTTAAGATAAATTAACTTGAAAACGTATGTAGTAGAGAACTAGTAACTAGGCATTATGTAGAGTCAGAATCCGTTGACAGAACTCAGACCTTTTTAGCTGTTGACCTGTGTAATAAATACCTAATGTTCTCACGTTTAAGAAAAGAGAAAGAATCAATGTATTTTAAGTAATATCTTAAACCAAATTAGTATATTCTATAACTAGTGGAATAGACAATATTCCGCGCGAGCAAAAAGTTTGTCATACGAGCCGGCAGGCGAGTATGACGGTCCCGCGAGCGCGGAATGACTATTCCATACGTGTTGTAGACTATACTTTTTCTTCGACTGCAAATATGAAACACTGTATGGCTTTAAACTGCGGATAAGATTAAAAACGATGTTTTTTGTGACTTGACATTGTAAATGCAACAAAACACATATTTTTAAATAAAGCAATTAATGTTATTTAATAATTTTATCAAATAATTACTTAAAAAAGATTTTTATTTAATTTTAGCACATATTTACAAATTATAATGCAAAAATTGAAGGTTATGTCAGATTGTTGTGACAGGTATCAGTTTTAAATATTTAGCAATAGATGGAGCAGTTTTAATTTTTTTAACTAAATTGATAAAAAACTAGTCAAATATTAAAGAAAAACTAATAAACTTTATGTAATTTTAACGCAAAACATTAAATTGTATTAAATTATTTAATATTTCATGGTAAATAAATATATTTTTGCTAATTTTGCTACAGTTTTCTTTACTTTTATAAACAAGAGATGTCACTACATGTGCTTATTATAACACTTGATACGGAATATTCATACCGTACCTAGAGCTAGAATGGATTCGTTCTGTGTTTAAAAAGTGTGTGTATTTGCTTACATTCTAAAACAGTCGTAGAAAAAAATTATTTTATTTTACTTCATTCCATTCTTTAATTGTCGATCAAGTTAGTTGTCAGATGCGACCTTGGTAATTAATTATAAAAAGCAAATTCTTGGCACGACAGCGGATGTGCGACTGATTTTATTTCTATCATCTACATTTTAATTGAATGAATGGAATGATCGATGCATTTTCATTCATGATTTTATCTTACACACTTTGTCGTATTTGACACATACATGATAAACGGATTAAATGACCGCTTTATCCACTATTTAAAATCATTAATACTAGCAGACTGCTATTAGCAATATTTACAGTTAATTTATATTAAGAGAATTTCCACCCTCAGATAGAATCTTCAGCAAAAAAACGGTAATAGAAATAGTATATTTCATAAGAGTGGGTAATTACGCACGCATAGAAAACTTACGCGACTGCGTAAGTTACTATAACTTTACTACTTACGACCATGAAAACAAACATCAAAACTAACAAATTATCTGGAAATGTCATAAAAGTCTAAAAAGACATTAGAATAGTATATTCTATAACTATTATGGAATAGACAATATTCCGCGCGAGCGGAATGACTATTCCATACGTGTTGTAGACTATACTTTTTCTTCGACTGCAAATATAAAACACTGTATGGCTTTAAACTGCGGACAAGGTTAAAAACAATGTTTTTTGTGACTCGACATTGTAAATGCAATAAAACACATATTTTTAAATAAAGCAATTAATGTTATTTAATAATTTTATCAAATCAGTAGTTAAAAAAGATTTTTATTTAATTTTAGCACATATTTACAAATTATCATGCAAAAATTGAAGGTTATGTCAGATTGTTGTGACATATATCAGGTTTAAATATTTAACAATAGATGAAGCAGTTTTAATTTTTTGAACTAAATTGATAAAGAACTGGTCAAATATTAAAAAAAACTAATAAACTTTATGTAACTTTAAAGCAATACTTTAAATTGGATTAAATTATTTAATATTTTATGGTAAAATATATATATTTTTGCTAATTTTGCTACAGTTTTCTTTACTTTTATAAACAAGAGATGGCACTACATGTGCTCATTCTTGATACGGAATATATCTAGAGTTAGAATGGATTCATTCTGTGTTTGAAAAGTGTGTGTATTTGCTTACATTCTAAAGCAGTCGTAGAAAAATGTATATTTTTATTTTTATTGCCATTATTATATTAATGTTTATGATACGTGGTACCGTTTAAAAGGTTTTCGTGGCAAACTAATCTGGTGGTGTGTTCGTCGTCGCTTTCGCTTGCCTTAAGCTAAAATCGTTAAACACTAGTAGGTAATATATATGTATTACACAAAATTTAAATTATTATTATAATTATCTATAATAGGTAGTACCCGAATATTTGGTATTGATTACGAGGGGCGCGCGAAAGTTTATTTTTATGAACATTCTGACATAGGTGACATTTACTGAGTATAATGACACGAATTTGTAATTTTTTATAAATAATTTTTAAAATCTTTAAAATGGCTTGTGTGCGTCCTCAACGCACTACCGTAGAATCTTGGGTTCCAAATATACCCAAGCTGCAATTTAATCGCGAGGTACAACATGCGAAAAAGATATAGGTTGGTATTAGAAATTCAATCTTTTAAAGAACTTATCATCAAAATCCCATAATAATGATATATAAAAAAGTTTATTTTGATTTCTGATACAGGGAGAGTTCTATGA
The DNA here is from genome assembly GCA_958510825.1 of Brachypterus glaber. Taxonomy (NCBI): domain Eukaryota; kingdom Metazoa; phylum Arthropoda; class Insecta; order Coleoptera; family Kateretidae; genus Brachypterus; species Brachypterus glaber. The sequence continues at coordinate 88,037,463 of OY294045.1, read as the reverse complement.
ACAGGCGCCGCAATGGGATCCCCATTATCACCCCCTGCGGCCAATGCTTTCATGGAATACTTCGAGAAAAAAGCTATTGAGTCATTTCCATTAAAACCTAAAATTTGGCGCAGATACGTAGACGATGCTATTTGGCCTCATGGCATGGAAAGCCTTCAAGGTTTTCTAAATCACCTCAATTCCCAACATAAATATATACGGTTTACGATGGATCACTTCCCTTTTTGGACGTTTTGGTTTACAAAACGGAAAATGGCTCAATAGGACACTCGGTATACAGGAAGAAAACCCACACTGACAGATACCTAAACGCATTTTCACATCACCAACCCTCTCAAAAACGCTCGGTAGTTAATTCACTTGTTCATAGGGCTTTGATGATTTCAGACAAGAAAGGGAAAGGGAAAGACACAGAACTCCTTAAACTAACCAAAGCCTTGACCATGAACGGTTATACCAAAAAAGACATTAATAAGACCATATACAAATACAGAAATCCCAGACCCAAACAACAGGACAATAGTGACAATGACAGACAGACACAAGTTATACTTCCCTATGTAAGCGGTATCACGGATAAAATAGGTAAACTTTTGAAAAAGTCAAATATTAAGCCTATATTTCGGTCCAACCAAAAATTAGGTCAATGTTTGACTTCAACAAAAGACAAAATACCCCTAAGTTCAGAAGGCGTATATAAAATACCCTGCTCCTGTGGTACGGTTTACATAGGTGAAACTAAGAGAAAAATTTCTACAAGACTTCAAGAGCATGAGCGCAATATAAGAAAGAAACAAATTTCCTTATCGGCAGTAGCCGAACATGTACATGAAACAGGTCATAAAATCAATTTGTCTGAAACAAAACAAATATTAACAGAAAACAGAAAAATGCCAAGGAAGATACGGGAATCGATAGAAATCATCAAGCATCCTAACAATATTAATCGGGACACTGGTTACCACTTACCTGCAATATGGAAGTCTTTGATAGGAAAAACCTCGTCACGGGTGAATAACCACAACTCGTCATAAATAGTGACACAAGTTGATTCGAAACTTAGTTTCAGATTAATCCCTGAAGATGTCTCTAGTAGTAAGAGACGAAACGTCGGAAAGTGAAAATCCATTAACACGGTCTAAACCCGAAAGTGAAAGTTCCTTATATCTTAATGGCCGTGAAAGCTTAAAATCTAAAATAGTAAGGCCAGTTGTAACATTCCGCTGTCAAAAATTAAAAATCCTCCGAGTTTATAGAAAATTGGAAGATGTAAAAGTGCCAACCGAGTCCACAAAGAGAAAAAACTATTAACCATAGGCTTTCGAGGATATAAAATACAAAATTTTTGTACAAAACAAAAATATTTTTAGCATAGATGAAAAAGTCCAAACGACAAATGCTTTTGGTTTAAAGATTGCCCATGTTATTAAGGACAGAAATTTTTAATTTTAAACAAAATTATAAAAATATTAATTTATTATTCCATCAATCTTATTTCTAATCATCGTACAGAGTGATATTGGTAGACTGACAGTTTCGGGCTGCTGGCCCTCTTCAGTACCAAGAGTCAACTCTGCACGCTGATTAAGAAAACGTTTTTAGACTTTAGCCATTAGATTGATGTAGACTTGTGCGCCATCTATTTCTAGATTTAGACAACTATCATACCTCTCCTAATCTGGAGACTTTGAATGGTAGCAAGTTGAAGACTTGTGTGTCTCAAGCACATAGTACCACTAACGGGTGGTTAGACGTAAAATTAGTAAGGACAGAAATTTTTAATTTTAAACAAAATTATAAAAATATTAATTTATTATTCCATCAATCTTATTTCTAATCATCGTACAGAGTGATATTGGTAGACTGACAGTTTCGGGCTGCTGGTCCTCTTCAGTACCAAGAGTTGACTCTTGGTACTGAAGAGGGCCAGCAGCCCGAAACTGTCAGTCTACCAATATCACTCTGTACGATGATTAGAAATAGAGTCAACTCTTGGTACTGAAGAGGGCCAGCAGCCCGAAACTGTCAGTCTACCAATATCACTCTGTACGATGATTAGAAATAAGATTGATGGAATAATAAATGCCCATGTTATGTTGTTCTCCGAATTTTCCACAATGTGTTCAATAGTAGACCTTCTTATGGCAAAGAAGTTTGCTTTTCTAAATCAAAGCTAAATACTAATATATGCATTAATAAGAAATTGCAGATCATATATTCTTTAAATATGCTCCACTAACTGCGGTAGACATAGAACGTTCGTTTTCAGATTATAAATATACTTTTAGTGAAAGAAGACGAAGCTTATTAGCTGAAAACATGGAGAAAATCTTGATTATATATTTTTATTTATAGCAATAATATTATGTTTAAAAATATGGGCTATTTAGTTTTAGAACACTTACATGTAAATATTTTGTAAAATATACATACTATAGTTTTCTGTTGTTCAACCTTTGATATTTATACAATAATAACTGTTTTAAAATACGCCAATATATCTCCTTAAAGTATAGTTATTCATAATATTGGCATATTTAACCTAGTCGTCAAGTTAAACCATCTCGGGACGGTTAAGAAAGTGTGCCATTCGTCTTCTAAAAACTTTTTTTGAAAAAAGGAACATTCGCGCGCCCCCTTGTAATCAATACCAAATATCCGATAATAGGTATCGCACCAAATATCTGATAATAGGTATCGCACCTTTTATAAAAGCAATTAGGTTGTACAAAGTTAATGAGAAATGATGCTACCAACATCTGACAATCAAAACTCAATCAAAAAAGTCCTATGGTCTGGTGTGCTGGGGACACGCATGCAATGCAACAAGAATATTCGGGTTACAAAGAAAGGTATTACGTATAATTTCTCAGCTAGGTTATCGGGATGACGTAAAAAACAAATTTATCGAATATAAAATACTTACCTTACCTTCTCTGTATATCTACTTGTGCTTAACATACATACATAAAAATTATCAAAATTATGTAACAAACCTAAGTACTCATGACTATCATACAAGCAAGAAAAATAACATTAAAATAAACTTTATGAGACTAACGTCAAGCCGTAATGGCACAAATTATTATGGGATTACCTACTATAATTCGCTACCAGAAAGCATAAAAATTTTATCTTACGAAAAGTTTAAAATCAAAATAAAAAATTTCTATTAGAAAAAGCTTTATATAGCCATGAGGAATTTAAAAAAGAGGTGGGACTCCTCAAAGGTGACTAGAACGTTCTCAGGTCTGTTGGCTTGATTTGTCTTTGTCTTTGTCTTTAATATTTAAATCTACTTTAAGCCTAAATTGTGCACCTTTTAAAATTCGAACTTATTTGTAATACATATATAGGTTCATGTATAGTGCGCGTAACTATTTTTTAATCTAATTGTAACTATGACTTGTGTAAACTATCTGTAAAACACCAATAAAATCTTATTCTATTCTTATTCTATTCTATTCTATTCTAATCAAAACATTTAATAATTTTTGATGACATCTCTTGACTTTTCTTTACTTTCGTTGAACGCACCTATTAATTTCCTCGGGTTGCTTTACTTATAAAAGTAAATATTTAAGCAATAAAAATTAATGCAATATTTAACAAGTGCATTGTTAGTCTATGTATTCACACTCTATTTTAGGATTGTGGTCCTTAATATTTACTAATTTGATAAGATGCAAGGTTAAGTAAGCAACTAAATACCAAAATCACATGTTGTATATTCAATTAACATTATTCATAGTTAAATATTAATAGAAACTCATATCTAAGTCATGAGTAATTAATTATTCCCATAAAAATAGTTTACTGATTTGGTTTTGCTAAAAAAAAATAAATATCAAGTAACCTATTTTAAGAAATACGTGCGTATCTATTTTTAGTAGGGAGAGTAGTATCTATTGTTGTAGAGAGAGTAGTAGTGGTAGTGGTATCTACAGGGTTGTTTGCAACGAACTAATAACTCTTCTTTCTAGAATACGCATACCGTTAAAATAAAGTATCGCCAACATCTCGGTTTGTTTGTAAACAAATAGTAGGTATATTCAGGCCTGAACAATAACAGTTACCAGTAACTGGTATTGTTGTCTGTGTTAGAACAAAGATGTGCGAGTAAGACAGACGAATGTTTATGTTGCAGACGTTTTTGTCAGTTTTATCGAATGAAATGCCTTGGTTGTTTGATTTTGTCCGAGTGGACAAAACTGGACGGAAGTAATCAAATTTTGGCGGACTAGACAAAATCAAAAAAATTGATTTTGTCCACAAATTTGGGTTAAAATTGGACAAAATCAACAAAAATTAAATATTAAATTTTAAATAAATAATAAGTACGTATTTATACATAGAAACAGAAAAAAAATGGACAAAATCAAAATAAAATAAAATATTAAATTTTAAAACACGTAACTATATTTATTAAATACGTATTTATACATAGAAAGATTAAAAACAAATTGGACAAAATCAAAATTAAATTAAGTATTAAATTTTAAACAAAAAGACTCAAATAATTAAAATAAAACATAAAACATAACGAAAAATACAAAAAATATGAGATAAAATTTAGGTTAGTTAACCTAATAATCTAAAAGTTTGAAATACTTCTACAGGGTGTATTTGAAATAGCGTAGGAAATTTTAACAGGTGATTCTACATGATAAAATATGACAAAAAGTTCCTATAAACATATGTCTAAAAATGCGTCATAAGGGAGCTACGCCTCTTTGAAATTGGCTAAAAAAATCGGTTTTTATTTAATAACTCAGGAACCCTTTGAGATATGTTAACGAGGTTTTGCACGTGAATTAATCCTAATAAGGCCCATCTTTGTATGTCATTTTCACGTACTAATTTAAACCAGGGGTGTGCGAAACGGGGGGGCCTTATCAGTTTTTTGTCCCAATTTTTTTTCTGTGTAACTTTTTTGCAATTTTATTTTTGAAATATGATTCCTCAGGTCAAAATACATAAAAAAGGTACTCTTGTTGTAATACTGTAGGATTAACCGTTTTCGAGAAAAGTTCATTTGAAGGTGAAATTTCGCGGTTCGAGGACGAAAAATTAAATACTAAAATGTCGAAATCCAAAATTTTAATGATGCTATATTATTCTACATCAAAAACTAAGAAAAAAAGTTTCCATACATGTAGGTCGAAAAAACGCTTTTAAAGCTACCATAGCCCTTTAAAAATGGTGCATATTTAGGAGACCATAGCTCCATTAGGATTGATTTTTGGAAGTACCTGTATATGAGGTTTTTTTCTTAGTTTTTAATGTACATTCGCCTTGCATCATTAAAATTTTGCTTTTAACATTTTAGTATTTAATTTTTCGTCCTCGAACCGTGGAATTTCACCTTCAAATGATTTTTTCTCGAAAACGGTTAATCCTACAGTATTACAACAAGAGTACCTTTTTTTATGTATTTTGACCTAAGGAATCATATTTCAAAAATAAAATTGCAAAAAAGTTACACAGAAAAAAGTTTGGGACAAAAAACTGATAAGCCCCCCCCCGTTACGCACACCCCTGGTTGAAATAAGTACATGAAAATAACACATAAAAACGGGCCTTGGTAGGATTAGTTGACGTGCGAAACCTCGTTGATATATCTCAAAGGGTTCCTGAGTTATTAAATAAAAACCGATTTTTTTAGCCAATTTCAAAGGGGCGTAGCTCACTTATGACGCATTTTTAGACATATGTTTATAGGAACTTTTTGTCATATTTTATGATGTAGAATCATCTGTTAAAATTTCCGACGCTATTTCAAATACACCGTGTATATTGAAAATAATCCTTATTTATAAATTTTAAAATATGATTTTTTTTCTTAAATTTGTTGCGTGTTTCAATAACTTTATATAAGTTATAAAGCACGAATAAAAACAACAAAAAACACAAAGTCCAAACTTTTTGTTTTCTTCTAAATTTAACACAGGCTTAAATTTAAGGGAACGTTCAAGTATTACGTAACGCAAATTTTGATCATTTTGACCCCCCCCCGTAACGCTATTTTCCTATACCATTAACATAGGCGTAAGACTCCAAAATCAAAGTAAAAGTCCAAGAATTATCATTTTTAATATTTTCAGGCCAAATTTTATTAAAATCCTAGTATAAAGACAAATTCTGAAGCCAGATTAGGATTCAGCACTTCAAAGTGTACAAGAATAGTATAGGATGGGATATGTCAGACCTAGAGGTTTGTGCCCCACGAAAATTTTCGCGACGGCAGTTTTTGTGTCAATTTTAGCCGGAGGAGGCGGCGCGCCACCCCACGAAAGATTTATAAAGGCGCTGCGCCTGCTAAAATTATTTTTTTAAAGAAAATTTTTAGGAAAAATTTTAAAATAATTTTAATTATTTTAGTTATTTCCAGACGGCGTTCTGCGCCGCGTCGTAAAGGCGGCGGGGCACTATATATGCCGGTGGCGGCGCATACGCACGCCTCTAGTTGACTAGAGACTACTAGTCTAAGACTAGTCAGACCCCAGTTGGAAGGTGAAATATTTTTTCCGTGACCATGTGATATTATAAGAGATAATTTTTGATTTTGTCCAGTTTTGTCCAATTTTGTTCAGTTTTATCCAATTTTGTCCAGTTTTGTCCAATTTTCTCCGGTTTTGCCCACCGGCCTAGAAAATTTCAAAAAAAGTGTACTTTTTCACAACCCTGGGTATCTTTTGTTAGTAAAGATGGTAGTATCTACTTTAAACCGTCTACTGTCCTTATAAGGACATTGCGTAAAGGATATATCCTTTAAATATTTTTTATTATAAAATTTAATAACCAAAAAGGACGAACAGTAGTAATATTGCTAAAGGTTTATGACGCTTTAATCGCAAAGTTGAAAACAGGCTGGCCTATCCATAAAAATTCGTGTATATACAATTTCTGTCCAACAACTCTTAAAGTGCTTCCTATTCTCACCTCAACTGATAGGCTTTCTTCGTTTATAGAAATTTAACAAACTATTATTTCTGCTCTGCACAAAAAAAAATCGAAGAAAAAAAATAAAAAAATATGGTCGAATAAAGAATTATATAAGTTTTAAAATGTGATACACGATACCCTTTTTAATTAAAAAAAAATCCCCCCTTGGCCCCTGCCTTAAATAGATATCAGAAAGATATATACGTTATGTTATTTACATATATGTTATAGCATGTTATGTATTTGTTCAAAATTTCAAGTTGATATCTTATGCCGTTCAAAAGTTGGGGCCATCCAGTATCCTATAAACTGAGAAGAATTTCATAAAAGTTGTTTATACTTATTTACCATAATTATTATGAAATATATAATTGCGAATGCGAATTATATTTATAATTAATATTTATTTTACAGATATCTCATCGAACAAAGTCTTATTATAATTATAAAAGGAAGCCGCCGTAAGAATCTTTATCGTTATGGCGCCGACAGATCAAATAATTAATTAAATCAAAGTCAATTAAATGCATATAAAAATTCACAGGATTCTTTTTTAATTTAATCCAGATTTAAAAAAGGTCGGAGTTCAAATTGCTACTTTGGTATCCTCAAAACTATTATGATATTCCCAGGATAGACCTAATTTAAATCAGTTACTAAATATTTAACTTAAATCATGTGAAAATAAAAGGGTTATTAGGAAATTGTTTTTTTACTGGTGGAAACACCCGTTATTTAATTTCTTTTCAGCTGAAAACTTAACTTTTTAAACAATGCGAATATATGTGATAACAACTATTTTATTGGAATAATCTCAAGCATAAAATATCGCTCGAGCAAAGTTTAGACTTGGCAATATTCGCGAACAAGTGAACATCGTGGATTTAAAAAGCGCGGCAAATTTGAGATTTAAATTTTTAATTATAGTTGTAAAGTAATATTGTTGTTTAGTTCTTAAATTTTTAATTTAAATATGAAACATCATAAAACATTGTAAAATTATATACTTCCTTATTTTGTTTGTGAAATAGTCTTTCAAAATGCCATTCGTGCATGTTGAATTATACATAATTTTTTTACTGTATGTAAGAAAATTGTTTTCGTGCATTTTTCGTCAAAATTCCTCGACCTCGCGGTCGTAACACGAAAAATGCACTCAAACAATTGCCAAGCAAAATGTTTTTTTAATACAGTAAAAAAATTATCCATAATTCAACATGCACTTATGATATTACTACTGATAATTATGCGTGAGGAAAAACCTTCTTTCCACACGCATATGCATGCGGAAAGGGACATCTTTCCGCACTTTCGTAGATAAAAAGTAATATTAAAACATTTCTTGTGGTATATCTATTAAAGTAATATAACGCATTTTTGCAGTGTAGATGTTAAATGCTAAGATTCCTTGTAATTACATACGTCAGGTATGATACCTGGTTATAAAAATCACATACATTTCTGCAACAAATTGCATTACTTTGGCTGTAAAAACTGTATTTTATGAAGTACTTAGTTCATAATTGAGCATTTTATTTATTTCTCGTTTATTTCTTAACTGGATAAAATTATTAATATAAAAACGTTAGTTGGTTTCCCACTGCTAAAATATTTACTATTCATGAGATAAATTATCCATTCCTTAAGTACTGACAAAGGGTCTAAATAATACCCAAGTAAATTACAAAGAATTTTTTGCACGACCAAGACTAAAACCTAATTTTACGCTTTCATTTTCGGGACTAAACTTGCCGTTTTTCTCCCAAGATAAAAATCACGGCAATCACGGCATAAAATTAAAATATTATACTTATTATGTGCTTTGCTGGTTCAAAAATTAGGTTTGGTGATATTTTGAAATTATTTAGTTATTCAAACCAATTTATTTGATTTTAACCCTTCGTTAGGTGCGCGGTCTACGATCGTAGACCATGCTTTTTTTTAGCTGGGTAACTTTTTACACGGAGTGTTTACGCTTGTGCCCCTTCGAGTAGCTGTGCATTATGCATCAATCTATTAGATCAGTAATAATTCACACTTTGAATGGGTATAATATTGTTTTTATTCATATTGAAACCTGCCTGGTCTACAATTGTAGATCGCGCGACTAACCACGTTACCTTTTTTATTTTTGCATTTTTTTATTTTGTGTAAGTTTTTATGGTTTCTTTTTATGAATATTGTTTTTCAAAGTTAGTTTATTAGTTTAAAGATAAATTAAAGATACAATATGTCTTTACTACCAAAAAAAATAGCGGTTTATGGGAAGACACTGGCACGAGTCTTTTTGGGCATGAAAGAGCTCATTTTTGATAAATAAGGTAATTTTCTGTTCTATAAAATTAAAAATTACTTTGGACACTAAATGTGTCTAAGAAGGGAAAATAAATCGAAAAAAAAATTCTCAAAATATCATAACTACGATTGCAAAGAGCACATGTACAAGGCGCATAAGTTACTAAAATATTGCATGATTTCGAGTCAAATTTTATAATATTTTTTTCTTTTAATTTAGGTGTTTTTTATTTTTTTATAATCGTACATGTTAAAAAAAAAAACAAATGTTTTAGTTTCAGAAAGTTTTTAAAGTTATTTTTATTTTTTTTTACAAATTACCGTACAGATGTAAAATATATGTTAGAATTGTATATCATTTTTCTTTTACCCTTAACACTTACTAAAACAATAATAATTTGAAAAAAATATGTAAATAACTTTTAAATACAACCAAACAAATAACATAAGATATTTGGTTTTTAAAAATATAAATGTGTTTTTTTTTAAACAAAAAATAAAATGGTCTACAAGTGTAGACCGCGCGCCTAAACACGTTACAAAAAGAGGCGCGCCTAACGAAGGGTTAACAAAGAAAACATTTAAAAATAACATTGTTATAACAATTTATACATAACTTAAAATTTATCATCTTCGTCCATTTTTTTGATGTTTGTGTCAACCATATTAAAAAACAATTGAAATCGCGATAGCCGTGAAACTGACTTTTCGCAATTTACAGCCATCTTGATTAAATTACGAAAATAAAACAACCGATTTTAGATGCATGGTTTTTAATTTTAATTTTATCTACCTACCTAAATTATGTTTGGTCCTGCAAAAAATAGTGTATATACCTCAGGACTAAAGTTGGCTGTTTTAGTCCCTTGCATTTCTGTTTCCCTCGCTCGCTACACTCATGCAGCGGGACTAAAACAGCCAGTTTAGTCTCTTGGTATATAAATAACTATTATTTCTTTTATTTTATACCAAGGGCCTTCAGTGTTAGTTTTTGACCCGCAGCGTGACATTTGCAGCCCGAGCGGAAACCGAGGGCTACAATTACGCTTGGGCCTCTGATACAAACAATGTTTTTTATTCGATTATATCTAAAAGCGCCACTTTTCGTATAATAAACATGTACGAAAAGTTTAATTTTTCGGCCTAGGCCGTAAAAGTAAAATAGTCGACGTTGATTGGTTGACTGATATTGAAACTGTTGACATTTGAATTCTTACCTCTAATTTGTTGTTAAAAATACAAATGTATTTATTAATATATTACATCGAATAAAAAATAGTGTATGATACACGGACGAAAACTGTTTTTACGGTACCGATGGCAATCTACGTAATCGTCATAAAATAGTATATTGTTTTACTAAGAGGAAAAGTGAAGCTTTTTTTTACTAGTCTGTAGAGTTTACGGACGACGCGATTCGGAGTCCGGAAACTACAGACGAGTAAAAAAGAGCACTTTTCCTCTGAGTGAAACATACTATTTTTTCTTCAAGCATCCTATATATATTTTTTTTAAATATTAATTTTTGAATTTAATTTATTCAGTTCAGTATAAAGTTTGTTTTTTTTTATTAAAATAAGCCAATAAAACCCTTTTGAAATAAACTTTAACCTTGCTTAGCTCATTTTAATTTTGTTTCGTACACTTTTCGCGATGTGGATGGTAACTTTTCTAATGTAGCAGTTCGGAGAGATTTGTAGGTGTATAAACCATATATTCTTCTTCAATCATTTTTAATCCATTTCACACAAGGTTTTTGCACAGAATCTCGAGTAATCCACCTGTTTACATAATAAACAAACAAGTTTGAAGTATGGTTGTGGTGGTGGTGGTTTTGCTAACTAACTTTTTTTTACGGCGTACAACAATGAACTCATTTTTGTACTGTTAAAAAATAGATCACTTCTAACTAGTGTGTTCAGTTATAAAATATGAACATTTTAGTACGCTTGAAGAAAAACATAATGTTTTGTCCTAAAATAGAATAGCATAAAACTAAAATAGAATGAATAAACTAATAATAAACTAAAGAGGTAAGTTTTTATATAAGAAAAAAAAATCTATTTTAAGATAATCTAATTTATTTCAGATTTAAATAAAATGTTTATTTTTAACTAAAAGCTTTTAGACAATACAAGTCTGCGGTTAAGGGTTTCAAATTCACAACAGAATTTTAAGTATTAATAATGATCTTAATGTGTATAATCTTGAAAGAAGGAATTTACCATTAAAGATTACTTGTTTATTTACTTTTTTTTTTCAGCGAGCATCTGAAATAATTTTTCTGTAAATACATTTACCACGATTTTTACGTGTGTTTACATTCCTCACATATCTTGTTTTATTTTAATTTATATAAATAGAACAATACCACATTTTAATTATGTTTTATTTTAATTTTTTTTTTTCTAATATTCCTATGTGATATGGCTTATATGCCGGAATAAATGCTTTATTATTATTATATTATAAAAAACGGTATTTACAAAAAAGGTAATCGTGAAATCGGCTGTTTAAACTCCGCGCTGCATGAAAATTGGGTGAATAGGTGATTAGAGGTTTAAAAATTATCATATTTAAAAGTTAAATTGGTGATATGTTTATTACCAGTAGCCGGCGTATTTCCAGTTGTAGTCCAGTCTTCAGGTCAATAAAACAGGCTTTACCTGGAAATAATTCAGGGAGTTTTGATTTTCGGTTTATTGAGTAGAGGCCGCAAATAAAAAAACAATTTTGCGACGTTGAACTCGATTTGGAACTGTCATTTTTTCAACGTGGTTTTCACAAAAAACGGATTTTTAAAATATCTCCAAACGTTACACTATACGTTTTTAGATTTTTAATGTTTTTTTTTCGAAAAACCAAAATTTTCACCCAAACTGTTCTCTAAAGTGGATACTTTACTATATATCGACCGACTCGGCGTTTTAGAGATATCTTTAGAACGTGCCTTTTTTAAAACTATACAACTATTTTCTTTAAAGTTTTTCTCTAAAGTGGATACTTTAATATATATTGCCGGACTCGGCTTCGTTGAGACACCCTGTAAATATACAGGGTTATTCAGAAATAAGTTCGAGAAAGTTAAGAGGTGATACTATGTTAAAAAATATGAAAAAAAGTTCCTATAAAGGTTAGTCCGGAAAGGAGCTACGGCTTTAAAATTGGAATAAAAATAAGGTTTTTAATTAATAACTTTTGTACCCTTTAAGCTATAGCGATGAGCTTTTGCATGTATACTAGTATTAATAAAGGCAATAAGTTAATGTTAATTTATTTTTATCCAGAGGCGTGCCTAGCGGGACAAAATATGTGAGGCTTATTTTTCGATTTGCAACCAATTTTATTATGTATCATGTATCAATTACAAAACTTCTTTTCCTCTTCAATATTTATCTGAAATGAATAGTTCCAGACATATATGAACAAAAAGGAGAAAACAAACAAACAAACAAAATGAATTTCTTCTCGATTTTGCAACATTTTGTGAAAAGTGAAAGTGAAGCCCACGGTTTATTTTATGCGCATAGTGAAATTATCTTCGAAGGACTGCAGCTTCCTTAGGGCTCATTTCCGGACCAAACTTTATAGGAACTTTTTTTCATATTTTTTAACCTAGAATCGCCTATTAAATTTCTCGAACTTATTTCTAAATAATCCTGTATGTAATACAGGTTCGGTTGCTGCGTATAGAAAAGTACACTGTCTTAATTTTATTTTTTAACTGTTATATATTTGTTTAAATAATGTTTTGTTTATGTAAGTGTTTACTGTTAGTGACAATGACTAATCTTTGGCTTTAATTCTCTGTTCGAAAACAACGAAAATCCATCGTCGAAACGTCACAGCAAAATTAGATAACAATTTTAGTCAGACACAAAGCCCTATTCCCCTTAAAAATCAAAAAGCTAAAATATATAAACGCTATTTCTAACCGACTTACCCAAAAGAAACAGGTTTGTAATTTGAAGTGTAAACGCAATAACTTTTCAATTGTTGCATCAACTTGATTTTTTTTTTAACTAATGAAAATTAAAAAATCAAAATGGCGAATTCAATATGGCGGTAAAATTTGGTGAATAATGAATTTTGAAACAAAATAGTATCCAGGAGTTTTAAAGGATGCTAAAACTAAATCCATTATCAAAAATTAAAAATCAAAACGGCGGATCCAATATTGCGTAGCTTTTTATTAATGGATTTTGATTAATATCGATGTGTATTTTAAGAATACTGAAACCGAATACATTATAAAAAATTAAAAAATCGAAACTGCTAATTTATTATATTGGAAAAGTTTGATACATTTTTAATATTTACAAATTATTAATTAAATACTTACTGTTTTAACGCATTTTGTTTCAAAAGAGTAAAAATTTCAAAAAATAAACTATTTCGGGTACGGCCCTGGGATCAACGACTTCCGAGCCATGACTATAAACCTACAAAATTTTAATCTCTAAAGTCACGAAATTAAGCATTGTGATAAGATTTAAACATTTAAATTGTTATAAGTTTATTGTTTTTTCATTTATTACTAGTTTTAAATTATGTTTATCGCCATTTTTGATAATATAACATTCCTCGCATTCCTTGGTTTAAATTAGCAAAACTATCGATTTATGTTAATATTTTGTCCTTAACAACAACCTAAAAATAAAACCAAATATTTTTCATAAAAATGGAAGGGACCTAATTTTTTAAAGTTTTAAGGTTTTAAGCTGTTAAAACACGTTGTGGTCGATGCCTAAATTCGAGAACCTTCCCAAAAACTTAACTTTTGATAAAAATCACATTTTTTACATAATCCAAAAACCACGTTAGACCAATAAGGTTAATAAACAAAACCGTTTAGTAGTGTAGTGAGCCGTTTTACTGGTCTTTTCTTTTTCCGAACGGGCCTCAAGTAGCCAGTTTACGCCTACCTTGTACTACCGGTGAAGCATTTCGACTCTTTGGGGACAGACCTCGGTGTACCACCGGTGGTACACTTCGACCGCAACATGTTTAAAGTCAAACAACAATTATACTTTTTTAGTGGTTTAATACTTATTTAATTATATTTTAGAGGAATGCGTTGTTTTGTCTCAGCCCAGGCGGTATCTGTTTCAAAACACCCATGTTAGGGTAAATCGGATAGTATGCTACATTTTTGGATCAATGGGTCCAGAATATCTCTAGAAATGATAATTTCACTATGCGCTTTACTTTTTATTTAACAAAATGTTAGAAAATCGAGAAGAAATTATTTTTTTTTCTCTTTTCGTTTATATATCTTTGAAACTATTTATTTCAGACAAATATTGAAAAGGAAAAAAAGTTTTGTAATTGAATTTTATACAATTGATATAAAATTGATTTCAAATCGAAAAAATAATTATTATTATTGCAAAAAAGTTAAAATAACAAAAAAGGGATAAAAAATCGAGTTTTTTGAGATTTTTTTTCGGATACTTAAACTATACGTAGGACTTTCAATATTGACCCAAGAAAACTTTATGGTGTGGCAAATCATTACACCAAATTTCATCAAAATCGGTCTTATAGTTTTAGCACAATAGTTTTGCAATCCAGATTTTGAAAAAAAGATTGCACATTTTCAAAATTATGCAAATTTGAAAATACAATACAAGAGAACCTAATTTAGTTTCAGTGTAAAGGCGGTCAACTTTGAACGATCGTATCTTCGAAACTGATGAACGAATCAACATGATTTTTCTTGCAAAAGAAGCGTCTTTCCGAGTACTTTCAATATATGTGACCTGGTCTATGAAAAGGGGGCTTACGTGCGAAAACAAGTTTTCGAGAAAAGCGGAAAAAGCGTCTCAAACTCTATCCGAATCGGCAAAAAAGTGGAAAATGATTTTTTCACACCCCCTTTTCATAGACCAGGTCATATATATTAAAAAAAAAACAAATTCATCTAAAAATTAATAAAGTTATTCTAATTGTTTATAAGCGCAAAAATTCTACAAGTGTTGAAACAACTGCCTAGGCTCTCCTAATTAACGTTTATTACAGCCGGGATAAAATAATAAAATAAAAATAGTCACCAGCTATACTGTGTGTATATTCAGTATATTTATAGAGTGTAGTAATAAAATTAAATGTACATCTCTTCAAAACTATATTGCATTAGTGCCCTAGATCGTATCATTCAATAAATAACATCGTGAGAATTCTAGCAATTTAAACCAAATATCTATCAGTTTTATTACATATTCGGCGTGATAACATAAAAGATCTTTCAAATAATTTATGTATATTCAACTTCATGTTGGTAGATAAAGAATTTTTTTTAGTATTTTTTAAGTATAGGAAGCAATTAGCTGTAGTGCTAATACTAACTTAAAATTGTGTCAACGTTATAATCTGGTTTTTAAATATTTGATGTATTTTCTTATCAAGGCAATTTTTAATGTTGTTGTGGGAAATCAGCTATGAAATAAAATCGATAAAAAAGTAAAAAAAGCATATTTAAATTTAGAATGTCATAAAACACACATTGAAAAAAGTCGGCCAGTCTCACTATGGAACGAACCGGGCCATAGGTTGGACATCGGGTAAAAAACAAAAATTCAAAAATAGGGGTTTAAATTTGGTTTTATTATATTTAATCATATTATACATTGAGTGCAGGCAAAATTTTCATGTATAATTAAGGTTAGCCAGAAAAATTAGCGCTTATATAGATGTCTAAATTATGCCTACGAAAATTTGTAGTCTTTTTTTTTTCTTATCATACAATATAATCTTTTCCTATTAATTGCGTAATAATAACAACATTAAAGTGTATTATATAAAAAATTAAAATATTATGTGCATCTCCTATTTTTTGTTTTATCAAATTTTTTTAATTTTCCGACATTTAAATGTTTTTCATTAAAGTCCCGCAAAGTCCCGCACATTTGTTATTACTACAATATAGTGGACTAAGTAAGGAAAAAAATGATGTAGAGATCAGACCCCAGAAAACCCCAAATTTTTGTGTTAAAAAACAACTAAAAAAAATTACGTTTTACATAGACTTTTACAGATATTCTTTGTGGTGGATAAATTTATTGGGAAATTATGTTATTATACTATTCACAGCCCGTAAGCGTCTGTTCATCCGCCCGTCTGTCCGTGCCATGTCACTTTTTTGTAGACAAGATAACTCAAGAACGAATAAAAAAAGAAAGACTATAAATAAATAAATAAATAAATAAAATAATCCGATCGACTCAAAATTTTCAGGAAAAATCAAGTTCTATCAGGGGATGATCCCTATTGTTTTTTTAATAATCCCCCGATTTTTTTTTGAATTTTTTTTTTCAAAAAAATGTTTTTTTTTTGAAAAAATAATTTTTTTTTAACACGTTCGCTGCGGAGTTATTTCCGTAAAATTTTGAGGGGAAGATGCGAGACAAGGATAACTCGTACAGGATTTTCTATTGGAATAGTACGAGACTTATATGTCTAGTAAATATCCCAACGTATATTTTGTATACAGAAAAATGAAAAATATATATATATATATACCAGTAAAAAAAATAAATATATATAATAGAAAATTTGTGTACGAGACATATATGTCTCGTGCCGCAGCGAACGTGTTAATTTTTTTTTTTTCGAAATTTTTCGACAATTTTTTCGTACTTAATACTTGGCTAAATGTTTTACTTTTTCTCGAAAAAGCCAAATTTATTAGCTAAAATTATAATTTTACAAGTTACACACATTTTGCAGATTTTTTCCAAATCGTATTAAATACATAGCTAAATATCTTTTTTGTACACTAAATGGTAATTAACCATATAAAAGAAAAATAAATTTATTTTTTTTTAAGTTTTCCAGATTTTCCAGATTTCCAGATTTTTTCCCAAAAACGAAACCTAGTTAAAATGCTTTGTCGTACCTAATACAATAAAATACCAAATTTTATCAAAATCCCAGTTATCGTTTTCAAGAAAAGTATGATGTCCGGCTTACGGCCCGGTTCGTCCCATAGTGAGTCTGTCCGTCTCTCCGTCTATTTGTATAAATCGATAGCGATTTAAAAATATTGCCACCCCTTGTAAATCATCTTTACTTAGAAATATTCTATAACATATTTCGACTAATCTGAATGCATAACTTGGCAACGGTGCAGTTCCGCAAGGAAATTAAGGTGAAGATTACTTTAGAATCACCTATTTTTTTCCATGACTGGTTTAAAATGTAGATAAATACACACACTTTTTAAACATAGAATGATTCCATTCTAGCTCTTGATACGGTATGACTATTTCGTACCTTGTTAGAATGAGCCATCTCTTCTCTATAAAAGTAAAGAAAACTGTAGAAAAATTAGCAAAAAAAAATATATATGTTACCTTGAAATATTAAATAATTGAATTCAATTTAAAGTTTTGCGTAAAAGTTTATTAGTTTTTCTTTATATTTTATCAGTTTTCAATAGATTTAGTTCAAAAAAATTAAACTGTTCCATCTATTGTTGAATATTTAAACCATGATATCTGTCACAACAATCTGACATAACCTTCAATTTTTGTATTACAATTTATAAATAGGTTTTAAAATTCAATAAAAATCTTTTAAAAAAAGTACTAATTAAGTAAATTTATTAAATAATATTAAGTGCTTTATTTAGACATATGTGTTTTGTTGTATTTATGATGTTTAATGCCAAAAAACAATGACTTGAACCTTGTTCGCAGTTTATGGCCATCCAGTGTTTCATATTTGCAGTCTAATACATTACATATTTGTTTAACCTCGTTTTATTCTACTTAGTTAAGCGTCCCCGGAGTCCAGGACTTGTGTGGGCTAGTAGTAGAGGGATCCACCGGTTTATACTGACTTTCGACCCAGTTTTTATAGGGAGTGTCCGCTTCACTTACGCCTTCGTCAAATTTCAATTATTAATTAACTGAAAAAGGCAAATCGGCGCCAGTGAGGATCGAACTCACGCTAGTTGGCTAGTAGACTTGTCATGTACAGACGCGGTAGACCACTACACCAATCCTCTCATAATAATAAAATAATTATAAATAGTATAGTCTATAACACGTATGAAATATTCATTCCGCTTTCGCGGGACGCGTCGCTCGCGCGGAATATTGTCTATTCCATACTTGTTATAGCGCATTTCATCTATTCTAAAATTAACTCTTAGGTGATGTTGCGCTGTTCAACGCATTTCCGCAGGGAAGACAAGATGGCAAATTGGAGTTAAAGAGAAAATTTTACGTTCTGAGCATCCAAAATAGGAACTAAAAAATGTGCAAAAAAAAAATCAATAATGCAGGACGATTCTACCTCAAAAACTGTAAAAACAAGCCTTTTAGATCCGTGATTCAAACTTTACAAACAAATTAAATAGAAAATCCATAAACATAAATATATATTTTTTTTATTAAATTGTAAATTGTTTTTCAAAGGATTATGCATGTCAAGGATTGAACTTTTTTATGCATATTTTTAATATGATATATAAATAAATTTAATTAAATATACAAGCTGTCCTACAATTTTTTACACATGCTTATATAAGAAAAAAATTGATTAAAAATAGAATGATATTGTAAGAAAAGATTTTTTTGTCATTACTAGCTTTGGGTTATACTATTATTTATCATGTTTTCAGACTGTGAAATCAATTTTCTTCACCTATAGCAATAATAATTTTTTCTCTCCTAGTAGGAGTAAATTTTATAAACAATCATTTCTGTTACTTTATATGTTTCAGTTCTTTGCGCAAGTTTTACTAATTAAACCCCAGAAAATAGCTTTAAATAACTTTTTATTTATTAAATATAATTAATCATAATTATTACCAATTAATACAATCAATAATTAGCTAAATATTAGGAAAAAATTAAAAATAAAAACAAAATTTTTAAATGTCCGTTCAGTATTATTAGTTATTTGAGCAAATGTCATTGATTTTTATGAAAATTTCAAGAAATAGTTAAATAAGTGCTAGTAGTGAAAAAACTAATATATAAACCACGGTAGAGAAGACTATTATACACTCAGAAAAATCTCATCTTGTAAAATCAATAATAAATTATTTTAATTTAAAAAAATTGCCTTTTAAAATATTAAAAGTAAAATCTTTACCTTTTAGTTATAAATAATATTAATTTAAAAAAATAATTTTTACACCAAAAAGTTTTTCACTTTAAATTAAAAGTATTACACTCTCTTGTTTTAATGTTTTCTTAATAAAATTATAATATTTCCCTTTATATTGTTGAAAAATATCAATATATTAAAAGAATTCTTTTAAAGATAACCAGTTTTTGTATTTAAATCATTTGCAAGTTTACAAAAAGGAAACATTTTTAAAATTACAATGAATAATTTTATTTCTACAATGGCTTATAAAATTAAAAAATATCTTATTGAATTAACAAAAAACACTGTCGGAGCAAAATTATATTGGTTTTCTTTTAAATCATATGACTTTTGTTTGATTTTACAACGATTTTTCTCTGAGTGTAGCCTCGTACTGTTAAATTTAATACGCTCGGCAATAAAAAGTGTCTTCTCTACCTTGATATATAATTACTATTGCAACCCTAATTTATTTTGTTTAATAATCGTCAAATTTAAGTCGAAAGTGGTAAATTATGTAAATTATACCCTTTTTTGAAAAGACCTCTTAATTTATAATTTTCCTATTTGGCAAAAATGTTCTTTATCGCAATCAAAAAGATACTTGTTTCAGGATTTTTCAAATTTCGACCCCTAAGGGGGTGAAATCGGGGTTGAAAAGTTTTTTAAAAAGTGTGCGTAACTCAGAGACCTCTTAATCTAGAATCTTCATATTTGGCAAAAATATTCCTTATTAAAATCGAATACACCTGCTTTAGGAATTGTCGATATCCGACCCTTAAGGGGTGAAACGGGGGTTGAAAGGTTTTTTAGAAAGTGTGCGTATCTCAGAGACCTCTTTATCTGGAATCCTCAGATACATGTTTTAGAAATTTTAGATATTCGACCCCTACGGAGGTGAAACGGGGGTTAAGAGTTTTTTTTTTAAAGTGTGCGTATCTCAGAGACCTCTTAATCTAAAATCTTCATATTTGACAAAAATGTTCTTTATTGAAATCCAAAAGATACGTGTTTCAAGAATTTTCGATATTCGTCCTCTAAGGGGGTGAAACGGGAGTTGGTTTTTAAAAAGTAAAAAAAAAACTCCCTTATCCCCTTGATTGCGGGTATGTTATTAAACAAGGTTAGTAAAGAGAGAACTAATTTAAGTTTTTAACTACCCCGTGTGAAGAACTTGCTTCACGGCTTGTATATAATAAAATCGGACAAAAATAATCCTGAAATTTTCATGCTGAAGACTTAAATTTAATTCAATTAATTCGTTTAAATTTTAATGAAATAATTAGCATATTTTTTTCTGTTATTCGCAAAAAAAAATAAAAGATTCTTTACCTGTACGTGTTTACAACGTGGGCTTGTAAATGCAAAATTTTTAAACTTACGGAAATTAGACCAGTTTCACTATGAATCTCCACATACCTGAAAACAAAAAATAGCAATGTTTTAGTCAAAATTTATTGCCTATTTCAAGGATAATCACAGAATTTAAATTTACATGACAAAAAAATGTTCTATTTTAACCAAACTTGTGTTTTTCAAACCCGTTATTCAAGCAGAAAGAAAAATAGGACCACACAATAGGGCTATTCCTAAATGATGTCAAGAATATTTGATAAAGTTTGGCGTATCTGTAACAGTCAAAGGAATGCGGCAGAAAATTAATTCCAGACTAAAATTCTAAAAAATTACATTACATGTTTGTTTAACCTCGTACTATTCTACTTAATTAAGCATCCCCTAAGTCCAGGACTTGTGTGGGCTAGTAGTAGAGGGAACCACCGGCTTATACTGACTTTCGAACCAGTTTCTAGGGAGTGTCCGTTTCATCGCCTTCGCCAAATTTCAATTATTAATTAACTGAAAAAGGCAAATAGGCGCCAGTGACAATCGAACTCACGATAGTAGACTTGCTATGCATACGCGCTAGCCACTACGCTATGCCTCCCATTCATATATATGAAAAAAAAAGTTCCAATTAACATATGTCTAAAAATGCGTCGTAAAGGAGCTAAACCCCTTTGAAAGTGGCTAAAAAATCGGTTTTTAT
Organism: Brachypterus glaber; assembly: GCA_958510825.1. Lineage (NCBI taxonomy): Eukaryota > Metazoa > Arthropoda > Insecta > Coleoptera > Kateretidae > Brachypterus > Brachypterus glaber. Next base: position 88,016,075 of record OY294045.1, on the reverse strand, counting down.
TTAATAACTCAGGAACGCTTTGAGGTACAGCAACGAGATTTTGAATGTAAACTAAGCTTAATAAGGCCCATCTTCGTATGCTATCTTCATGTACTTATTTTAAACAGGGGTGCCTTATTAGTTTTCGTCCCAAATTTTTTTCTGTGTAAATTTTTTGTAATTTTATTTTTGGAATATGATTTCTCAGGTCAAAATACATAAAAAAAGTGCTCTTGTTGTAATACTGTAGGAATAACCGTTTTCGAGAAAAATTGATTTGAAGGTGAAATTTCACGGATTGCGGACGAAAAATTAAATACTAAAATGTTTAAAACCAAAATTTCAATGATGCAGTGTAATTCTACATAGAAAACAACGAAAAAAGTCTGCTACGCAGCTCAGGATTTAATAGTAAAAAAATGCTTAAACAGCTTTTGACCTGATATGGACATATACTAAGTCACGAAGTGTAAGCACTTCGGTACAGTTTAATTTTTTAAAGAAAAGATCCATAGATCCATAAAGCAAAAAAAATGTCAAACTTATTTCAGATCCAGTTTAATAAAGTTATGCTTAAGATGTGCGAATAAGGGCAAAAGATTCCCAATTGATACCAAGGTATTCTCTTTACCATTCCTTTTGTTAATTTTAAATTAAAAAAAAAGTACTTAATTAGAACAAGTAGAATCATTTTTATCGTTTGGACTTTTAATTAAAATTTTTCCCTTACTGTAACAGTGTTATATAAACTATATCTTAGGAAGGTCCCAGAAATTAATTATTATATTTTAATTTAAACTAAAATAATTACACAGCCCCACAAAAAAAAAGTCTGGATCTCTAGACCAGACATGTGTATCCTTATGTATTTTTGCCCGCTGAATCCGAATCCGAGGTCAGAAAAAGCCCTACACCCCAGGAATTGGCCCCAGAGGCCGAAAATTTCCGTTTCACACCTTTCAGCGGCCATTTTCGGCCTCTGGGGCCAATTCCTGGGGTGTAGGGCTTTTTCTGACCTCGGATTCGGATTCAGCGGGCCAAAATACATAAGGATACACATGTCTGGTCTAGAGATCCAGACTTTTTTTTTTGTGGGGCTGTGTAATTATTTTAGTTTAAATTAAAATATAATAATTAATTTCTGGGACCTTCCTAAGATATAGTTTATATAACACTGTTACAGTAAGGGAAAAATTTTAATTAAAAGTCCAAACGATAAAAATGATTCTACTTGTTCTAATTAAGTACTTTTTTTTTAATTTAAAATTAACAAAAGGAATGGTAAAGAGAATACCTTGGTATCAATTGGGAATCTTTTGGTCTAGAGATCCGGACTTTTTTTTGTGGGGCAGCCCCACAAAAAAAAAAAATTTGGATCTCTAGACCAGACATGTGTATCCTTATGTATTTTTGCCCGCTGAATCCGAATCCGAGGTCAGAAAAAGCCCTACACCCCAGGAATTGGCCCCAGAGGCCGAAAATTCCCGTTTCACACCTTTCAGCGGCCATTTTCGGCCTCTGGGGCCAATTCCTGGGGTGTAGGGCTTTTTCTGACCTCGGATTCGGATTCAGCGGGCCAAAATACATAAGGATACACATGTCTGGTCTAGAGATCGGGACTTTTTTTTTTGTGGGGCTGTGTTATTTTTCTACGACTGCTTTAGAATGTAAGCAAATACACACACTTTTTAAACACAGAATGAATCCATTTTAGCTCTAGATACGGTATGAATTTTTCGTATCAAGTGTTGTGAATGAGAACATGTAGTGCCATCTCTTGTTTATAAAAGTAAAGAAAACTGTAGCAAAATTAGCAAAAAAATATATATTTTGCCATGAAATATTGAATAATTTAATGCAATTTAAAGTTTTGCGTTAAAATTACATAACGTTTATTAGTTTTTCTTAATATTTGATCAGTTTTTTATCAATTTAGTTCAAAAAATTAAAACTGCTCCATCTATTGTTTTTTTTTTATTTATCTTGTAGTTTTTAATACAGAGGCGTAGAGGGCCCCAAATAAGCTTTAAGCTTGTGCTAGGGGCTCTCTACTAATTTTGATCACAAAAATACATTCCCAATATTAATACTAAATATTTAAACCTGATATCAGTCACAAAAAACATTGTTTTAACCTTGTCCGCAGTTTAAAGCCATACAGTGTTTCATATTTGCAGTCGAAGAAAAAGTATAGTCTACAACACGTATGGAATAGTCATTCCGCGCTCGCGGGACCGTCATACCCGCCTACCGGCTGGTATGACAAACTTGCCGCTAGCGCGGAATATTGTCTATTCCATATATGGGTATTTCTGTACGAATCCATACCACCTTGGTGATTGAATGTCACGGATTTTCGTTAAACTTTTTTTATATTATCACCACTCTAATACTAAAAGCCTTATGCAAAAAAAAGAATTTAAAAAATTTTTTTGGCTGAGATATGATTTTTTTTAAATTTTGTAATTTTTCAATTTTTGACGATAAAGAAAACAGCTTTATTTTCAATTTATTACTATAAGTCTGACAATTTTAATCCAAATTTGATGAAATTTGGTGCACCCATGTAAACTTAGATGACAATCTTGAATTTTTTATAATTTTTTTTAATAGTGGGTTTCTGCTCTTCTTCTGCTTCTTCAAAAATATTTTTTTACGTTTTTTTATAACTATGTTTAACCCGATTTTTCGTAAAGTGCCCCCCCTACGATTTTTCTCAAATTTTGGTCAAATGTACTTCTAAGTGTCCTTTTTTTAATGAAATAAAATTTATTCTGGGCAAATTGGGTTTACTATATATTTTAGCCATTTTAAATTTTTACGACAATGAGGAATTGTGCTGGAAATAGCTGTTTTACAAAAAAATGCACATATTATTTTTTATATGTTTTTAATAGTTTAGGTCAAATGCTTCATTTTAAGACAAAAACAAAATAATTAATTGTTGGTTTTTTTCAAAAAAGGCGTAAGTCCACAATTTTATTACTTTTTTATTTCTATATATTTTGTAGGCGTTTTTTTTTTCTGGTGTAAACGTTAGCTTACGTTAAATACTCTTTAGTCTTTAACATCTCTTTGCCCGCGTACTCTTAACATGTTCTAATAAAAAAAAAACAAAATATTCTAATAAATAAGGTATTATTGAACTAAATATTTTAAATGTAAAAATTCAAATTGCTTACCGTGACAAATATTTTTTTGACTTAAGTCAATTTTATAAAAGGTGCTAAAACACCTTTTGTACAGAACTGTAAAACAATAATTATTGAAATTGTCACAAAGTTTTTTTAAATTAAATTAACAAATATATTACTATGTATATTTAAGTTTGTATTTATAACATACGTCTGTAATTTTTTTTTATTTTGTATAAAGACAAACACTTACTAGGAAAAATTGTGATAAAATAATGTACTTTGTTCCGTCAATCACTCCTTAATTAATAAGTTGCAAATCAAGTGCATATAGTGCGGAGTAGAGATGTTACGGAGTAGAGATGTTATGGAGTAGAGATGTTATAGAGTAGAGATGTTACGGAGTAGGGTTGTTGGGGAGTAGGGATGTTATGGAGTAGGGATGTTATGGAGTAGAGGTGTTATGGAGTAGAAATGTTATGGAGTAGAGTTGTTATGGAGTAGGGATGTTATGGAGTAGAGATGTTACGGAGTAGTGAAATTTAGAGTAGAGATGTTAGTCTGCCAAGTTTTCTATGCCGGGGATAAATCCTTAATAAAAATTAATTTAAAAAATATTAATTTATTTAACATACTAATTCTTTATTTACAATTTATTTATGTCTTATTATTTAACTTTAATTATTATACAAAGCTTATCAAAATCTTTTAAATTTTTGTGAAGCGCATCCATCGCTAAAATATAATGAACTATTTTTTTATTTGCTTGTATTCCAAAGTGACATTGTTCGGTTAGAACTGTTAAGTTAAAAGTGACAATTTTGTTAACAGTTTGTCTTTTGTTTTACTTCGGCGTTCCCTTTTGGAAAATTGTATAGCGGTTGTGCTTGAAAAAACAAAAACAAAATTTTGTTGGCCCCTTATGGAAAATTGTCAGATAACTGACAGAACCAAATTAAAACTAATTTTACCTATTACTTTTACCTTTTTGTGTTAAAATAAGTTTAGAAGCGAAAAAAAAATAGCGTATGATCCAAGGACGAGGAATATATCTCAATCTCTGCATGCTACCGAGCAACATTATTTCTCGTCCTTGGATCATACGCAATTTTTTTTTCTCTTATAAACATATTTTTAACAAGAAATAAATAATAATGTCAAAAAAAAAAGTGTATTACTCTGACAGTTTACCAACTTTCAGGCATTTTTAAGATCAAAAATAAAACAAAAAAACATATTGTGTTAAAAAAAAATAAAAATACGTTTTGGTGTTAAAGACTTAGTATTTAACGTAAGCTAACGTTTACACCAGAAAAAAACGCCTACATAATACAAAGAAAAAAAAGTAATAAAATTGTGGACTTACGTCTTTTTGAAAAAAAAACAACAATTAATTATTTTGTTTTTGTCTTAAAATGAAGCATTTGACCTAAACTATTAAAAACATATAAAAAATAATATGTGCCTTTTTTTGTAAAACAGCTATTTTGCAGCACAGTTCCTCATTGTCGTAAAAATTTAAAATGGCTAAAATATATAGTAAACCTAATTTGCCCAGAATAAATTTTACGTCATTGAAAAAAGGACACTTAGAAGTACATTTGACCAAAATTTGAGAAAAATCGTAGGGGGGGCACTTTACGAAAAATCGGGTTAAACATAGTTATAAAAAAACCTAAAAAAATATTTTTGAAGAAGAAGAAGAAGAGCAGAAACCCACTATTAAAAAAATTATAAAAAATTCAAGATTGTCATCTAAGTTTACATGGGTGCACCAAATTTCATCAAATTTGGATTAAAATTGTCAGACTTATAGTAATAAATTGAAAATAAAGCTGTTTTCTTTATCGTCAAAAATTGAAAAATTACAAAATTTTAAAAAAATCATATCTCAGCCAAAAAAATTTTTTTTAAATTCTTTTTTTGCATGAGGCTTTTAGTATTAGAGTGGTGATAATATAAAAAAAGTCCAAACGAAAATCCGTGACATTCAATCACCAAGGTGGTATGGATTCGTACAGAAATACCCATATATGGAATATACTATTTTAAAACATTTTAAATTAAAGATAAAGATAAAGATAAAGATATGTTTATTGCTCCTTCGTTTTTACATGAAAAAAGTCCAGCAAACGTCAATTAAAAATTATTAAATTATACACTGGTACATATAAGTACCTAACATTAAACATTAATAGAATTTACATTACAGTTCAAAAATTCTTCAAGTGTGTAAAACGGGTTATTCGAAAAATAACGTTTAATTTTTTCTTTAAATTTCCGAGGGCCCAGATCAGTAAAAGAACGAGGTAACTTATTGTAGGTTTTGATTCCTAGATACCTGGGTCCCTTTTCAAATCCGGCCGTTTTATGCCTAGGTATGCTAAGAGCATGAGGTTGCCTAGTGTTAATAGAGTTTAGATCCCTATGCCACAAATTTTTCCTTATTTTGGTGAACAAAAAGTA